>CM061047.1:12232511-12832511 GCA_030762985.1 Adelphocoris suturalis
TGTGTGTGTGTGTAAATGTCATTCCAGACGTAAACTCTCATTAGGATTGAGATAAAAATGGCGCTCTTGCGCCAAAAAATCAAGCATTCCAAACGAAAGGATGAGTTTGTTGGCCAGCAATTTTTGAGCACATTAAATTAGAAAAATTCCGAAAAATGTACTAAAAAACCTCTAATAACGGCTAAAAACGGCCTAAAATCGTTAAATTTATATTTTTAGCAACATTTTAGTCGAAAACTAATTGTCAATAATTAACTAGGACATTTTGCTCAAAATTAATCTGAAAAATGTACCTACTTAAATTTCATTATTTTTGCTAAGAAATCCATAAAAACTGCAAAAAGATCTGAAAATACAAAATCTCTTTTGAATCCGCCAAATTTTATTTAGTATGAGTTTTTGCCATACAATTGGTTTTTAAAAATTTCTCCCTACTGAAATTGCTCCAATTTCAATACAATTCAACAAAAATACGATAGATGATTTATGAAAATTTGCTCATACGATCATACTACATGACTGGAACTTTTTATTCACTACCTTACCACTTATGTAGGTTCAACTCAATTTGCGTACGTATAGTTTACGTAATTTTATTTGCAAACGGTTTAATTAAATTGCGAATAATAATAATGATGATAACATTTTTGCTACTTCACTATCGAAAGTAGGGAAGCTTTGTGTTCGCGAAAGAAGTCGAAAGAACTTTTGTCCTCCAAAATCAAAATTCTTATTGCTTTTTGCGTTTCTGAGCTTGCTGATAATGTAAAAATGTCTTTTTCCGTAAAGTGCTGAATTTTCAATACAATTTAACAAATGTAGTACGATAATTTACGAAAATTCGGTCATACGATCATGCTGCATGACTGGAACTTTTATATTTGTTGTATTCGCCATGTCTTGTTATTCATGTTGATAATACGTTATGTTTAGTTTAATTTGCGCAAGGTATTGCTCAAATTGAGAATCCTATATGAGGTAACGATATACCTTTCGTAAGTAAGGTAATATTAAGCGAGGATTCACATAACTTTGAAATAAGGAAATCGGGAATAGGAAAAGTTTGGTAAACAGTGTGTTGCTCGGGAAATCACACGATGGAGTTAATATCACCACACTGTATAGTTTGTTTTGCTATAATTCATATTTCGGTTTCTCAGTTTTTCCATCCTGGCTCATGAAAAATTGGAGATGTCAGTGGATTTGCCAGTTGATCCATTGATTTATCACGAAATTATTGCACAGGAATCGACAGTGATTTATGCTAAACATTTCTGAACACAAAAATAATAACCTTGTGTAATAACTTGCGCATACTTTTGAGTATGTGTATAGTAACTATGTGTAGGTAGTAATGCAGAATAGTGTTGATGATGTATAACAAATCAGGCTTTCAGTATCCCTGGGTGACGGAACAGCGCCTGAAATTAAAACCAGCAATAGAGGTCTGTCGTGCGGGCTCAACTCATCAGATTCCGAAGGCACTACGAGTTCATTGTCGTTTTAGATTCCCTCCAACCTAAAAATTGGTAATAACAAACCTACCTAATTTAACATAATTTATAGCAATGAATAAAAAATGCCTTTTCTATCCTTAAATTTTTTTTTTTTTTTTTTATCATTTCCAACTTGTACTGTCCAAATAAAGAACAGTTGCGAATAATTTATAGCAGCATCCGCTCAAGTAGTAGTATAAAACGCTGCAAATTATTACACAAAGCTTTATTTTTATTTATTTATTTCTTATTTTATTTTTTAGAATTTAAGCCGCGTCTCAACCGGAAGGCTCATTAGCGGCAATCAAGAAGGGGTGTCAAAAGGACACTGCAACGGGCACGATTCTAAGGGGAGCCAAGCTGACCGTCCGTCACTAAACGGACTGCCATCACGGACTCCACTGGCAGATCGGAGGGGGAGAAATAATAATAATGATAATAATAACCCGCAAAACGAGGCATCGCCGCACTCTGCCTCAAGGGATACAGCGATGACCGCTTTGTAACCCCTACAGCGGATAATAATACCCCGTAATAAGAACTAAACTACGACGAGATGATCCTTACAAATACACAAATATTATCGATAAATATATAATGATAAATACTATATATATTAGTTTAATAAAGGTATGACTAGATGTACATAAATAAATAAATATATCACAGATCAGAATATCACAGTTCGTTGTGAAGCTCAGTGGTTTTTAGGGACACCAACAGGGACTGGACCTTGTCTGGTCCTGACAGAACATCCACCCACTGAGGGAGTGAATGCTGGAGTCTGAGGTCCATGAGGGCTGGGCATTCCTCCAAAAAGTGGCGGATAGACAAATCAACTCCACATCTCCCTCACACAACATCACGAGCTACTGGATCTAGCAGGTGTCTGTGAGTAAGACGGGTGTGACCAGCGGCTACCCGATTGACCACTATTCGGTCCCTCCTTGGAAGGTGGGCCACGAAGTGAGTGCCACCGATTTCTCCTAATCTCAACTCCGTTGTCCAAAGTGACCACTTAGGAACGAGGGTAAACAGATTCAGCACTAATAGTTCCACTTGTTTTCAAATCTTTCACCCATACATTTCCACCAATCGGTAATGGTGGTTAGTCCTCCACTCCTCTTCTCCCATCAAAATTTCTCTTCATTCGATTTTTTATTTCTCGTTCTCGAAAGTCCTTCACCTTGTCTTCGGTTACTCTTCGGAAATCATTTATTGATGGAAGTGTAGATCTCAGCTTTCTTCCATATAACAGCTCTGCCGGGGATGGGCCCGATTCCAGCTTAGTCGTCCTGTAGGCTAATAACTAATAAGCCAAGATTTGGGTCTGGGCACTTCAGGAGTATTCTCTTAGCAATATGAACAGCATTTTCGGCTTCTCTGTTTGATTGTGGAAAATACGGACTGGAGGTAGTAGGCCTGAATCCATAGTGTTTGGCAAAATTCAGGAACTCGTTTGAGGTGAACTGAGTTCCTCCATCTGTCCGGACTTCCAATGGGATTCCATGTCTGCAGAACATATTTTTCATTCTTCCAATCACCGAAGATGATGTCAACGTGTTCAATTGCCCAAGCTCCAAGAACCTAGAATAGTAATCCTGTACAACCAGGTACCACTTTTGATCACATTTCATCAGATCCGCTCCTAAGTGATAATTTTTGTTGGTGTTGGTGCTTTTTTCGTGGTAATTTTGTTGGATTGAGGGGTTCCTTGCGTTGCAGGTGATGCTCGATACACACAGAACAGTTCTCTACTAATAATTGTATGTCCGTTGAGCATCCTGGCCACCAGACAGATTCCTGAGCACGTCTTCGGCATTTAACAATTCCTAAACGTCCCTCATGGAGTTTTTCCAAAATCTCCTTCCTCATGCCTTTTGGTATAAACAGTATTCTCCCTTTTACAATCAAATCATCTTCAATCAATAATTCATCTTGATACTTTCAAAATACCGAATTTTTTCCCCATTTGTTCTCTAAAATTGATTTAATCAAGATTTGTCCTTCGGAGTCTTCTTGTTGTGCAGTTCTGAGTTGTTGATTTCGCTGATCCGAACATGGCAATGCTTCTATGACACTCTTTACAAACAACTCCTCTTCTAAATCCTTCGATATCCTTTGATTTACTACAGTACTGATCTCAGGGTTTTGGGACAAACAATCAGCTACCATGTTTTCTTTTCCTGGTAGATATATAATTTCATAATTAAAATTTTGCATTCTCATACGAAATCCCTGTAGTCTGGCCGATAGGTCTGAAATAGCCTTAGATCCCATTACTTCCACGAGCGGCTTATGATCTGTATATAACAGAAATTTTATTCCTAAAACAAAACTTGAGAACTTTTCACAAGCCCATGTTAAGCCCAATGCCTCTTTCTCTTACATGTAATATTTGTAATCACACAGACGAAATAACGTTTAACACATTCAGCTGGGTCCTGTAAAATCATTCGTCTGTAGCTGTCTTCAGGGGCGTACGCAGACTGCGTTTTGACTGTTTGCTTTACTGAGGCCAACGGTAATTTTACAAGACCGATGTAGGCAAAAACAATAACGAACAAAATGAGAGTAAATGCAAAGTTATAATTTATGAATTGAGAACAACTTGAAAATTATCAACATCAAACGCCTGGAGTTTTCACAAAATAGTTTCAACACTTCATCAACAAATTTTCCTTCTCATGGACCAACTTTCTGTGTTCATTTAATAGGCATAGTCCGTTAAAACGGGCTTCTTATATGGTTGACCTCAACCATGTTTTAACCCGTATCAACGAGCAGAATGACCTTTCAATTGTGCACGTTGTGCACAGCTGTGCGAGAAGAACGTTTAGCGCCGATTTCACTTGGGGGTAAAACCCCTTGGTCTCTTGCAGTACATTGATCAAATTCAATTCATTCAATTTTTCTGTAGTAAGACCCTTTTTCATCCAAAATGTATGCTCAGCTTCAGTTTCAATGAGGGTATTCAGACCATAAAAATTACAAAAGTGGGTCAGTCGCTGTTTGAGTTCTTCCTTTGACATTTAGAACATCTTCGATGGATGAAGTATCAATCCCCTTGAAGCTGTTACATTATCATCCGAAAATCGGTCTTGTAATGAACTTAGTAGTGAATCCAAATATGGAATGTACGGAGATGCGTATAAGTTTGTGCGACGAGATAATTCGGGAGTAGGTAGTCTACTGGGGCAACTGCCCCAGTTGCCCCACCCCTGCGTACGCTCTTGGCTGTCTTCGAGAGGCACCATCTCAATTTTCAACGTCCTACGGTGAACGAGGCGAGATTTTAGGTAACTCAGCTGATCAGAATGGCGCTCCTCCCTGTGCTTGACTCTTGATGCCCCAGAAAGGCTCCCCATCAATTTTCTATGTCCTGCGGTGAACAGGAGAGATTTTAGCATACTCAGCTGATCACAATGACGCCTCTTAGGTCTTGCTCGTCTTGGTTTATTGTATTAAAGGTAAGTAGTGTACAATTCTCAATATCTCAGAAAGTGCATTTTTAGCGTGCTCATAAGCTATCGAGATTTTACAACTTTTTTATGGCTTTTAACGTCTATATCTTTAGTGGCACCTCTTGGCTTTTTCTTTTGAGACCATGGACGTGTTGGTATGAACCCCAAGACTCCCATAAAACACGAACAGTTTGCACAAATTTGCACGTAATGGATTTGATGGACGTTTGGATTGGAGGTATGGGTTTTAAACATAGAATGTGTTTTAGCCATGGACTAACTAGGCAAAAAAGCTAAAGAAATCTGAAACGAAATGTGGGACGAAATCTGTGACGACAACATTCTGATGATTTCCGCTTACTACCGAGTCGCTGCTAGGGAAATGGTACTTCGTCGTTTTTCATCCCCCGAAATTCGTTCGAAAGCTCTCGATTTTTATCCAACCATATTATGTTAACTACTGCGAAGTGCGTGGCCAACAAGCTGAGTTATGAGCATGGTTATTTGAATTATTGTGTACACTCAGGTGATCATTCTCAATAATTGATATTGTGAACATGATTGCAACCGCTTGTTAATTTCTGATGATTTCATTGAGCTGGTGTTTCGATGATTTGATTCATAGCAGGTGATCCGAATATTGCGGGAACGGTTTGATTTGTGAAGCGGTGGTTAAATAAGCTAAGGATCGTGTAACCTGGTGTAACCGATGTAACAGAAGCTGAAATTTGGGAGGGAGGCTCAAGGGAGAATGCTGAAGACGCCAGGGCGGGCTGATCACTGATCAGCTGAGTGAGCTCCTAAGCCATTTTCTTTCCTATTCAACGCAGGAAGCTGAAATTTGAGAGGGAGGATCAAGGGAGAATGCTGAAGACGCAATGGTGGGTAATTGTTTACAATATATGGCGCCACCTCCAATCGTTTTGATACTAACATAATATTGTAGTGGAAAGGTATAGAAATATAAAGAGATAGTATTTGAATGCCGGAAACATGTTTGAGCCCGTAGACATACACTTCATTCTGACCTACATGTCCGACTAATCTGTATTTTTACTAAGGGATTGACTACTTGATGTTATGTAATTTTGAGATGCGAGCTTGCGAGCATCCAGACCACCAACCAATACACAGCATTCAGCATTCTGGGTGGCCTGGATGCTCTCAAGCTCGCATCTCAAAATTACATAACATCAAGTAGTCAATCCCTTAGTAAAAATACAGATTAGTCGGACATGTAGGTCAGAATGAAGTGTATGATATCTCTGCTTATCTTTCACGGGCTCAAACATGAATCCGGCATTCAAATACTATCTCTTCATATTTCTATACCTTTCCACTACAATATAATGTTAGTATCAAAACGATTGGAGGTGGCGCCATATATTGTAAACAATTACCCAATGGTGATCACTGATCAGCTGAGTGAGCTCCGAAGCCATTTTCTTTCCTATTCAACGCAGGAAGCTGAAATTTGAGAGGGAGGGTCAAGGGAGAATGCTGAAGACGCCTGGGTGATCACTAATCAGCTGAGTGAATTCCAAAGCCATGGAATGTGTTTTAGCCATGGACTAACTAACCAAAAAAGCTAATGAAATTTTGTAACAAAATCTGGGACGAAATCGAGGACGACAACATGGATACCGATGATACGGAACTAAGGATCGTGTAACCTGGTGTAACCTGTGCGATATTTTGTTATGACGCGGTTTATGAGTTATAAATATTTTAAGTTATTACCTCACTATTGGAAGTTAACCAATCTTCAACCTAAGATTGAAGACGGGTTCATGTGAAACGCGTGAGCTAAAACACATTCTGTGTTTCAATAATTTCGTCCGAAGTATGTAAATAGAGGTAACCGGGGGTCCAGGGGGCTTGCCCCCTGGCGAGGCGTGGAGCGCCGAGTTTTCTTTTTTGCATGTGGTCCATTAATCGCATTTATGCGAAAAATTCTTTTTTCCGTCTTGAAGGAGCTCGGAAATTTTCCAGGTACGGAATAAAAGTTGTAGAGGAATAAATGTTGCATCGCTCCCTAACTCTTTCCTTCGATTTATGGCGATTTTTCGAAGTTCTCGTGATCTACCGCTCGCTACCCAATTCATAGGAAATCCTCACCAAGTGAGTGGTAGATCACGAAAACTTTGAAAAATCACCAAAAATCAAAGATACAAGTTAGAGAGCTGGCGGTGGGCTCATTCGATGCACAAGTTTTTCCTCTACAACATTTCTTTAGTAAAAAACAAATTTAGGTCAGTTCCAATGGTCAAAAAGTGAGAAAAATTGTACAAAATCGATTTCTTGGGTCGAAGAAGCGATTTCAGGGATAGGGCATGGGGTGTATTCTGAATCAGCGCAAAACTCACCACAAGAATAGCTCATCAAATAATTTTTTCCGCATAGAATCGATTTCTGGCCCACTGTGCAGCGGTTCAAAAATGGGAAATTTTGGACGAAAGTCTGTTTTTTATCTATTCTTATAGGACATTTACGCTGATTCCTCATATATCCCATGTTCCTATAACTCATTTTAGAGGTTGACTTTTTATTATTATTATTATTTTATTTTGTTTTTTTCTGCAAAAAAGCCTAAATAACACATTTTACAACATATTTTGACATCTATAGCCCTTTGATATTGCTTGAAAAAAAAAAAAAAAAAAAAATTTAAATTGCCCACCAGTAAAAATGAAGAAAATTAAAATTTTCGTCGAATGGGAACACTTTTTTCAACAATCATGTACACAAAAAATAGTACCAAAACTTTGCTGGTCCGTGCTGGGCTATGAATTTGATCTTGTGGTTTAGTTTAGATCATTGTGAATGCAATCAAACCTGAATTTGGTGCGACCAGCTGCGACCCACCGTTTACCGCATTTTATAGTGTCAAAGGTTGCGGAATAATTAATTTTGGTAATCTAACTGAATCAATATTTTAATTTTAGTCCACAAGCAGCATATGCTGCATTCACCAAATCATTACAGTTCGAATGGGCCTATATAATGAGAGTGGTTGATGGGTGCGAAGACGACTACAGGCCTCTATGGGACACAATCCAACACAAGCTGATGCCAGCCATCCTAGGACGTGAGCTAGGAGACCTTGAAAATAACCTTCTAGAGCTCCCAGCCAAATGGGGTGGTTTGGGATTAAAAAATCCAGTGCAGTCAGCACAACAAGCCTACCGGGCCTCTATGCGAGCAACAGAAGAGCTAGTTGCCTCAATCCGAACAGGCAGGCCTCTCAACTACATTGATCACCTAAACAAAGTAGCCAATGTCTTGAGGGAGGAAAAAAAGCTTCTGGATGAAGTCACAGCCCGTAGGAGTGCAGAACTCACGAGTAGACTGCAACCATTACAAAAACGTGTTTTAAACGGGTCCAAAACAATTCCCAATGGCTGACAGTGTTACCCATGGCGGCAGATGGTCTTGATTTGTCTCCAACACAATTTAGAGATGCCCTAGCTCTATGTTATGGACACACCCCACTCGAACTTCCCAACAGATGTGACGGTTGCGATGCCTCTTTCGACCTCAACCATGCATTGAACTGCAAGAAGGGGGGTCTCGTAAAAAGAGGACATGATGGAGTCCGCGATGAAGATCGCCTAGCCGGGATGGCCTGGGGAGGAGCCACACTCGAACCTGTACTGCAGGAGTCAAGCGAGGAAAGCCCGATGCTCGTGGCCGACATTAAAGTCCAGGGAGTTTGGGATAGGGTGAGGCCAGCGTTTTTTGACACACGCATTATAAATGCTGACGCTGCCTCGTACCTTTCCCAAACGTGGGACTCAACGGCACAGTCTGCAGCAAGAAAAAAACATGAAAAATATGACAGAGCAGCTGAGCACCTTCGAGGTTCGTTCACGCCACTTATTTGTTCGTGCGACGGAGCAGTCCATCGGGAGTATGCAATATTTCTCAAAAGAATGGCAAGTACGCTAGCTGAGAAGTGGGGCAAGCCGTACACTCAAGTGTTAGGGTGGGTTAAGGTACGAACCCAAGTATCAATAATCAGAGCTGTGTCTCTCCGACTAAGGGGCACTAGGAAGGTTATTAGATCGCTTGGATTGGAGGACGGAGCAGGAATTCCCTACATGGAAGACTGAAGAGAAGAGAGATTTCGAAACAAAGAAAAAAAAATCACGTAAAGAAAACCTCCCTGCCACGATAAACCCAAAACTCAAATACAATACGTTTTCATACGTTTCAACAAGAAAAAAAATTTTTTTTAATTTTATTGGAAAAATTATTATTTCATAATAACAAATAAGGCATTAGGTATACGTAAGTACGACATCAAGGTATATTAAGAAACTCAAGACACGTGCTCAGTGCTGTCTTCTTCGAAATTCTCCGTTTCATTTTCTTCGACGTGGTCATGAAGGAGGTTTTTAGCTTCAACCTCCAACTCAATTTTGGAATCCAGTTTTAAATGTTTTAGACTATGTAATTCGTGAGAAACCAGCAGGTCGATGACAAACGAGGATCTAGTCTATAATTCATCCATTTCTTCGGATACACTCATCAGCAACCTGAGATCTCAGTGGACCGAACCTATAACAGAATCGGATGTTGAAGCTACCTTTTGACCACGACGAAGAAAATCGAACAGAGCATTGCGATGAAGACAGCAATATACCTTCATGACGTACTTTAATATACATAATGCTTAATGTTGATATCAAATAATAATTTTTTCAATAAAATTAAAATATTGATTCAGTTAGATTAGCAAAATTAATTATTCTGCAACCAGTTTACACTATAAAATGCGGTAAACGGTGGCTTGCAGCTGGTGGCACCTAATTCCGGTAAGATTGCATTCATCATGATCTAACCTAAATCGCAAGATCAAATTCATAGCCCAGCACGGACCAGCACAGTTTTGGTACCATTTTTTGTGTAAATTGTTGTTGAAAAAAGTATTTTTTTTTAGAACAATTAGTTCAGATGCATTCTGATATCCTTAATAATTGGTATATCCCTAATCAGCTTGAAATTTCCTATGAGAATGGCTATTGACTTTCTTTTTTTTTAAATTAAGTTTAATGAAGTTTAACTCCGCATGCTACACTTAGTTACGCATTTATAGAGCTGGCAATGGTCCCATTCGACGCAAAATTTAATTTTCTTCAGGTTCATCGTTGGACATTTTTTTTTCTTCCAAGCAATATCATAAGGCTTCAGATGTCAAAATATGTTTGCAGACGACCTTGCGATATTATCAAGAAACCTTGACGGAAAAGAAGCCTCCACCAACGGTCAACAACTACTCCTGGAAATCGAAGCATGGGCTAACAATTGGCAACTTATCATGAACCCCACCAAATCTTTCAACTTAGCATTCACGTAGATACGAAGTTGTCAGACATCACGTATGCGCTTTAATAACATTGACATCTCCAGAATTGAATCCGTGAGATACCTGGGAATCCAGCTTGACGCTAAACCCACATTCCACGCTCATGTTGATAACTTGATTAAGCGGACCAGAAACCGTATAAATATGCTGAAACCTCTTCTTAATGAACAATCTCCGCTGCCTCTGGAACTGTAAAAGCTGGTGTACCTGGTGTTTATACGACCAACATAGCAATATGGCTGCTCAATTTGGGGCTCAGCGTGTAACACAAAAATCAAACGAGTTCAATCTCAACCGAACAGAGTTCTTCGAATGATGACGTCAGCTCCTTGGTAATTTCGTGGCTCAATGATCCACCGAGATCTGAACATTCCTACAGTCATCGAAGTCTTGGAAAGATCATCCACTCGCATCTATACCTCAATTTCGTCCCACTCCACTCCCATCTTCGAGGGATAGGATCAACGCCTTGACGACCAAAGAAATGCGCGAAGGCTCTAACGCAAACGGCCAGTGGACCTGATCCCACCCCCTCAACCTTAGCAACAAACTGTAATTGTCTTACGCACTAATTAGTATAACTCAATTCTATCACTTATCTAATGTTACCATTATGGTTTCTACTTGTTATTTATTGCGATTATCGTATTGGATTCTGAAAAAGTATAGTTGAATAGAGACCATCTACATGTTTCATTATATCGAAGAGATCTTTAAAGTATGGGTAGTGAACCTAACTAAAGATACATATTTTGTATAAAAGTTTACAATATGTTATTAAAAAAAAAAAAAAAAAAAAAAGAAAAAATGAAAATGGAATCATACGCTACTTACCTCTAATTCAACGAACCATGACGAGCAAGACCTTACAGGCGTCATCCTGATCAGCTGAGTGAGCTAAAATCTCTCTTGTTCACCGTAGGACGTTGAAAATTGAGATTGTGAGACGAATGCTTTTACAGGATCCATCCATCTCAGCTGAGTGTGCTAAACGTTATGTCGTCTGTCTGATTACAAATATTCAAAAACTTTGTTCAGCTTACGCAAACTGCGTTTTTTTTTTCTTTTTTACAAAGGTTTATTCTTTGTTTTTATTATTTAGTTTATCGTAACTTTTGTCACCTACAGATTGATGATCAGTAAATCTTGATTAGGTGTCTTATATTATCCCATTAATTTCAATTCGTGGGCGCCTCGATCGATGTCGTTTTATACCTGTGATATGTATCTACAATTACACTTAGATTTCAGCTATTTTTTCATTCAAATTGGCAAATAACGTATATTTATGATTAATTAAATTACTTATATTAATTTCTCCATGTTTTGCTTGTCAATCACAAATATAATCCCTAAGAATCGTTTAAAACCGCCCGCAATGCAGTACGTTCAACGGCTATTTTCTCTAATCAACCTACTGAAATACATTAATTGTAATCAATATGCAAAGAACAAATATAGTTTCAGAACATTATGCAGTGTACGCAACCCTTCTAAATGGGAAGATGACTTAGTAATGGATCATTTCCTTCCTCAACTTTACTTTAATGCGTAAAATTGTGGGGTCCTGGTGCTGTAATGCAGTGAACACAATTCCGAAGCGCGAAAACCCGAGTTTCGATAATAAATATGCTAGGTATGAACGGGGTTTATTAATTTATTTACGGACCGGTTTTCTGTGTAAAAGGGCTATATCTAATACAGAAATAATATACCTTTGTGTAATAATTTGCAGTCTTCTTTTTAGAAGCTGTAGCTGAAATTACCCACGATAGTTATGTCATCAGGAAGTTCTATATATATATATATATTCGTAAATGTAAATGAATTTAAAACTAAGACATAAATGTTTTACTAATCGAAATTAGAACAGAGTACCTAGGTAGGTAATTTTCTGTTATGGTTCGAGTCTACAATTACTATAACCAAGATTAACTTCTCAACCAAGTGACAACGAAACAAGCGGCATTATTTGCTATATCCATTTATAACATAAATAAATATAAAACTACGACATGAATAGAAGAACAAGTACGAAAGAAATGCGTGATAAATCGTGAGCTTTCCAACGAGTGGAGAACGATTTTTGTCCCATAAACACTAAAGAAGTTTTATTTCACTAGCAACGGCTTGGTTGTACGTGAAAATCATGAGAAAATCAGAAACCCTTGCACAAATGTGCAACACATTGGGAAATTTTATGTCTTTAGTTGCAGACTCGTATGTATGTGTTGCAGACTCGTATGCAAGCTTTAAGAGCCACTCATCTGATCCGGACCCTGGCCATCGTCAGGTAAATGTCCTAAAGAGACTACATACAGAATTACAGCTTCCTAGAGTGTAAAGCATAGAAATTACCTATTAAAATGATTTAACTACCACTTCACAAATCAAACTGTTCTCGCAATATTCGGATCACCTGCTATGAATCAAATCATCGAAACGCCAGCTCAATGAAATCATCAGAAATTAACAAGCGGTTGCAATCATGTTCACAATATCAATTATTGAGAATGATCACCTGAGTGTGCACAACTATCCAAATAACTAAGCTCCTAACTCAGCCTGTTGGCCACGCATTTCGTATTAGTGAAAATAATATAGTTGGATAAATCGAGAGCTTTCGAACGAATGGTCAACGAATTTTGTGGGATGAAAACGACGAAGTACCATTTCCCTAGCAACAACTCGGTTGTAAGTGGAAATCATCAGTAAACTAACCATAACGCTTTTTTTAACTCTTTTGACATGGATATGACTTTGCTCTGGGGGGTCAACGAAAAATTTCCGTCTCGCAAAGTTGATGTCACGATTTTCCAAACTAATGATTTTCACGTACACCCAGCCGTTGCTATGGGAATGAAACTTCCGCAGTTTTCATCGCACAGAAATCGTTCGCCACTCGTTGGAAAGCGCTTGATTTATGTGATAAATGTTCCCATCTCAAGCTACCAATTTCCTCCTCCTTACGTTCCTGGCTACATTCCTAAACTAAATTGATTGGACTATAAACAATTTTGGTTTGGCGGAAACCGGTGGCAATTCAATCGTCCAGCTTGACGAGGATATTCATTTGTTTCAAAGTGCAAACAACCCCGTAATTTGGAAAATTCCCAATAAGAAGATCGTTCCGGTTAATATGCTGCAAAATTTGAAGAATCAGTGGGCATGGACAGAAAACAAAGAATGCAGAAAATTACCAGTATGAAAAAAGTTCTCTAGGAACACTCAAACCAGCTGGGGGAGCTTTAAAAAAAAAAAAAAAAAAAAAAGTCCAGTCATGCAGCATGACCCCATTTGCGAATTTTTGAAGAATATTACCGATTTTCACAACCAGCAAACGGCATTATTTCGATTTTTGACTGATTTTTCAACTTTGAAATTTTTGGAAACTTGATACATATTCTTGTAGGAAATTTTACGCTGATTCCGAATATACCACATGTTAGTATGCTGAAAAAATTATTTCGCACAAAAAATTGCAAAAAACAGGGTATTTTGAAATTTTTGACTACATTTTTGAAAATTTCAACCCGAAGATGTAATCCGATCATGCTGGCCAACGAACTTGAACTTTCGTTTTGTGTCCTTAACATTTTAAAATTTGTTTGAAGTTTCTAGCGCAATTCTACGGACAGTTATCGTCTGGAATGACACATACATACATACATATATATATATATATATATATATATATATATATATATATATATATATATATATATATTTTTTTTTTTTTTTTTAAATAAACCTCCCCTCAAAGACGGAGGGGGCACGCCATTAAATTGAAAAATAAACAAATAAAATAAAAAAGTGGGGAGGACGCCCAGGTTTACCCGATGCCGGCTCTAGGGATAAGGGAAGTTGTAGGACGAGGAGGAAGAATGGGATGAAAGGATGTGCCCCTATAAAATGACCACCAGTTCAAGTAAGAACCCCTCAGGACGCGGGTGGTGATACCACGGAGTACTCCTGCCGAGATGCCCAACTCGAGTAACTCCGTGGCGCTTTTCCCGCACCACACCCCGCGCCATGACACGGTCGCAGCAATGACCTTGATGTTATTAGGTGCCACTCCTTTTAGCTCAGATATCGCTTGGCGCAAATCGTTTCTATCATATTTGCTTTTCTTAGCCCGCCAGGTCTGCTCCATGTCCACGCTGCCACTGACAACCTGGACATCCAGGATAATGGCAGACCTATCGGGCTTGATCGCAACGATATCTGGCTTCTTGCCCCGGTCACTCGGCATGTGGTAAAGTCTCTCCCTTTCGACATCCCAACCGCTAGATGACAAAGCACCTGCTATCTGCTTGGCAACCGCATCGTGAGGTAAAATGCGGCCACCGTGAGTACGAGGACACTGCTGCACCACATGATACAGATTCTCATTTTTACCCCGACAGGCACGGCAAAGGGTGTCAACTGTCCCGCGACTACTCCTAGAACACCTCACCGAGGTGGCTAAAGTTGCCACCCGGACACCGTGAAAATGGCGATAGTCGCGGGCCCCAATGCCCTCTGAAGCCCATTCCACCCACTGGGTAGAAATGGGGGATTCAGAGCACTGTCGGAGTTCTTTACCATCTACTGACTCATGCAGTGCAGCAGCGAACTCAGCAGATGAGCTGGGTTTTGGAGCAGTTGGTGTTGCTCGATCGCACCACAACAACTGCTGCTGAACAAAGTCCAGGTCAGCAGCAGTGCGGGCGACCTCCCAGCTCGAGCCCCTAAGGGCAAGCAGGCGCTGGCGGCGTAAAGAAGGGATGCTGGCAGAAAGAGAGACAATACCGAGCCCACCGGCCTTGACCGGTGCGTGGATGTAGGCATTTGGGACACCAGGTGGAAAGCCTAGCCAAGAGCGCACAGCAGAGCGAACTTCACGATCTAACTCAAGCAGCCTCCCCGCAGTAAGCCTGCCAAAGACTAACCCATAGGTAAGCTTTGGCAGTAAGTACGTGCGAAGGAGGCGCAGCTTCTGCTGTGGCTTCAATGGAGCCTTGGTGACACGAGCTAATGCTCCACCAAGGTCCACACGGCTTGCGGCTATAGTGGCCACACCCATGAAGTCGACCCCAAGGTACCGCCAGACCTCCAACACGGATTGGGCAGGGATGGAAGTTTGTCCTAAGACAAAACACTCCTCATCCACTACCTTCACCTTATGCTGGCGACCCGACGGGACCAAGGAGACCGACCCACACTTAGCTGGGTTGACCACCAAACCACACCTGGCTAGCTGCTCAGCAAATGCGTTGAGGGAGATCTGCAAGCCCTCACGGGTTTCTGCGAGTAGGATGACATCATCAGCAAAAGCCAATGCACCTACTCGCACCCCAGGAGCGAGATCAAACCCTATTTCAGCTGGCAGCTTACCCAAGGCCGTATCCACGACCAGGTTGAAGAGGAGTGGCGACAGAGGATCCCCCTGGCGTACCCCGCGCCCAATAACAACATCCCCTGACATCTCACCTTGTGCCTCGAGGACCGTCACGCCTTCGTGGTACAGACAGGCAACATACTCAATTAAACGAGCAGGTGCCCGGACACCACGAAGACAATCGGTCAGGGCAAAGTGGCTAACTGTGTCAAAGGCCTTAGCGACGTCCAGAGCGGCAAGATGGAGCTGCCGTTTCTTGATATGGGCCAGCGAAATGACAGTTTGGAGAACTGTTAGATTCTCCGATGTGCCATCCGCTGGCCGAAATGCTCTCTGGACGTCACCTATGACACCAGCCACTTGGAGGCGAGATGCCAGAACCTTTTGGAAGTGGCGGAAGACTACCGACGAAATAGAAATTGGACGGTAGCCTCCAGGCCCACTTCCCCCTTTCTTTGGGATGAAAATTGTCCGGGCACGGGTCAACGCTTTTGGGGGTCTTCCAGATAGTAGCAACAGGTTGAGGATGAGCAGCTCAACATTCTTTGGAGCTTTATTCCAGCGTCGGGTGGAAATACCATCGGGTCCAGCAGAAGTGGAGTTTTTGACACGGCACTTATGTGCCTCGTCATGAAGCACCGGTGTGCACATGATGCTGCGTAAGGAGTCCCTGGTGGAAGCTGGGGGTACCACCGGCTCACCAGAGCTGTGGCTGGGAGCACTCATAAGTGGCTCCCAGTAGCCCACAAACTCCTGGAGGGGGGGCATAACTTGTTCTTCCCCAGCTCCCTCCAGTACCTCCGCAGCTGCACGAGCCGGATGCTTCCTCCACAATCTCTGGACACGCTGGTATTCCCGCCTCCTCGCTTGCTTAGCTGCTCTGCGACCTCCACGAGGCACCACATTAGGGGGAACTTCTCCCTGGTGCCTCGCCACGGTCGCTTCCTCAACCTGCGGGAAGATCCTCTGCACATAGGCCGCGACCTCGTCCTCCAAGCCATTTGGCCCCTCAACAGCCCGCCTCGCCAGATCCTGCAGGTAGGCACTCTCATAACCAACAATATTGCCCACCTGCTCCCCGAGCCTCAATACTTCAGTCTTCAAGTCTGAAAGAAGACCGGAGGTCACGGGGGAGGATTGCTGAATGGCGGGCTGCTGTCCCACGTCTGCCGGAGATGCGGGAGAGGCTCCACTGCTATTTGCCAGGATTGCATCCTGGACAAGCTGCTTGTAGTGGGGCCTCAGGCGAAGAGATTGAATGGCAGAAAGCGTGCGCATGGGAAAACGGGCTTGCAAGAAAACATTTATATTGCGTACCCCATTACGCACTGCTTCCGCCTCCTCTGCTGCCATTCGCCGCAAATCCTCAGAAGCATACCTAGGCCGCTCTCGCTCTATATATATTGCAGCGTTGGCCTGCACAGGATGCTTCTGCCAGACGTGGGCACTGAGGCCACGCTTGGAACTGAAGGCTCTCTCGCAATGGGCACACTGGTGGGCATTCGCCGGGGCTGTGGATGAGGAGGAGGGATAGGATGATGAGGAAGAAGAAGAGGGAGAGGAAGGCCGACGCCCCTGCCTGGGGCGCCCCCGAGCGCCTCCCCTAGAACCCCGCGTGCCAATGGGCGCGCGGGGGTTATGAGGCTCTTGTTGGTTCGTATCCATAATGGGGGAAGCGTTTTTAAGAGACAGGAGGCCCATTGGCATGAGCCTCCCCCCTCATCGCCAGCGGGTCATTTCGCCACCCTCTGTTCACCCAGAGGGTGCCCGGGTTGCGCGACGGGGACGCATGACCATGACATACATATATACATACATAAAAAAATGCGTTAAACTTCAGAATATGATTCAGAATAGCCTGAAACGGATTTCTGCTTAAAAGTTTTTCAAAAATTCACATTCCACAAATTTTGAGGCGAGAGCAATAGCTTAATTTTCTTCAAAAATTCGCTAAAACCCGAGGCTATTGTGAACAGAAAAATGATAGCGTCTGTATTGGAGAAATAAATTTAATAGTATGTATAGTATGCTTTTTGTGCCTCCAAGAATAATAAAATAAATTCTTCATCCTTCATTTCGTCGCCTACAGTCCAAAGTTAAAAGATTTGTTTACAACTCTCGAGGACAACCGTTATGAAATCCCTAATCAAAGACATATCCATCTAACATGGTATCTGCTTGTAAAGCAAATAGTGGAACTCAATTTTTCTAACGCTTTTTTCGTTTATGTGCCAAAGTAAAGACATAAAATGTCAAAATTCGATGTTGGTTTTTACAGCGAATGTTGTTTACCGTTCTTTTAAATCAAGGGTATATCTCAGCTTCGTCCATATTGACAGCGGTTTTGGCAGTATATAATTTAAGCATAAATTGTGGGCTTTTCAAGGAGTGGCGAACGATTTTCGTGGGATGAAAACTAACGGCGATACATTTCCCTAGAAACGGGTAGGTTGTAAGTGAAAATCATTAGGTACTAAATCCCGCTTTATTTTCGTTCCACGGTTTCGTCACGTTTTTGCCCAGTTAGGTGATGGCTAAAGCATGTTCCATGCTTTAAAGAAAAGGTAAAAAAATTATTATATTTTTTTTATATTAATAGCAAATGCACATGACCAAAATACGTAAATAAATTGTTTGTATCTTACCCCACTTCCAGCTACGCCAAATAATATTATCTTGATTTTTTCAGCGAATTATCGTAGAAAATGAAGCTTTTGCGATGGCTCAATAAATTTTAAAATCAAACTTCCGAAAAAACATCTTTAAATAATTTAAAATTTAAAACATTTTTTTAAATTTAAAACTGTTTTGAGACATTCTGAAACTAATCTTACAATGTCACACTTTTCATGTATATATATGTGTTACAGTTGAAGTGTTAGTGTTAACGTTAAAGTGTTAAAATTTCGGATTTGTTTCAGAATGCTCCAAAACGGAATTCAATGAAGAAACCTTTTGAGAAATTCGTATTTTGAATTTTTCGGAGCCATTGCACTGAGTTCATTTTGTTAAACAAAAATTCACTTGGAAAAAAAAAAAAAAATCACGCTGCACGAATGGAACTTATTTACTTAAGTGGTTGATATTATTCATTCAAAAGATGAAACAAAAATGTCCAAGAAGTTATCCTATATTTCGAAGGAAAAGGTCAGCAAAATACCCAACCGATGAACGGCCAAATGGCAAACGGTGTGATAAGATTTTTATTCCTTTGTATCAGTAACATTTAATGAATAAAGTGAATTAGTGAAAAACTACCCCACCACCATATAAATATCTATATCCATCCATTTCGAATTTACGTTGAGCATGTCAATTTTCTTGAGGTTGAAAGTTCAGGTATCACATCGCGCCAGTTATTGGGCGAGTTCAGTTAGCGTCCTGCACATAAAGACTCCATCTCCTTCTCATTTTCAGCTGCAGCTCCTGCGGGATAGCGAAACGAATAGCATTTAGTTCAATATTATTTATGTTGTCGTGAAAATGTAGTTCAGTTGTTTTAAATGAATTTTTGTCGAAAGGGAAGCTATTGCAATGGCACGAAAATTTTTAAAATCAGAAGTTTTGAAAAATTTCTTCATTGAAATCCGTTTGAGGCTTTCTGAAACGATTCCTGTTTTTTTTTTTTTTTTTTTTTTTTTTTTCACACACACACACACACACACAGAATTCTTTTTTTTTTTTTTTTTTCACAAACCTCCCCACAATGGCAGAGGGAGCACACCATTAAATCGAAAAATAAACAACAAAAAATTGAAAAGTGGGGAGGACGCCCAGGTTTACCCGACGCGGCGATAAGGGAAGGGATAAGGGAAGTTGCAGGACGAGGAGGAAGTGCCTCTATAAACTGACCACCAGTTCAAGTAAGAACCCCTCAGTACGCGGGTGGTGATACCACGGAGTACTCCTGCCGAGATGCCCAACTCGTGTAACTCCGTGGCGCTTTTCCCGCACCATGCCCCGCGCCATGACACGGTCGCAGCCATGACCTTGATGTTATTAGGTGCCACTCCTTTTACCTCAGATATCGCTCGTCGCAGATCATTTCTATCATATTTACTTTTCTTAGCCCGCCAGGTCTGCCCCATCCAGGATTATGGCAGACCCATCGGGCTTGATGGCAACGATATCTGGCTTCTTGCCCCGGTCACTCGGCATGTGATATAATCTCTCCCTTTCGACATCCCAACCGCTGGATGACAAAGCGCCAGGAAAGCAAACACCAAACCAAACCATAGAAATCTGAGCAATTAAATGTGCTCAACAATGCTGGCTTGTTTTTTTGGCGCAAAGAACGGAACACACACACGCACACACACACACACACAGTTATATATATATATATATAAATCCACCATTAGTGGTTTCGCTAAAACAAATATGACTTGTTTGCGATCTAGGTGACTGCAAAAATATTGTTAGGCTTCTCTACTCAATACCAAACTTGCTAGTACGTCTCTAGTCGCTATAAACAGATGGTGAAGCTAGAGAAATGTTTTCTGCCAGTCAGGGTTGCCATCAGTTTGGTAATTACCGTAAATATTCGGTAATTTTAAAGCACGTACGGTGTACGGTAGTAATCTCATTACAGTACGCGAAAATACGGTAAAATGGAAAACCTAGGTGAATAAATTATATAAATCTATTATATCATTTTAGCATGAATTCATAGCTAAAGTTACTTTCAACTGGTTTTGCAGAAGGAGAATTGCAACCCTTTTGTTCCTGATAGGTTGGAACCTACCTAGGTAGAGTAAAAAATGAATGTAACTTCTTCGATAATTTGTATTGAACTTATTTGCCCTCCCTCACTCAAATGCACAAGCGATAGGATTTTTAACAAAGTTATTCTGATAAAAACCAAACCATGAAATAAATAAGTGCAAGCCCCTTGATGGAGTCATTTGAACCTAATTTCGATCAGTGGTATGCGATAAATGATGGAGATGTCCACCATTTTCTGAATATTCCTCCACTCTACCGATTTACAATCCAAGCTCGAACCACTAAGAACCCCCGACCCTCAATCAATTTTTTTTGCATAAGGATTGACCCCGTTGGTTGTGGCGATATTCTCTCCAAAGAGAATTTGTTCAGTTTGGTTTATACCAACGGATTCTTCAGCTCTCAAACAGTAGACTCAGTAAAATTTATTGAATTATAGCGGACATGAAAAGCATGCGCACTGCTGGTTGAAAACGAACTTTCCTTTCAATAGCTGGCACGGTGGTGCCCACTATGGGATAGCCACTCTTATTTTACTTGATTATGTTTTCAGACTCATTTTCTCCAATTTTCGTAAGCCGAAATTATTAGGAAGATTTATGTTGCCATTCCGTGGGTTTTTCCAGATTTGGGTACTCTATAAAACTAATGCAGTGCCGATCACTCAATAACCAGCATGCCGGCCATTGGTAGAACCCAACATGCTCTAGCAATGGGCCTGAGGTATTTTTTATTGGTACCTTCAAGTCGTTGGAACACTTTCCCATTACTTCTATTTCAGTCCTTTATGTTCTTGTGATAAGGCTCGGCTTTGAAATCACCTCCAAAACCTACCAGCTACCCATAGAAATTTTTTGGAGTTACACTATCACCTACCGTTGTGTTTTATTGCTTCCGAGACTGCAAGGCAGCGGAAGCTTTGTTTTCACTTTCGAAATGAAAAAAAAAATTGTTGCTCCAAAATCAAAATTTCCACTCGCATTTTGCGTTTCAGAGCCTCCTGAACAAATTTGGTTCCGTGTCTGTCTGTCTGTCCGTCCACATTTCCTTGTAACAGCCATAACTTCCACAATTTTCATCCGATTTTAACCAAATTTTCAGGGGTCGTGTGGGTTAAGCTCTAGATGGTCCCCTATCAACGTCATCATGATCGAATCAACGGTAGCTTCTGCGCAGGCGCTAACGTGAATTCCTTGTGACGGTCATAACTCGGTCAATGTTGAACGGATTTCGGTCAGATTTTCAGGGATGATGTGGGTAAGGTCCCTTGAGGTTCCATGAGACAATCATCATAATTGCATTAGTGGTATAATCTGCGCATGCGTGAACGAAATATTCTTGTTACGGTCCTTGCAACAGCCGTAATTTCCACAATTTTGATGCGATTTTCTTCAAATTTTTAGGGATCGAGCGGGTATGGCTCTACATGGTCCCCTATCAGTTCCGTCATGATCGAATCAACGGTAGCCTCTGCGCAGGCGTAAACAAAATTTTCTAGTTTCGGTCATAATTCAGGTAGTTGTGAACGGATTTCGGTCAGATTATCAAAGATGATGCGGGCAAGGTTTCTTGAGGTCCCGTATCACATTCTTCGCGATCATCAGTAGTGGTCCGCTAGGCGCATGCGCAAAAGTGATGTTTTTGTTATGGTCACAGCTTAGTTAATTTTATCGGATTTTGTTCAAATTTTCAGAGATGATCCCGGTAGAATCCCTTGAGGTGCCATACGAATCGTACGGTACTACCAGTGATTGTGCCCATCATGCCGGGAATTTATTTGCAGGGAATATTCACGACCGGGAATTAATTTTTTAATTTTTTCTCCTCCTTTTTAAATATTTTCTTTTCCATATATTTCCCACCTTATTAATTCCCTGATGCGAGAACCGGTCGTTTCTAGTTTTATGGAATTTAATGGTGACGTACTGTGAAGGTCACGAGGAAGCTCATGTGCCATTTCCTTGGCAGTGTATTCTAGATTTGTTTCAATGAAAAAGTAATTTAAGAAGTTCTTGTCAAGTAAAAAAACAAAGAAAGTAAAAAAAAAATATATATATATAAATATGATACGAAAATTTGCTCTTACTGTCATGCTGCACGACTGGAACCATTTTTTGATTTAAGCATAATATATTTACATGAACAGTTAAATCCATACCTTCGCTGAGGAGCAACAGAGCGGCTACGATCGTGAAAAGGAAAGCGTACAGTTTCATTTTAGTCGATCCGAGTAAGTGACTGCTGGACATTTGGTAAACTGGTGGACCATTCGCGGTTCCGTAAGCCTTTTTACTCCCAAATGTGGAGGTCGCGCAATTATTTTCCTCCGATATTTTAAAACTTAGATAACCTTGGTAGAAGATAACTGCTCTATCAACTGACTGCACTAATGGGGACGATAGGGAAAATGTGGATGGTTAATTTTTTCCCGATACTAAACCAGTTTGAACTGGTAGATAAAACATAAATTCATTTTGTTGGTTTCTAAAATCTGGGTGTAAAAATCTTATATGTAAAAAATTGTCTTGATAGGTACCAGCTTGGAGGTTCCTTAAGCCTTGGTGGTCTTAAGATTGAGTGTTGGTGATGCGGGAAGAATGCAGAATTACTCCTTTTTTCTCCTGCTTTGCTATGCATTTCGAGTCTAATTTTGCTGAACTCTTCATCAGGCATTTCAAAACTAGGGTGACATTGCACCTTAGTTTCAGTTGAGGTCTGTTTAGGTATATGTAGGTGAGACAATAGGTTTTCCTTGCATAGAAAGGGTTTCCCTTTCTCAAATCCCATCTCAGGGGCAACACCTGGGCACAATTTATGTTTTTTGACAAGGTTTGAGGAATTGAAAATATGCTTCTCTTCCTGAAGAAATAATGATTATTGTACCAATCCAGTTCTATTAGTCTTAGATGCCAGGGTGTGTGGGACTTTCTTGTATCCTTTCCAGGAGGAATACTAAACGGAGTTTTCATCTGGAATGAAGTTATTTTACGTTTTTCACTATTAGGCGAGAAGAAAAGATTAAAAAGTCTTGTTAAAAGGAAATGGCACTGGACCATGCTTCTCATATAGAATAATTCTACATGAGAAGCATGGTCTAGAACCTTCCTCCAGGAAGAGAAGCACATTTTCAATACTTACAACCCTGTCGAAAAACCATAACTCAATCTTAAGACCACCAAGGCTTAAGGAACCTCCAACCTAGACAATTTTTTACAAATAAAACATAAATATTAATGATATCGGAAAATTTCTGTGGATTGCCAAATATTAGTTATTTATCATATTTCATTTCTGTATAAGAATAAATGCTGTCCGATCTGAATAGTATGCACATTTTTGAAAGGCATAATAAAGATAAATTAATTTTTTTTAAAGTCGAGATAACTTTTACAGAAATGATTTTAAGAATCGATTCCTTTGCGTTTGGACATTCAACGTTTATACGTTCACCCTGTTATAACCAATTTTTACGCTTCAACTAACTAGTTTGTTAGTTAAAGCTATTCTGGCTCGAAAAATTTTTAAATCAAAAGTTTTGAAAAATTTATTCATTGAAATCCGTTTTGAGGCATTCTGAAACGATTCCTGAAGTTTGCACTTTTACACACACACACACACACCTAAAATCCTAGACAAATCCTAAAACACCTAAAAACCTACCAGCTACCCATTGAAATTTTTCGGAGTTACACTATCACCTACCCTTGTGGTTTATTCTTGATTGGTTTCATTGATAAAGTAATTTAAGAAGTTCAAGACAAGTAAAAAGAAAAAAAAAAACCATACATATAATACGAACAATTTCGTAAATTTGCTGCACGGTTGGAACCATTTTTTGATTTAAGCGTAATATATTTCCATGAACAGTTAAATCCATACCTTCGCTGAGGAGCAACAGAGCAGCTACGATCGTGAACAGGAAAGCGTACAGTTTCATTTTGGTCGATCCGAGTAGGTGACTGTTTGGCAGTTAGTAAACTGGTGGACCATTCGCGGTTCCGTAAGCCTTTATACTCCCAAATGTGAAGGTCATGCAATTATTTTCCCGCGATATTTTAAAACTTAGATAACCTTGGTAGAAGATAACTGCACAATCACCTGACTGCACTATTGGTGCTGATGAGGAAAACGTGGATGGTTAATTTGTTCCCGATACTAAACCAGTTTTAACTGGTAGATAAAACTTCTGTAGATAAAGCACCTTCCGACCTTCCGATATTATCAAGAAGCCTTGATGGAATAGAAGCCTTCACCAACGCTCAACAACTACGTAAAGACGAAGTTTTCAGACATCACGTATGCGCATTAATAACATCGACATCCCCAGAACTGAATCCGTGGAATCTAGTTTGATGCTAAGCTCGCATTCCACGCTCATGTTGATAACTTGATTAAGCGGACCAGAAACCATATATATATGCTGAAATCCTTCTTAATGGACAATCTCGACCGCGTCTGGAACTAAAAATGCTGACGAACCTGGTATTCATAAGACCAATATGGCAGTATGGCTGCTCAATTTGGGGCCCCGCGTGTAACACCCAAATCAAACGTGTTCAATCTCAACAGAACAGAGTTCTTCGAATGATGACGTCAGCTCCTTGGTGATTTCGTGGCTCTGTGATCTACCGAAATCTGAACAGATCTACAGTCATCGAAGTCTTGGAAAGATCGCATCTATACCTCAATTTCGTCCCACTCCACTCCCATTTTCGAGGGATAGGATCAACGCCTTGACGACCGAAGAAATGCGCGAAGGCTCTAACGCAAACGGCCAGTGGACCTGATCCCACCCCCTCAACCTTAGCAACAAACTGTAGTCGTCTTACGTACTAATTAGGATAACTCGATTTATTACTTATCTATTGTTACCATTATTGTTTCTACTTGTTATTTATTGCGATTATCGTATTGGATTCTGAAGAACTATTGATGAATAGAGGACTTCTACATGTTTCATTATATCAAAGAGATCTTTAAAGTATATTGAAGCTAACTGAAGATACATATCTTGTTTAAAAGTTTACGATAAATTGTTTTTTTTTTTTTTAAAGCTATCATACACTACTTACCACTAGTCCAACGAACCATGACGAATAAGACCTTACAGGCACCATCCTGTTCTGCTGAGTGTGCTAAACGTTATGTCGTCTGTCTGATTACAAACATTCAAAAATATGGTTCCGCTTACGAAAACTGGGTGTTTTTTTATTTTATTATTATTATTTTTTTTAAACAAACGTTTTTTTATTCTTATTATTTAGTTTATCGTAACTTTTGTAACCTACAGATTGATGATCAGTAAATCTTACTTAGGTGTCTTATTTTATCTCATTAATTTCAATTCGTGGGTGCCTCGATCGATGTCGATTTATACCTCGATATGTGTCTACAATTACACTTAGATTTCAGCTATTGTTTCGTTTAGTGGGGCGAATAACGTGTATTTATCATTAATTAAATTACTTATATTAATTTCTCCATGTTTCGCTTGTAAATCATAAATATAATTCCAAAGAATCGTTCAAAACCACACGCAACGCTGTACGTTCAACGGCTATTTTCTCTTATCAACCTACTGAAATACATTAATTGTAATTAATTTGCAAAGAAGAAATATAGTTTCAGAACAATATGCAGTGTATGCAACCCTTCTAGAAAGATGACTGTAATTGATCATTTTCCTCCTCAACATTACGTTAAAGCGTAAAATTGTGGGGTCCTGGTGCTTTAATATAGTGAACCCAATTGCGAAGCGCGAAAACCCGAGTTTCGATAATAAATATGCTAGGTGTGAACGGGGTTCAATAATTTACGGACCTGTTTGCTGTGTTGAAGGGCTATATCTCATATTGAAATAATAAACCTTTGTGTAATAATTTGCAGAGTTTTTTTTCTTTTTTTTCAGACGCTGTAGCTGAAATTACACACCTATTTTATGTTACCAGGAAGTTTTATTTTAAAAAATTCTATTTTATATTAATAACATCATTTAATTTACATTAATATATAAATTAATAAAACTATGTAAAACATAATCATATGTTCAATATCATTGGTGTCCAGCTGCTTGATTTTTCATTAGTGGTTTATTTATTTCATCTATAAGATATAGGATTTTTAAAGATGGTAATGCAGAAATGAATATTGCTGAAATAATTACTATAACATTAAATAATTTATAGCCTAAAATTCAGCCATTGTATCTAATCATGAATAAATTATTATTCTCTACAAATCACAAAGATATTGGCACATTATATTTTATTTTAGAAATATGAGCAGGAATATTAGGAACGTCATTAAGATGAATCATTCGAATCGAATTAGGAATACCCCGATCATTTATTGGAGATGACCAAACATATATTGTTGTAGTTACTGTACATGCATTCATTATAATTTTCTTTATAGTAATACCAATCGTAATTGGAGGATTTGGAAATGACTAGTACCTTTAATAATTAGAGCTCCTGACATAGCATTCCCCAAATAAATAATATAAGATTTTGACTATTACCTCCACCAATCACGTTACTAATCATAAGAAGAATTGTAGAAAAGGTGCAGGTACTGGATGAACTGTATACCCACCATTATCAGCAAATATTGCACATAATGGAGCATCTGTAGATTTAGCTATTTTCTCACTACATCTAGCAGGAGTATCATCAATCCTGGGGGCCGTAAGCTTTATTTCAACTATTTTTAATATACTGCCAGCAGAAATAACTGCTGAACGAATTTCATTATTCGTATGATCAGTTGTAATTACTGCATTACTTTTATTATTATCATTACCTGTATTAGCAGGTGCTATTACAATATTGTAATTCGAATTAATTTGAACATGACCAAAATAAATAAATTGTTTGTATGAAGCTATTGCAATGGCTCAATAAATTTTAAAATCAAAACTTTCGAAAAAAAAAATTTTTTTTTTTGAAAACCGTTTTGAGACATTCTGAAACTAATCTTAAAATGTCACACTTTTTCATGTATATATAGTGTTATAGTTGAAGTTAAAGTGTTAGTGGTAAAGTTAATGTGTTAAAATCTTGGATTTGTTTCAGAATGCCTCAAAACGGATTTCAATGAAGAAAAATTTTGGAAACATTGTATTTTCAAATTTTTGGAGCCATTTTTGGCTTCATTTTTGGTTTATTATTTCCAATAATAAGCCTATGTGATCGTATAGCAAGAAATTTTTATAACCCCCCCTCAAACTTTGTCACTTTACGTTTCAAGGTGCGTAGAATCCAAATTTGAAATGTCCGTCCGCCGTCCGCCGTTCGCCGTTCGCCGTCCGGGCCATAAAAGGCCAGGTGAAAAAGTGTCTTTTTTTTTTTTTTTTTTTTTTTTTTTTTTTTTTTTTTTTTTTTTGTATATTTCAAGTTGTATTGGAGATATATGAGTGAAAAGAAAATGTTAGCTATTGATTTTATGGGAAAAAAAAGTTTTCTAAATGATACTCTTCTATTCAAAAAGAGATTTTGGATTTTAGGCTTTTTTTGCAATTTTATAAGTAGATTTTTTAAAACAAAATTTAATGAAGTTCAAGTTTTTAGCATAATTTCGTACATAAATTTTTGAATGTTCTATTTCATAGTTGATAAACTTTATTTGACCAATCTTATGCTAAAAAATATCAATTTAACAATTCTAAGCCATTTACAGGGATTTTGTCAGCACATTTTTTGAAATTTGACCAATTAGATGATATCAATATACAGTATAGGTACACTTTTATGCGTTGGAAAGATGACTTGGTAATAAATTGTTTTGTTTATCAACTATATTAAAAAGCGTAAAATTGTGAGATTCCGCTGCTGTAATGGATTGAACCCATTTGTGAGGTCCGAAGCTCCGAGTTCCGATACTAAATATGCTATAAGCGGCGTTTAATAATTATTGACAAGAGATCTACGTAGAAGGGCTGCCTAATACATAAATAATAAAAATTTGTGTAATAATTTGCAGCGTCTTTATTTAAAAAATTCACTTGAAAAAAAAAAAAAAAAAAAAAAATCATGCTGCACGAATGGAACTTATTTACTTAGGTGTTTGATATTATTCATTCAAAAGATGAAACGAAAATGTCCAATAATCAAATCCAATCTCCTCCATCAGTATCGTCGGTAAACTCGATTTTATCAGCTGCAGCTCCTGCGGGATAGCGAACCGAATAGTACTTACTACAATATTATTTATGTTCTCGTGAAAATGTAGTTTAGATGTTTAAAATGAATTTTTGTAGAAAGGGAAGCTATTGCAATGGCTCGATCAATTTTAAAATCAAAAGTTTTGAAAAATTTCTTCATTGAAATCCGTATTGAGGCAGTCTGAAACGATTCATGAAGTTTGCGCTGTCTGTGTGTTTGTGTCCGTTCTTGCACGAAAAAATCAAGCCAGCTTTAGTTGAGCACATTTAAATAGTCACATTTCAAAAATTGTGCCAAAAAAAAATCAGTAAAAACAGCTAAAAATTCTTACATTGATATTTCATTTAGCTGAATATTGCTCAAATAAAGTTTAGTAACTATAAAATAGAGCATTAAAAAATTTATGTACAAACTTATGCAGAAAAATGTACCTAAATTACATTAAAATTTGCAAAAAAGCTAATGAAAACTGATGAAAAACTAAAAATCCAAATCTATTTTTTGAATGGTAGATTATTATTTAAAATTGGTTATTTACCACAAAATGGTAGCTGAAAATTTTCATGAACCCCAAAAACACAAATATTTAAACAAATTCATAATATTATACAATACAATAATTAATGAAAATTCGCTCATACGATCATGCTGCATGAGTGGAACTTTTAGTTTATTATTTTCGACAATAAAACATTGTAATTGACCTCAAATTATTTTTTGTTGGTTTTTGTATCAAAATGCATTGATTCCAAAAATGAAATAAAAAAGTTCCAGTCGTGCAGCATGATTGTATGAGCAAATCTTCATAAGTTATCGTATTACGAGTATATTGTGTTAAACTGATTTGAAATTTGAGCTTTTTGGTGCAAGGAAATGTTAAGCATTAATTTTATAGCAAACAACTTATTCTAATTTGAAACCTGCTATACAAACAAGATTTTGGATTTTTCGCTTTTTTGTAGTTTTTATCGATTTTTTTAAAGCAATTTTTAATAATATTGAAGTACATTCTTCTGCATAATTATGTACATTCATTTTTAAATGCTCTATTTTATAGGTAATAAACTTTATTTGAGCAATAATCTACTAAATAAAAATATATTTAACAATTTTTAGCCTTTATAGCGGATCATTAGTGCTTTTTTTTCAGTATGTTTTTGACATTTGACTAAATTAATGTACTCAACGAACTAGTCCTTTCGTTTGGAAAGTTGATTTTTTGGCACAAGAACGGCATTTTTATCTCAATCCTATGGAGAGTTATCGTCTGGAATGACACACACACACACACACACACACACATATATATATATACATATATAAATATATATATATATATATATATATATATATATATATATATATATCAAGCGTAAATCTCTGGAATTAGTACCAGAAGGCCTCAAAACGGATTTCAATGAAGAAAATTTTCATTTAAAAATTTTTGGAGCCATTGCAATAGCTTCATTTTCTATCAAAATTCGCTAAAAGAAATATGCTGACATTTATTACACAAAGGTTTATTATATCTATTATATAGCTCTTCTACGTGGATCACTGTTCTACCTAAGGCATCACACGTGTATGAACAGTTTTAACTTAATAGAAAACCAATGAAGATGAGCCGAATTAGCAGAAGTTCAGCCTAGACCTGCGTGCCAAAAGTCACTTTGCAATTCACATTCGTGTTGACGTTTTTACCTACCCAACACTTAAATCCTTCTGGAGCACGAGCGGGTGGTCGTGCAATGCTCCGGATAGTCTCACTCGATTCACTTAACTGTGTTATATCTAAATCGAGCTTAAACAAATGAAGTAAATAAATACCCTTCCACGCCAAAAGGAATATGATACGAAAAATTTCGAAAATTTACATGAACAGTTAAATCCATACCTTCGCTGAGGAGCAACACGGCGGCTACGATCGTGAAAAGGGATGCGTACAGTTTCATTTTAGTCGTTCTGAGTAGATGACTGCTGGACAGAAAGCAAACTGATGGACAATTCGCGGTTCCGTAAGAATTTATACTACCAAATGTGAAGGTCACGTCATTATGTTTCGATGCAATTATTTAGACAACCTAGGTAGAAGATAACTGCACTATCAACTGACTGCACTTTGGGGCTGATTGGGAAAACGTGGATGGTTAATTTGTTCCCGATACTAAACCAGTTTGAACTGGTAGATAAAACTTAAATTCATTGTGTAGGTTTCTAAAAGCTGGGTGTAAAATACTTATGTGTAGAAAATTGTCTTGATAGGTACCAGCTTGGAGGTTCCTTAAGCCTTGGTGGTCTTGAAGTTGAGTGTTGGTGATGCGGGAAGAAAGAAGAATTATCTACTCCTTTTTCCCCCTCCTGTCTTGCTATGCATTTCGAGTCTAATTCTGCTCAACTCTTCATCAGGCATTTCAACATTAGGGTGACATTGCTCCTTACTTTTAGTTGAGGTCTGTTACGTATATGTAGGAGAAACAAAAGGTTTTCCTTGCATAGGAAGGGTTTCTCTTTCTCAAATCCCATTTCTGGGGCAACACTTGGGCACAATTTATTGTTTTTTGACGGGGTTTTAAAAATTGAAAATGTGCTTCTCTTCCTGGAGGAGTGATGATTGTACCAATCCAGCTCTATTAGTGTTAGATGCCAGGGTATATGGGACTTTCTTGTATCCTTTTCAGGAGCAATACTAAAACGAGTTTTCGTCTGGAAAAGTTTTTCACTATTAGGTGAGAAGAAAAGTTTAAAAAGTCTTGGTAAAAGGAAATGGCTCTGAACCAGAATCATTCTTTATGAGAAGCATAGTCCAGAACCTTCCTCCAGGAAAGGAATCATGTTTTCAATACTTAAAAGCCCGTCAAAAAACCATAAATGGTGCCCAGGTGTTGCCCCTGAAATGGGATTTGAGATAGGGAAACCCTTCTTATGCAAGGAAAATCTATTGTTTCACCTACATATGTCAAACATACCTCAACTGAAACTTAGGTGCAATGTCACCCTAGTTTTGAATTGCCTGATGATGAGTTAAACAAAATTAGACTTTGTGGGGTGCAAGGTTAATTAATGAGGCAAATCTGAAGTTAACAATAAACTTTTGTATTTAAAATGAAAATTTACTAATAAATGTAGGAACTTAACTAATTGAATTTTCGGCCGCAACTGAGAATTTTGTGTAGAAACTAATTTACAGGAAACCTTGGAAACGCATTAATTTTGATGTCCAGATGATATAATAATAATAAGTGTAGCATCGCTACATAGATTCCCCCTCCAACGAAAATGCGACTTGACATGGGTTTTAAAGTTGGACATGTAGTTGTAATGGATGAATAAGAAACTTCGAGGCAAGAGACTGATGTATGGAGTGAAGTAATGCTATCGACCAACCTACGGCCTTTTAAGTCAACTAGGAGGCCAAAGTTGCGAAGAAAATCAGCTCCTATGATAGCTTTATCCACATCTGCTACTATAAATGACCATTTGAATGCACGGCGTAAACCTAAATCCAATTGAAGAACTTTGTTGCTATGAGTGTTTATTTGGGAGCCATTAGCTGCAAAAAGTTTCGTCTTGCCTTCTTCTAGGCATTTTATAATTATCAAGAAGTGCTTCCCGTGAATTCATGTAATCAAGTGCAGATTTATTGTTACCAATATACAACAGCCATTCTAGGCAACACAAATAATCCTAGCACTAATAATAATAATCCGACCAGGACATCTCCCCTTCTTCAAGCTCCGCTGATTAGCATTCTTCGGTTTCGGATGATTACTGCTCCGTCTCTCATGCGAACTTCATATCTTCGCGGCGCTTCTGCCACTTTTCTGACCACTGTCCCATAATTCTTCCTATCTTCGACCCACACATCTTCCCCCTCCTTCAACTCGACCAAGGTTTTTACTCCATGTCGCTTATTGAACTGTATCCTTTGTTTTATTTTACGCTCCTCATCCTCTGTCCTGAACCATTCCAATGATGGCCATTGAGGACACAACTGGCTTGATTCTATAGGAAGGGTACCTCTCAATTTCCGATTCATCAACTTTTCTGGTGGAGACACTCCTTGCTCCAGAGGTGTTTTCCTATACGATAGTAGACCTAGTTCTAAGTCGCCTTTTGAAACCAATCTTTTCGCGATTTTTACCATCGCTTCCGCGAACCCATTACTTTGAGGATACCTCGGGCTACTAGGGACAATCCGTATTCCCATCTGCTCTGCAAATCGCTGCATCTCAAAGCTGACAAAATTGGTGCCATTGTCACATCTTATGACCTCCGGAATACCAAACTTTGAGAATAGCGATTTGAGGTATTTTTTTATCGCTCCTGTCGTGAGATTTCTAAGTAAATGGATATCCATGTATCGAGAGAAGTAATCTGCTACAACTATGTACCATTGGTTGGCATACTTGAAGCAGTCCATTCCTAACTTAGCCCTAGGTCTTATAGGTAGATCTGTCGTTATTAGTGGTTCCCTTCTTTGTGTTCTTTCTTCTATACAAGCCTGGCAGTGGGATACCTTTTCTGTTATGGCTTGCATGATTCCTGGCCACCACACACACTCTCTTGCTCTTCTCATAGATTTCGCTATCATGCACTACTTACCTCTAATCCAACGAACCATGACGAATAAGACCTTACAGGCGCCATCCTGCTCTGCTGAGTGTGCTAAACGTTATGTCGTCTGTCTGATTACAAACATTCGAAAATATGGTTCCGCTTATGAAAACTGGGTGTTTTTTTATTTTATTTTATTTTATTTTTTTAAACAAACGTTTTTTTATTCTTATTATTTAGTTTATCGTAACTTTTGTAACCTACAGATTGATGATCAGTAAATCTTATTTAGGTGTCTTATTTTATCTCATTAATTTCAATTCGTGGGTGCCTCGATCGATGTCGATTTATACCTCGATATGTGTCTACAATTACACTTAGATTTCAGCTATTGTTTCGTTTAATGGGGCGAATAACGTGTATTTATCATTAACTAAATTTCTTATATTAATTTCTCCATGTTTCGCTTGTAAATCATGAATATAATTCCAAAGAATCGTTTAAAACCACACGCAACGCTGTACGTTCAACGGTTATTTTCTCTAATCAACCTACTGAAATACATTAATTGTAATTAATTTGCAAAGAAAAAACATAATTTCAGAACAATATGCAGTGTACGCAACCCTTCTAGATGGGAAGATGACTGTAATTGATCATTTGCCTCCTCAACATTACGTTAAAGCGTAAAATTGTGGGGTCCTGGTGCTTTAATGCAGTGAACCCAATTGCGAAGCGCGAAAACCCGAGTTTCGATAATAAATATGCTAGGTGTGAACGGGGTTTAATAATTTACGGACCTGTTTTCTGTGTTGAAGGGCTATATCTAATACTGAAATAATTAACCTTTCTGTAATAATTTGCAGAGTTTTTTTAGACGCTGTAGCTGAAATTACACACCTATTTTATGTTATCAGGAAGTTTTATTTAAAAAAAAATCTATTTTATATTAATAACATCATTTAATTTACATTAATATATAAATTAATAAAACTATGTAAAACATAATCATATGTTCAATATCATTGGTGTCCAGCTGCTTTAATTGTTATTAGTGGTTTATTTATTTCATCTATAAGATATAGGATTTTTAAAGATGGTAATGCAAAAATAAATAATGCTGAAATAATTAATATAACATTAATTAATTTACAGCATAAAATTCAGCAATCCTATCTAATCATGAACAAATTATTATTCTCAACAAATCTCAAAGATATTGGCACATTATCTTTTATTTTAGGAATATGAGCAGGAATATTAGGAACGTCATTATTATGAATCATTCGAATCGAATTAGGAATACCCCGATCATTTATTGGTTATGACAGCAAATATTGCACATAATGGAGCATCTGTAGATTTAGCTATTTTCTCACTACATCTAGCAGGAGTATCATCAATCCTGGGGGCCGTAAGCTTTATTTCAACTATTTTTAATATACGACCAGCAGAAATAACTGCTGAACGAATTTCATTATTCGTATGATCAGTTGTAATTACTGCATTACTTTTATTATTATCATTACCTGTATTAGCAGGTGCTATTACAATATTGTAATTGGAATTAATTTGAACATGACCAAAATAAATAAATTGCTTGTATGAAGCTATTGCAATGGGTCAAAAAATTTTAAAATCAAAACTTTCGAAAAAAAAAATTTTTTTTTGAAAACCGTTTTGAGACATTCTGAAACTAATCTTAAAATGTCACACTTTTTCATGTATATATAGTGTTATAGTTAAAGTTAAAGTGTTAGTGGTAAAGTTAATGTGTTAAAATCTTGGATTTGTTTCAGAATGCCTCGAAACGGATTTCAATGAAGAAAAATTTTGGAAAATTAGTATTTTAAAATTTTTGGAGCCATTTTTGGCTTCATTTACTATTAAAAAAAATTCACTTGAAAAAAAAAAAAAAAAAAATCATGCTGCACGAATGGAACTTATTTACTTAGGTGTTTGATATTATTCATTCAAAAGATGAAACGAAAATGTCCAAGAAGTTATTTTATATCTGGAAGGAAAAGGTCAGCAAAACACCAAACCGACGAACGGCCAAATGGCTAACGGTGTGATAAGATTTTTATTCATTTTATATCATTGTGTACATTTTGTAAAGTGAATTATAGAAAAACTACCCCACCACCATATCCATATCTATATCCATACATTTCGAATTTACGTTGGGCATGTCCTTTTTCTTGAGAATGTAAGTTCTGTATCACCAAAACCAACCACCTCCTCCAGTATCCTCGGTAAACTCGATTTTATCAGCTGCAGCTCCTGCGGGATAGCGAACCGAATAGTACTTACTTCAATATTATTTATGTTCTCGTGAAAATGTAGTTCAGATGTTTAAAATGAATTTTTGTAGAAAGGGAAGCTATTGCAATGGCTCGATCAATTTTAAAACCAAAAGTTTTGAAAAATTTCTTCATTGAAATCCGTTTTGAGGCAGTCTGAAACGATTCCTGAAGTTTGCGCTGTCTGTGTTTTTGTATCCGTTCTTGCACGAAAAACTCGAGCCAGCTTTTGTTGAGCACATTTAACTAGTCACATTACAAAAATTGTGCCAAAAAAAATACGTAAAAACGGCTAAAAATTGTTACATTGATATTTCTTTAAGCTGAATATTGCTCAAATAGAGTTTATTAACTATAAAATAGAGCATTAAAAAATTTATGTACAAACTTATGCAGAAAAATGTACCTAAATTACATTAAAATTTGCAAAAAAATTAATGAAAACTGATAAAAAACTAAAAATCCAAAATCTCTTTTTTGAATGGTAGATTATTATTTAAAATTCGTCATTTTCCACAAAATGGTAGCTGACAATTTTCATGCACCCCAAAAACACAAATTTTTAAACAAATTCATATTATACAATACAATAATTTATGAAAATTCGCTCATACGATCATGCTGCAAGAGTGGAACTTTTAGTATATTATTTTCGACAATGAAACATTGTAATTGACCTCAAATTATTTTTTGTTGGTTCTCGTATCAAAATGCATTGATTCAAAAAATGAAATAAAAAAGTGCCAGTCGTGCAGCATGATTGTATGAGCGAATCTTCATAAGTTATCGTATTACGAGTATATTGTGTTTAACTGATTTGAAATTGAGCTTTTTGGTGCAAAGAAATGTTAAGCATTAATTTTGTAGCAAACAACTTATTCTAATTTGAAATCTGCTATACAAAAAAAGATTTTGGATTTTTAGCTTTTTTGTAGTTTTTATCGATTTTTTTAAAGCAATTTTTAATAATATTGAAGTACATTCTGCTGCATAATTTTGTACATTCATTTTTAAATGCTCTATTTTATAGTTAATAAACTTTATTCGAGCAATATTCTACTAAATAAACATATATTTAACAATTTAGCCTTTATAGCGGATCATTAGTGCTTTTTTGTCAGTATGTTTTTTGACATTAGACTAATTTAATGTATTCAACGAACTCATCCTTTCGTTTGGAAAGTTGATTTTTCGGCGCAAGAACGGCATTTTTAACTCAATCCTATGGAAATTTTTCGTCTGGAATGACACACACACACACACACACACACACACACACACACACACACACACACACACACACACACACACACACACACACACACACACACACACACACACACACACACACACACACACACACACACACACACACACACACACACACACACACATATATATATATATATATATATATATGTATATATATATATATATATATATATATATATATATATATATATATATATATATGTATGTATATCAAGCGTAAATCTCTGGAATTAGTACCAGAAGGCCTCAAAACGGATTTCAATGAAGAAAATTTTCATTTAAAAATTTTTGGAGCCGTTGGAATAGCTTCATTTTCTATGAAAATTCGCTAAAAGAAATATGCTGAAATTTATTACACAAAGGTTTATTATTTCTATTAGATAGCTCTTCTACGTGGATCACTGTTCTACCTAAGGCATCACACGTGTATGAACAGTTTTAACTTAATAGAAAACCAATGAAGACGAGCCGAATTAGCAGAAGTTCAGCCTAGACCTGCGTACCAAAAGTCACATTGCAATTCACATGCGTGTTGACGTTTTTACCCACCCAACACTCAAATCCTTCTGGAGCACGAACGGGTGGTCTTAAAATGCTTCGGATAGTCTCACTCGATTCACTTAACTGAGTTATATCTAAATCGAGCTTAAACAAACGAAGTAAATAAATACCCTTTTACGCCAAAAGGAATATTTTTAATCAAACGTACCATAAATATGATACGAAAATTTACATGAACAGTTAAATCCATACCTTCGCTGAGGAGCAACACGGCGGCTACGATCGTGAAAAGGAATGCGTACAGTTTCATTTTAGTCGTTCTGAGTAGGTGACTGCTGGACAGTAAGCAAACTGATGGTCAATTCGCGGTTCCGTAAGAATTTATACTACCAAATGTGAAGGTCACGTAATCATGTTTCGATGCAATTATTTGCATATACAACCTTGGTAGAAGATAACTGCACTATCAACTGACTGCACTTTGGGGGTGATTGGGAAAACGTGGATGGTTAATTTGTTCCCGATACTAAACCAGTTTGAACTGGTAGATAAAACTTAAATTCATTGTGTAGGTTTCTAAAAGCTGGGTGTAAAATACTTATGTGTAGAAAATTGTCTTGATAGGTACCAGCTTGGAGGTTCCTTAAGCCTTGGTGGTCTTGAAGTTGAGTGTTGGTGATGCGGGAAGAAAGAAGAATTACCTACTCCTTCTTTTCCCTCCTGTCTTGCTATGCATTTCGAGTCTAATTCTGCTCAACTCTTCATCAGGCATTTCAACATTAGGGTGACATTGCTCCTTACTTTTAGTTGAGGTCTGTTACCTATATGTATCCTATATGTATCCTTATAGGAAAGGAAGCATGTTTTCAATACTTAAAAGCCCGTCAAAAAACCATAAATGGTGCCCAGGTGTTGCCCCTAAAATGGGATTTGAGATAGGGAAACCCTTCTTATGCAAGGAAAATCTATTGTTTCACCTACATACGTCAAACATACCTCAACTGAAACTTAGGTGCAATGTCACCCTAGTTTTGAATTGCCTGATGATGAGTTAAACAAAATTAGACTTTGTGGGGTGCAAGTTTAATTAATGAGGCAAATCTGAAGTTAAAAATAAACTTTTGTATTTAAAATGAAAATTTACAAATAAATGTAGGAACTTAACTAATTGAATTTTCGGCCGCGACTGAGAATTTCGTGTAGAAACTAATTTACAGGAAACGTTGGAAACTCATTAATTTTGATGTCCAGATGATATAATAAAACTTAATTAATTGAATTTTCAGCCGCGACTGAGAATTTTGTGTAGAAACTAATTTACAGGAAACCTTGGAAAAGTATTAATTTTGATGTCCAGATGATATAATAAATGTAAACTTAGTAAAGTAAGCGGAAATCATCAGAAATGCTTGCATACGAGTCTGCAACACATTGGGACATTTTCATGTGTGTTTTCTTATTATTTCCTTATCATTAGGGAAAAAACTGGATTCTAGAGCCACTCAGCTGATCTGTAATCGGTCAGTTGTGTTCAGAAGTCCCTCAAGGGGCTACATACCAAATCTCAGATTCGTGGGATCATTAGGGAAAAAACTGGATTCTAGAGCCACTCAGCTGATCTGTAATCGGTCAGTTGTGTTCAGAAGTCCCTCAAGGGGCTACATACCAAATCTCAGATTCGTGGGATCATTAGGGAAAAAACTGGATTCTAGAGCCACTCAGCTGATCTGGGATTGGTCAGTTGCGTTCAGAAGTCCCTCAAGGGGCTACATACCAAATCTCAGAATCGTGGGATCATTAGGGAAAAAACTGGATTCTAGAGCCACTCAGCTGATCTTGGATCGGTCAGTTGTGTTCAGAAGTCCCTCAAGGGGCTACATACCAAATCTCAGAATCGTGGGATCATTAGGTAAAAACGTCATTTCTGATGGTCATAATCATCGTTGTGGCCACTTGGGACAATTTTCGTGAGCAATTTTCGTGAGCAATTATTTTCCGTGACGTTTTTTTAGTTTATGTGCCAAAGCAAAGACATGAAAATGTCAATAATGAGTGTAGCATCGCTACATAGATTCCCCCTCCAACGAAAATGCGACTTGTTTAGTCGTTCTCGGAAGAAGCACAGGGACGGCATATCCCCTGTTCGATCATGTATGCAAACTCAGCCCGAGCAGTTGCTTCCTTTTCAGGATTGAGACGGCGAGGCTTCGCGAAAACGGGAGGACCCACTGTTTGGATGTGGTGTGCCACAGAATGTTTCGGAGCTATTTTACCGACAGCCTTGGGATTGGTAATGTCAGAGAATTTACTCAGAAGTTGATGATACATGGGTTTCAAAGTTGGACATATAGTAGAAATGGACGAATAAGAAACTTCGAGGCAAGAGACTGATGTATGGAGTGAAGTAATGATATCGACCAACCTACGACCTTTTAAGTCAACTAGGAGGCCAAAGTTGCGAAGGAAATCAGCTCCTTTGATAGCCTTATCCACATCTGCTACTATAAATGACCATTTGAATGCACGGCGTAAACCTAAATCCAATTGAAGAACTTAGTTGCCATAAGTGTTTATTTGGGAGCCATTAGCTGCAAAAAGTTTAAAATCAGAACCTGCTAACTTTGAAGATTTTTTAACAGGGGGTACCACAGAATGATCTGCACCTGTAGCGATAAGAAAACGGCATCCAGTTTTTCGGTCTGATACAAAAAGGCGACTATTGTATTGGACATCAGCTTCATTCATCGTCGCCGTTAGCGACGGTCCAGGCCGTTTTCCGCAGGTCTACCTGCGTTAGGGGATGCGTACGTACATGGTAAAAGACATTTCCTAGCTTTATCTTTATGATGGAAAATGCATACCCCTTCGACGTGTGTTGAACCGCGAGATCGTGAGCGATACCTTGATCTTGATCTTGATGGAGACTTTCCTAAGGTCTCCATGCGTCGTGATAGTCGATCAATTTCGGCTCGAAGCTCATTCAAAACGGCAACTGTGGAGTCGGTGGATGATATTGATGGTGCTGATGCCGGCTCATTGCGTGGAGCTGTAACAGTATGAATATGAGACGCAGATGTTATTTCAGTGATCTTATCAGCCATAGTACTTAACTTTTTCAGGTCGTCGTCACTAACACTCAAAATCGCTTGCACTTGAGTAGGCAAACGCTGTAGCCAAAGAGGTTTCAATAAATCTTCACCTACCCTACCAGCTGAGAGGTCTAGCATTTCTCTAAGCAGTTGTGATGGACGTTTGTCACCTAGTTCCAATTCACTTAGCAATTTACGCAGCTGTGTCTGCTCAGAATCGGTGAACTGGCTTTCGAGTCGTGCTCGTAGTGTGCCGTACATATTATGTGTAGGAGGGTTGCATATAATATCGCTAACATGTGATAAAATTTCGGTTTCTATAGCCCCTACAAGTGTATGGTGTTTTGTAGTATCATTACGCCGTGTCCTACGTGGACGACCAAAGAGCGCGAGCGAGCGACCAGCGCGTGCGAGCGACCTCGAGTCGCTCGCGCGCGCCGCTATAGTGTCCACAGTAGGCGTCCACAGTACGCGTCTAGAATGCTTGCGAGGTTACCTTTGCTTCGTTCTAAGTGTAAATTTTTTTGTGTTTTTGCGATATTATGAACGACTTATTTCTTTTAAATAATGCAGCAATACTTTATTACTTGGCGAAAAAGAATTCGTCGAGACGGAAGCCAGTTTCGAATATTTATTCAATGAGGGAACAATACGGTGAGTTCCACAATTTGTTCCCGCAACTCAGGAAGGATGGGGCGGCCTTTTTTGCTTACTCCAGGATGAAAATATCCACCTTCGATTAAGTTTATTGTTGAACATATTGAAGGAGAATTTAATCATCAAGTTACCAATTTTCAAAGGCCCGTAGAAGCTGAGGAAAGATTGATGTTGACAATCAGGCAAGTACAAGGCTAGAAGTAATGATTTATTTTCCGTCCCTTTCGTCCCGTTTAATTATTTGTTAAGTAAATAACCCCCTTTATCGTATGGCTAAACATTATAATTTAGTAGCAGCTCAGAATAATTGCCTTGATATATTATTCAATAGTTTTTCCGTATTTAATAACCACATCATTTCCTATTGTTCTAAATTTCCAGCCTAGTGAAAGGTACTATTATTATCTTTTGTGTATTGATTTAATTTTGACATTTTCATGTCTTTGCTTTGGCACATAAACTAAAAAAACGTCACGGAAAATAATTGCTCACGAAAATTGCTCACGAAAATTGTCCCAAGTGGCCACAACGATGATTATGACCATCAGAAATGACGTTTTTACCTAATGATCCCACGATTCTGAGATTTGGTATGTAGCCCCTTGAGGGACTTCTGAACACAACTGACCGATCCAAGATCAGCTGAGTGGCTCTAGAATCCAGTTTTTTCCCTAATGATCCCACGATTCTGAGATTTGGTATGTAGCCCCTTGAGGGACTTCTGAACACAACTGACCGATCCCAGATCAGCTGAGTGGCTCTAGAATCCAGTTTTGACATTTTCATGTCTTTGCTTTGGCACATAAACTAAAAAAACGTCACGGAAAATAATTGCTCACGAAAATTGCTCACGAAAATTGTCCCAAGTGGCCACAACGATGATTATGACCATCAGAAATGACGTTTTTACCTAATGATCCCACGATTCTGAGATTTGGTATGTAGCCCCTTGAGGGACTTCTGAACACAACTGACCGATCCAAGATCAGCTGAGTGGCTCTAGAATCCAGTTTTTGACATTTTCATGTCTTTGCTTTGGCACATAAACTAAAAAAACGTCACGGAAAATAATTGCTCACGAAAATTGCTCACGAAAATTGCTCACGAAAATTGTCCCAAGTGGCCACAACGATGATTATGACCATCAGAAATGACGTTTTTACCTAATGATCCCACGATTCTGAGATTTGGTATGTAGCCCCTTGAGGGACTTCTGAACACAACTGACCGATCCAAGATCAGCTGAGTGGCTCTAGAATCCAGTTTTTTCCCTAATGATCCCACGATTCTGAGATTTGGTATGTAGCCCCTTGAGGGACTTCTGAACGCAACTGACCGATCCCAGATCAGCTGAGTGGCTCTAGAATCCAGTTTTTCCCTAATGATCCCACGAATCTGAGATTTGGTATGTAGCCCCTTGAGGGACTTCTGAACACAACTGACCGATTACAGATCAGCTGAGTGGCTCTAGAATCCAGTTTTTTCCCTAATGATCCCACGAATCTGAGATTTGGTATGTAGCCCCTTGAGGGACTTCTGAACACAACTGACCGATTACAGATCAGCTGAGTGGCTCTAGAATCCAGTTTTTTCCCTAATGATAAGGAAATAATAAGAAAACACACATGAAAATGTCCCAATGTGTTGCAGACTCGTATGCAAGCATTTCTGATGATTTCCGCTTACTTTACTAAGTTTACATCAAAATTATGGTTTAACTTAGAGTATTTTCCCTAATGATCCCACGAATCTGAGATTTGGTATGTAGCCCCTTGAGGGACTTCTGAACACAACTGACCGATTACAGATCAGCTGAGTGGCTCTAGAATCCAGTTTTTTCCCTAATGATCCCACGAATCTGAGATTTGGTATGTAGCCCCTTGAGGGACTTCTGAACACAACTGACCGATTACAGATCAGCTGAGTGGCTCTAGAATCCAGTTTTTTCCCTAATGATCCCACGAATCTGAGATTTGGTATGTAGCCCCTTGAGGGACTTCTGAACACAACTGACCGATTACAGATCAGCTGAGTGGCTCTAGAATCCAGTTTTTTCCCTAATGATAAGGAAATAATAAGAAAACACACATGAAAATGTCCCAATGTGTTGCAGACTCGTATGCAAGCATTTCTGATGATTTCCGCTTACTTTACTAAGTTTACATCATTTTTTCCCTAATGATCCCACGATTCTGAGATTTGGTATGTAGCCCCTTGAGGGACTTCTGAACGCAACTGACCGATCCCAGATCAGCTGAGTGGCTCTAGAATCCAGTTTTTTCCCTAATGATCCCACGAATCTGAGATTTGGTATGTAGCCCCTTGAGGGACTTCTGAACACAACTGACCGATTACAGATCAGCTGAGTGGCTCTAGAATCCAGTTTTTTCCCTAATGATCCCACGAATCTGAGATTTGGTATGTAGCCCCTTGAGGGACTTCTGAACACAACTGACCGATTACAGATCAGCTGAGTGGCTCTAGAATCCAGTTTTTTCCCTAATGATAAGGAAATAATAAGAAAACACACATGAAAATGTCCCAATGTGTTGCAGACTCGTATGCAAGCATTTCTGATGATTTCCGCTTACTTTACTAAGTTCACATCAAAATTATGGTTTAACTTAGAGTATTTTCCCTAATGATCCCACGAATCTGAGATTTGGTATGTAGCCCCTTGAGGGACTCCTGAACACAACTGACCGATTACAGATCAGCTGAGTGGCTCTAGAATCCAGTTTTTTCCCTAATGATCCCACGAATCTGAGATTTGGTATGTAGCCCCTTGAGGGACTTCTGAACACAACTGACCGATTACAGATCAGCTGAGTGGCTCTAGAATCCAGTTTATCCCTAATGATAAGGAAATAATAAGAAAACACACATTAAAATGTCCCAATGTGTTGCAGACTTGTATGCAAGCATTTCTGATGATATCCGCTTACTTTACTAAGTTTACATCAAAATTATGGTTTAACTTAGAGTAATTTTTCTTTTGATTTTCACGTACAACCAAGCCGTTGCTGGGGAGATGAAACTTCTTTATTTTTCACCGGACAAAAATCGTTCTCCACTCGTTGGAAATTTTTTAAGCTTCACGAGCCCATTTGGTCGAAAGGCAAAATACGTGTTGACTCCCCTTGTTAGATTTTTGCATATAAATGACAGAATTGGGTCTCACTCATGAGTCGCATTTCGTAAATCATCGTCAATCTTCATATGGTCACTTTTCAACACGGCGGACAAATCGAGTCACTGCGCGATAACGCTGGTACTAATGCTCGAATTCACAAAATTTTTATTTTTATTAAACACCCCGAAAATTCTTTATTTCGCTCCGATATGATCTTTTTCAAAGCTCTCAAAATTTTCGAGTTATTCAGTGATGAAGGGCGGATCGTCAGTTCTGTCACGTGTCCCCAAGACACAAAGGTGAACTGTACTTTAAAATATTTACTTTGAGCACTGAACTTCTGAATGTTTCTGATATACCGATAATATATTACATATGCCCTCTCTTAATTGCAACAGAAATTGGGCGAGGATACATAGTTTTTTTTTTCTACTCTGTATAAATTTATATTTTCATTTTATCTGTATTTTCCATGTATAGTTTCCTTATTGTATATTGGGCTAACTAGCCCGTAAATAAATAAGTACGCACGTAATAAATTATAAAACATTTTATTTTTAATTTAGTTTATTAATCGTCAAGGGAGTTCTCTTTTCGAGAAAGCTCCCTTATCAAAATACTTTGGAACTCATTCCTAACTTTTAGTTTTTCAATTTCCCCCAGCTTTTTGAAGTATGGGAGAAGCGATTAAAAAAACAAATGTGTCTTCGTCTTCTTGTCTCACTGTCCCAGCCATTTCCAGGGAAAGAATTATAAAAATACGGGAACACAAACAAAACTTGAAAACACAAATATAACCTCCCGGCAGCGCGACCAGGCGAGCGCGCGACCAAAATCAAACCGGTTTGAAAATCAAACCCGAGCGTGCGACCTCATCGCGAATCGCGGCGTCGGGCGGTGGCACGTAGGACACTTCGTTTGTTTTACCTTGTTTGAAACACAAGGTAAAACGCGGGTCGCGGGTCGCTCGATCGCGCGCTTTGGTCGTCCACGTAGGACACGGCTTTAGTGATTCCAGCATTATAAAACTGTGAATCTAATTGTCGAAACCATAGCTTCGGATTTTCCTTCCAAAACGGAGGAACCTTAATTGAGATACGGTTTACCTCTGGTGTGTTCTCACGACTTAGTCCGTCTGCTTCACCCTCACTTTCCACCCTGGATTGTATCCTGGCAGGGTCGCCACGTGTGGAGTGCAAGGTTAATTAATGAGGCAAATCTGAAGTTAACAATAAACTTTTGAATTTAAAATGAAAATTTACCAATAAATGTAGGAACTTAACTAATTGAATTTTCAGCCGCGACTGAGAATTTTGTGTAGAAACTAATTTACAGGAAACCTTGGAAAAGTATTAATTTTGATGTCCAGATGATATAATAAATGTAAACTTAGTAAAGTAAGCGGAAATCATCAGAAATGCTTGCATACGAGTCTGCAACACATTGGGACATTTTCATGTGTGTTTTCTTATTATTTCCTTATCATTAGGGAAAAAACTGGATTCTAGAGCCACTCAGCTGATCTGTAATCGGTCAGTTGTGTTCAGAAGTCCCTCAAGGGGCTACATACCAAATCTCAGATTCGTGGGATCATTAGGGAAAAAACTGGATTCTAGAGCCACTCAGCTGATCTGTAATCGGTCAGTTGTGTTCAGAAGTCCCTCAAGGGGCTACATACCAAATCTCAGATTCGTGGGATCATTAGGGAAAAAACTGGATTCTAGAGCCACTCAGCTGATCTGGGATCGGTCAGTTGCGTTCAGAAGTCCCTCAAGGGGCTACATACCAAATCTCAGAATCGTGGGATCATTAGGGAAAAAACTGGATTCTAGAGCCACTCAGCTGATCTTGGATCGGTCAGTTGTGTTCAGAAGTCCCTCAAGGGGCTACATACCAAATCTCAGAATCGTGGGATCATTAGGTAAAAACGTCATTTCTGATGGTCATAATCATCGTTGTGGCCACTTGGGACAATTTTCGTGAGCAATTTTCGTGAGCAATTATTTTCCGTGACGTTTTTTTAGTTTATGTGCCAAAGCAAAGACATGAAAATGTCAATAATGAGTGTAGCATCGCTACAACTTGAAATGCATAGCTAGACTGGAGAAAGAGAGGAGTAATTCTTCATTCTCCCCACATCACCAACACACAACCATAAGACCACCAAGACTCAAGGTCCATAATTATTAAACCCCGTATGAAATATCTGATCATAACATGGCGCATCGTGCTTCCGAGAAGGATTCTCACTTTTACAGTTCCAAGACCTCGCAATTTTACGTTTCACAGTAATGATGTTTTAAAAATCGGGAAAATGATGGTTGAAATAATTTACGTTAACGCATCCGCTGAATGGAGAAATGACTTGAGAAAAGTGAAATCGGTAAGGAACGATCAACAGTCTAACCCACAAATTCCCAGAAAATGTAATCATAATCTGATGAAAACTAGACCTTGTTCCTGAGAGTACATTTCGCGCATGCGCAGGAGCTTATATTGATGCAATTATGTTGAAATTAACATGGAATAATGAAATCATTGTCCCCCAACGATGCGTAAATTTGAGCGGGATCGGACAACAAAGGCGTAAACAAAATGATGCTTGAAGGAATTTACATTTGCGCATACGCAAAATGAAGTAATGATTTGTGAGGTACGGAATTTATAGTGGACCATTTACAGCCTAATCCACACATTCCCTGAATATTGTATCAAAATCAGATGAAAACTGTTGAAATTAGGCTCATTTCAAAAGGAAAACATATTTGTGCATGCGCAGTAGCTACTAATGATAGGATTATGGTGATTTTGCAAGGGAATCCTCCAAATCTGAGCGAGATCGGACAACGGGGACGTGTAAAAATGATGCTTGATGGAATTCACGTTTGCACATGCGCCGAGTGAAGTATTGAATGGGGACCACGAAACTCATAGGGGACCTTCTTCATCCTAACCCGCACATACCATAAAAATTTCATAGGAACCGGTTGGTTATTGTGGAAATTGAGCTTGTTACACAGATTTGCGGACGTACACTCATAGACAAACACAAATACACACATAGAGATAGATTGAGAAAGGCAAGGATCGAAAATTATTCAGAATAGTCTAAAACATAAAATACGAGTGGGAAATCGAGCAGAAACGAGAATGGCCATGTACCCCTCACAGATTTTGATGTACCCATCATCAAAAAATTAGTAACACATATAGGTATCGAATGAAAAATAAAACCCAAAAAAGATTTCCTGAGCTCAGGGATTATTGTTAATGTAAACAGTCGTATTGACTTTTAATATTTATGAACTGTATTTGTAGAATAGAAATTTATAAACACATTCATGATTATATAAGATGAAATATTTTTAATATTATTATTGGTAGGTGGGTAGGTACTTTAGTCACAAAGAAGGCCGGCAGCATAAGTACATTTTGTTAATAGTAAAATGTCTTTAAACTCAAAATCAATCTTCGCAAAAATTCCTTCGAAAATAAAAGGTAAAAAAAAGGAACGAACCACGTTATGTGGTAGCAGGGTTGGATGAGAAAACAAAAAACATACCTACAAGAGAAAAAACTCTCGTACTTTCTCTCGTTTGAGAGAAGAGCTATGAGCATTGAAAATAGCTCAGTAATTTCAATGTTTTTTATTGTTTACATAAAATAACAATTAGAAAACATAAAATAATTGTTGACACACAATTACTGAATTTGCTGTTAGCCAGTCTCGACGATGCCCGATTCTTCCACGAATATGAATGTACAGGTAGGTGATTTTCTATTATGGTGCGCGTCTACAATTACTATTACCAAGATTAACTTCTCAACCGAATGACAACAAAACAAGCTGCATTGTTTACTATATCCATTTATAACATAATATAAATATAAAACTACGACATGAATAGAAGAACAAGTACGAAAGAAATGCGTGATAAATGGAGAGCTTTCCAACGATTGGAGAACGATTTTCGTCCCGTGAAAAGTAAAGAAGTTGCATTTTCCCAGCAACGGCTTGGTTGTACGTGAAAATCAAAAGAAAACAACACCTAACTTGTTTATAGGTTGCCTGAGATTTTTTCTTTGCATAACAAAATTTACGTAACAAAATTTTTACCCGTCGACTAAGGCATTTTCAATGTCAAAAAACGTCACGCAACCTAAAAAACGCTTGCATACGAGTCTGCAACACATTGGGACATTTCATGTCTTTAGTTGCAGACTCGTATGTGTTGCAGACTCGTATGCAAGCTCTAAGAGCCACTCAGCTGATCCGGATTGGGCATCGTCTAGTAAATTTCCTAAGGAGGCTACATACAAAATTACAGCTTCAAACAAAATTACAGCTCAATGAAATCATCAGAAATTAGCAAGCGGTTGCTATCATGTTCACAATATCAATTATTGAGAATGATCACCTGTGTGTAAACAATTATTCAAATAACCATGCTCATAACTCAGCTTTGCCACGCACTTTGCAGTAGTTAACATAATATGGTTGGATAAATCGAGAGCTTTCGAACGAATGGTCAACGAATTTTATGGGATGAAAAACGACGAAGTACCATTTCCCTAGCAACGACTCGGTTGTAAGCGGAAATTATCAGAAATTGAGCATAACTTTCGTTACGTAACGTAACGTGACATAACGAAAATTTGGTTGTGTGCCATAGCAAAGACATGAAATGTCAAAACTGGATTCTAGAGCCACTCAGCTGATCTGGGATCGGTCAGTTGTGTTCAAAAGTCCCTCAAGGGCCCACATACCAAATCTCAGAATCGTGGGATCATTATGGAAAAAACTGGATTCTAGAGCCACTCAGCTGATCTGGGATCGGTCAGTTGTGTTCAGAAGTCCCTCAAGGGCCCACATACCGAATCTCAGAATCGTGAGATCATTAAAGAAAAAACTGGATTCTAGAGCCACTCAGCTGATCTGGGATCGGTCAGTTGTGTTCAGAAGTCCCTCAAGGGCCCACATACCAAATCTCAGAATCGTGGGATCATTAAAGAAAAAACTGGATTCTAGAGCCACTCAGCTGATCTGGGATCGGTCAGTTGTGTTCAGAAGTCCCTCAAGCGTGACGCTCCCCGCGTGACGCTCCCCCGCGTGACGCTTTTTCATTTATGAGCCATAGTAAAGACATAAAATGTCAAAAATCATATAGCCAAATTTCAGCTATAATCATATAGGTACCTACCTACCTCACTTCTACGAATCATAATAATCATTGAGCATATTTCGTTACGTAACGTAACATAACGAAAATTTGGTTGTGTGCCATAGCAAAGACATGAAATGTCAAAAAGAAGTTAGGTGTTGTTATGATTTTGTATAATAGCAGTGAAATCAGTCATTTAATCATATGATGTTCGGTTGGAGAAATCAGTACGAGTTGTCACTACTAAGTTTCATGTAAAGCACTGCTCGGACAAAATGATAGAAAACTACAAAATATGAATGCTGACGCAGCACATAAAAATGACCGAGACATTTTCAACGCTCTTCTCTCATAATTCTTTTAATTTTCACGTACAACGAAGCCGTTTCTGGGGAAATGAAACTTCTTTAGTTTTCACCGGACAAAAATCGTTCTCCACTCGTTGGAAAGCTCTCGATTTATCACGCATTTCTTTCGTACTTGTTCTTCTATTCATGTCGTAGTTTTATATTATTTATGTTATAAATGGATATAGTAAACAATGCCGCTTGTTTTGTTGTCACTTGGTTGAGAAGTTAATCTTGGTTATAGTAATTGTAGACGCGCACCATAACAGAAAATTACCTACCTGTGAATTCATATTCGTGGAAGAATCGGGCATCGTCGAGACTGGCTTAGGTATAGCAAATTCAGTAATTGTGTGTCAATAATTATTTCATGTTTTTAATTGTTATTTTATTTAATACAATAAACAACATTGAAATTACTGAGGCATTTTCAATGCTCATAGTAGTAGTTTTATATTTATTTATGTTATAAATGGATATAGTAAACAATGCCGCTTGTTTTGTTGACACTTGGTTGAGAAGTTAATCTTTGTAACAGTAATTGAAGACACGCACCATAAAAGGAAACTACCTACTTAGGTACTCTGTTCTAAAGGTCTGTGAATTCATATTCGTGGAAGAATTGGGCATCGTCGAGACTGGCTTAAACCAAATCCAGTAATTGTGTGGCAATAATTATTTTATGTTTTCTAATTGTTATTTTATTTATAACAATAAAAAACATTGAATTTACTGAGACATTTTCAATGTTCATAGCTCTTCTCCCATAAGAGAGAAAGCACGAGCGGCCTGCCGCGTTTTTTCTCATACAACCTGGCAGTGTTGGGCACAATCTTATCGTCGAATACGGATACGATTGTAATAGCGATAATTATTCGTTGATTCTGAGTCAACTGTGATTATATTCGTATTCGTGTAATCATATTCGTCTGTCGGCGATTACACGAATACAACCCTTAAAAATGCGTCAAGGTCATCAATTTCAATAGGGCGTCCCTCCTATAACATGCAAAGCCTTGCTAATTTGTATTGAGACATTTCAGGTTTGAAAGTTATTGAAACGGGTGAAATAATTGGTACCGTAAAATCGTCTTATAAGGGCCTTTTTTCAACTTCAACGTGAATTTTCAACCTGAACGAGCAGAGTTAATGTTTATTTCTTTTCGCCATTTTAAGGGTCTTGGGCCATAGAATGGATATACGTATCGACCTGCCCTCATTCACCAACATAGGCGTATATATATATATATATATATATATATAGCATAGTCGTGACATAAGGGTCACTCATATTTGTTCAGCCTCTGAAGCTTATAACACAATGTGTGGCGTATAAAAGTTACCAGTTGGGCTTCTAAAAAAGGAAACGCAAATAAAAGCGCTTTAAACTCAAATAATTGAAAAAAATCTTTATTCAGCAAAAATAGCTCTTCAAATCGAGGTAGAAAACACTATGTTCGTTTGTCCTCTTTCTTCAACTAATTTTTACATAGGAAGATACGTAAATTATTACAAATTTATCACAAAATTCCAATTTTTATTATTCAACACGAAATCTCATCCCAAAAGTCATGAAAAAATCACAAGTTAAAGTGAACTAAATGAATCTCAACAGAACATTAAACTGACTTGACCTTTTTTGGTCGTTGAGATGGATGGGAACGAAAAAGATAAACCACCAGATGTAGAAATGAGAGAAGGCATTACGATGGCTAAAAGAATCAATGAACCTGGCAATATATATATATACCTATATATATTATTACCTATCGAAATAATTCTGGATTGAAATTAATTTTCGGACATGCCACAAAATTAAAAATTTGTTCTCCAAATAGTACCAATGAATCTGCCATGCCCACAAATTGTCTTGTACCTACCTACCAAACTCGAGTGTGATGTGATCACTTTTATTTGCAGGTGGTGAAAATGCGGAATATTACCGCAATTACTATTACTATTTTTGATAATTCAAGAATTTGTGCTCGGCTGGAAAACAACGACTTTCCTAATACCTTTGTTTCGAGAAATTCTGGCTACGCCAGCAGGGCTATCTGATGCCGCCTCTGGAAAATCTGGAAACGCCAGGGGAGATAACCTACAATTAGGCACAAATAAGGTACGAGTCCTATTAAAACCGCCACTTGCTAACTATTGTTAACTATTAGTTTTATGGCAAAATAGTTCTATAAATAATATTCTACGAAAAAAAAAAAAAAAAAAAAAAATCTCGGAGTTTTAGTAATTTTTTGGAGTTTTTATCAATTTTTCAGCAAGAATTGATGAAATTTAGGTACATTTTTCAGCATATTTTTGTGAAAACAATTGTAATGTTCTAGTTATCTAAAAATCAAGTAAATTCCTACTTCATATTTGTTCTATTTTCGAAAAATTAGTGCCAGTTACTTAATCAACTCATCATTTACCTGTTTTATGATCTACGTGAGATTAGGCAACACTTTTTCATGAAACTTAAAATAATTTAATGAAGTCAACTGTTGACAATGATTCCACACACAATCCAACTGTTTTTCTTCTAGATAGAGGAATCCAGTGGAGCGCACGTTTGGAGTCTGGAAAAGACGTTTTCCGATATTGGCGCTCGGGATCAATGTTGGGCTACGAAAGGCAATGGCCATCAATGTTGCAGCCACCGTCCTCCACAATATTGCCATAAGAGGTGGCGATCCTGTGCTTCCCAGTGTCAATGAGGTACACCTTCCAATGCCTTGGGACCAACTAACGGCACTCGGGCACATCGGTCCTCAACCGGAGAGGCCCTCTATGTCAAGGAATGGAAGGACAGGCTCAGAGCTCCTCACAGTTAGTTAGTTGAAGCGTAAAACTAGGTTATAATAGGGTGAACGTATAAACGTTGAATGTCAAAACACTAAGGAATAAATTCTTGAACTAATTTCTGTTGAAGTTATCTCGACTTAAAAAAAAAAATTAATTTATCTTTATTAAGCCTGTCAAAAATGTGCATAATTTTCAGATGGGACTGCATTTAGGTATTCTTATACAGAAATAAAATATGACGAATAACCATTATTTGACAATCCCCCGGAAAATTGTATTTTCCGATATAATTTATGTTTTATACTACCAGTTCTAACTGGTAAAGGATCGAGAACAAATTAACCGTTGCACATGTTTATCCTAATCAGCCCCAATAGTGCAGTCAGTTGACAGTATAGTTATCTTCCACCAAGGTTATCTAAGTTGTAAAATAAAGGGGAAAAATAATTGCTTGAACTCCACATTTGGGATTATAAAGGCTTACGGAACTGCGATCTATCCATCAGTTTACTGTCCAGCAGTCGCCTACTCAGATCGACTAAAAATGAAACTGTACGCTTTCCTTTTCACGATCGTAGCCGCTCTGTTGCTCCTCAGCGAAGGTATGGATTTAAATGTTCATGGAAATATATTATTCTTAAATCAAAAAATGGTTCCAGTCATGTAGAATGACTGTATGAGCAAATTTTCGTAATTTTTCGTATTATATTTATGGTTTTTTCCAGTCTTTTTTGCAAGAAATGGTTAATCATAAATTGTATGGCGAATAAATTTATTGTACATAATATTAACTTGAATTATTTATTCATTCAGTGACTTAGTCGCAAAAATGTGGCAATATGTATATTTAATTCTAAAAAAAAAAAAAAATTTACATACTTCGGACGAAATATTGAAACACAGAATGTGTTTGCGTTGTCGCGCAAAACCCTGTTGTAACGATTGAGATACTCACAAGGTGATTTGACTAATCCATGTATCATTGAATTTCACGTCATTTTGTCATCGTCATGCGGCGAATCGTCATAGTGTGAGTCTGAAACATTTTTAGCTTTTCTACACATTGACCCCTCTGACAAGCTCACTGAATCATGTATGAATGGCAGGCTACCTTCTTCAATTTTTCTCCGTTTGTCCGGAAAAATGCGTATGAGGAAAGTGAGTTTTATTTCTCTCATGAAAAGTTAACGATTTTTTTAAATACCAAAATCTAGGACGAATTTCATTACAATACGGAAATTATGAAACAACAATGAAATATTTATTCAGATGAAGTAGCCGTGGAATCATTTACGGTTGAAGTCGAACTATAGCATTTTTGTATAGCAAATACTTCACTGTACTGTAGTAGAAAAGAATAGTTTAATAGTTAAGGGTAATATCTAAATTCTACCCCGGGATTATTTTGTTAACCTTCCTCAAAACCTGAAAACATCTGATTTTCAAGCACATGGTTTCTCTGTAATCTGTCGGGGCCCACTCAATGTTCGTCTTAGGATATACCCATCTAAATTAGATGTTCTGCAACTTGCTCTCAACTTGTGTATTCATTAGTCAGGTGCCTCAAGCAGGAAAATGTTCACACTTATATTGGTACTAATCGCCCCATAACACGTCTTCCATTCTCCAATTTCTCCCTCTCTCACCCTTTGTATGTTTATTATTGTTTTATTCATTTATATATTTGTTTTTTTAAAGAAGATCTATGCCCCCATATGGGGCGGGTCACCGGGGGCAATATCCCTAGTGCTCCCACCTTTTCTACAGGCCTGCCCACTTTTGTGCTCTCTCAGATTGCTGCAGCTAAATATTGTTGCAGTCTCAGGCAACATTTCGAAGAACTTTATACCAATGCATTCATCAAATGACGCATCATGAAATTGCGCATGTTCCTTAACTGGATGTGATCAAGGCTGGTTCATAACCACAAGCCCTTTGATTGTTCATATAAAGGCTAAGGAGTTATTTGAAATATTAGAAAGCCATTCTTTAAAGAATGATTTATTCATATCGATCAATCACCAAAGTGAGCCAGGTTAACAAATAAAAAGGGTTGAAAAATACGTGAAGGGTCACCTGTGAAGCCATCTCTATCCTTATCGATCCAAGCCATTATTGCGTTCCATATATTTGTCAAATTTCTTTCTTCAAAATTATCCTTATATATAAAACTCAAAGTTTGTTTCTGTTATGTATGTTTCTATGTAGGTATGTTCCCAATAGACGGCTAAACGGCTGGGCTGACTCTGACGGGAGTGGTCGTAAAATAATCAGCGAGTTCCGCCGCACAACTAGGCTAGGTCTGAACCTTAAAAACATCCTTATATTTCATAAACGGCGCTACTCTTCGCAACCAATTTGTTTGGTTCTCGAACTTTTGTTATTATGGTCGCAAACAGGCAGTTTGTTTCCCCGTCCGTCAGGACGGTGTTTTCCCGTTCCCGTCAGGTGTAAGCCCCGCCTAACACGTGGAGAAGCCTTGACGGGTGTTGAGTGAAGCATTGGTTGCATAATTGAAAGGTGATGGACAGGAATTTGATATTTTGTACGAAGCATGGGACGGAAAACAGATTTGTTTGGATCGCGAAATGTTATGGTTGCCTACACGCAGTTCGGTGCATGTCTTCGCGCGTGTTTGGTTTTGACGATTTCCATCAGCTGAGTTTTTTTTTTTTTTTTTTTTTTTTTTTTTTTTTTTTTTTTTTTTAATAAATGATAACTTTATTTTTCATTGAGTATTACAGTTTTGCTCAAAGTGTAGTAGGCTTTGCCTAATCAACATGAAACGTGAAGGAAGGTACCACCCAGCGGCTGCCCTTAACCAGAGTAGTCTGTTCGTTGTCTGAAGCTAAGAGAAAATCTTGGGGGCGTTTTCTTTGTAGGCGGCGTTGTCTTGGTAGCAAGGGGGGATTTAGGGGAATAGCCGCGACTAGTGAATAGCTATGGTCTGACTTGGTATGGTGGATCTTGGAATATCATTCCTTGATCAGTAATTCAACTGTTGGGATGTCCAAGTCTTGGTGCAGAGTTTCGCACAAACCATTCTGCTCCAGTTATCAAACGAAGTACTCTATTTTGAGTAACTTGTATCTTATTTAAGTGCGTTTTGGCAGCAGATCCCCATATGTCATACGAATAAAGCCAAATTGGTCGAATGAATGTGAAGTATAGTAGCCTTTTAGTAATTAGAGGGAGTGAAGAACGGCTGTCTAACAAATGTTTTAGTTGTCGTATTCTGCATCTTATTTTGTGTACAAGGTGTTTGATGTGGACTTCCCATGTTAATTTTGGATTTATATAGACTCCCAAGTATTTGGTGGACGATTTGATTGGAATTTGGGCTCCGTTGAAGGTCAATCCATCTATCAATCGTTCATGGCTGAGTGAGCTAAATTCTCACTTGTTCACCCTAGGAAGTTGATATTAGCTGGGGGAATTCTATGGGTCATTAAGAGACAATTGAAATTATGGTCTCTTTCCTGATCATCTAAGTGTGTTAAATTCTCACCTGTTCACCCTAGGAAGTTGAAATTTGATAGGGAGACTCTTTGGGTCAATAAGAGACGATTGAAATGATGGGCTCTTTCGTAATCAGCTGAGTGAGCAAAATTCTGTAGGACTTCTACTTTTCGATGTCAAAGGCCAGGATCAGCTGAGTGGCTCTTCTACACTCTTAATTTTGCTACTTTCTATGCTGTAATTTGTCATGTAGCCTCCGTATTTACGAACACAGTCTGGGTATGGTCATTTCAGCAGTCTAAGCACTGACTAACCCGTACATGTGGGTCCGTGCAACGCATGGGTAACCCGGCTAGTATGTATATATATGGCCACTTTTCAACACGGCGGACAAATTGACTCAAGAAAATTCTGTCAAACTGATGTAATTAAAATCCGCTGGAAAAAATTTTTTTCGTTCAAGAAAACGTTTGGGAACCCATCCCTAAAACGGCCGAGCTGAATTTTGAGTTTTTCAATTTTTTTCTCCAAGTAGAAGCTCTAAAAGTTGTTGCGAAGTGTCAGTCCTGTCACGCCTGTATTTTATGATGAAGTCACTCTGAAGTTCTCGTTGTTGGTTTTTCACTTAAGTCTGGTATTACTTGCGGCAATGTCTGCTGAGCATAATTTTTCAATTAAAGAATTTTTCAGTTTTTTACGGTTTTGATGGTCAATTTCATTCTCACATATCTTATATTACATATAGAGTACAATTAAAGAAGATGACATTTCATTCAAAGACGGTAGCTACAAAAGAAGATCTTTTGGAAGAAGATGTGATAGGGGATCATTTGAAATTTCATTTTATAGAATACTTATGAGTGTTTTATGCAGTGTGACAGAACTGACTAACATGTGACAGAAATGACCGGATCAGAACTAAAGAGGGTGTCCAGCATAATTTAATGTATGCAATCACATACAATAAGACCTGAAAGGAGATCAAAGTACACGGGAGGTTCGTAGAAAATATTTTATTTATTACAAAATTCTTTAGAACACTTAAAATATTTCAACTATTGACGACGAAGAGAAGTTCAGTCATATAGGAAGGACAGTAGATGCGACCAACTGTAGAGATCAGTCTGAATCTATTCTCTTGCAGAAATTAAATAACTTACCTAGGAACTTTATAAAGAGATTTACTGAGAAATATGTAGGAAACTGAACTATAAAAAGGAACAAAACGCAAAAATATCAAAAATAGACAAGAAAAATTACAGGATAGCAAATTTGTTTAACATTTAAAAATTCTCACCTAATAGGTAGATCAAAAATAGAACACTTTACTGAGTATAATGAACCAACAAAAATGTGTCATTGTCCAGTAAAACAAAGGGGAAACATCTTTTTTCGCTTCTTCTTCTTATTTTTTTCTGCTGTTTCTTTCTTCTTCTGAGGGGCCATTCTGAAGACTGAAAATTGTAAAAACGAGAATTAAGATGCGCAGAAAAAGGAAAACCTGGAAAATATGTAATGCCCAATTATATATCCATACCTAATATCAAAGAACTGAAGTAGAACATGGGTTACTAACAGAAAAAAAAGTTCCAGTCTTCCAGCATGATCATATGAGCGAATTTCCCATAATTATCGTATTACACTTCAGTTAAATAAAGTTTGTTGTAATTTGAGAAGTTTGTGCGCAAAGACATTGTTACCAATTAATTTTATTGTGAAAAAACTTGTTGTAAAAAATAATCTTCTATACAAAGATTTTGAGTTTTTAGATTTTTTTTAAATTTTTATCGACTTTTTAGCACACTTTATGATGAAATTTGAGCACAATTTTCAGCATAAGTTTGAGCTTCAATTTTTAAATGACCTTGGTCATGGTTGATAAACTTTTTTTGAGTAATATTCTGCTAAAAAAATATAAATTTAACCATTTTTAGCCGGTTCTATAATTTTTGTGATTTTTTAGTACATTTTTTGAAATTTGACCAATTTACTGTTTTCAAAAAGTGTTGTCCAACAAATTCATCCTTTCTTTTGGAATGCTTAATTTTTGGCGGAAGAACGAGGTTTTTATCTCAATCCTATCGAGGCTCATCGTCTGGAATGACACATATGTCCATTTATATACAAATAAAAAAGTGTTACAATTCAGGGATCATTTCAAATGCCTCAAAACAGATTTTGATGAAGAACATTTTTATTTTAAAATTTTCGGAGTTATTCCAATAGCATCATTTTCTAAGAAAATTCGCTAAAAGCACGTTTCCGAACAGTCGTTACAGATTTCAATAACCCGTAAAAAAAAAGGCTAAAAAACGGAAACCCCACTTTGAAATTAATTTTGTATTGGGAATATGAATTCTACAGAGGATTTAAAAGTTGCGAAGCTCATAATGTTGGTTGAAAGGAGCAAAAAGAATGAACGAAAGAACTGAATAAAAATCGTCATTCCTGTCACACACTGTCAGGTCCTGTCACGTGACGGAACTGACCGTGACAGGAATGACGTTTTCGCACATTACTGTTCAGTTTGCAGCCATATTGGTTTTTACAACAGTTGTAAAAACTAATATCCAAAACCAACAGTTACTGTTCTGAGTCACTGGTTGAATTCGCGCTCCATGGAAATACTACCTCCCCTGCTTAAAACGTTTTTTTGTAATGCTTAAATATGGAAAAAACAAGTGACAGGAATGATGAACAATAAAGGTACGCAATGGTTTTGCGTTTATTATACCCTGATTACGAGAAAAATCTGCTGTTGGACTTACCTACGGCATTTTTCGATGGAACTTCAAACTCAACTGAAGATGTTGATAGCAGCAGGGCGCTCCTCCGGATATTTCCCGAACCGCCACACGCGCCGCCAAAAAGGGGCTGCCCCTGAATTCAACGTTTGGGTGACAACACTTCCGAGCCTAATATAAATTGGGGAAAAAATATTCCTCGCCCAATTTCTGTTGCAATTAAGAGAGGGCATATGTAATATATTATCGGTATATCAGAAACATTCAGAAGTTCAGTGCTCAAAGTAAATATTTTAAAGTACAGTTCACCTTTGTGTCTTGGGGACACGTGACAGAACTGACGATCCGCCCTTCATCACTGAATAACTCGAAAATTTTGAGAGCTTTGAAAAAGATCATATCGGAGCGAAATAAAGAATTTTCGGGGTGTTTAATAAAAATAAAAATTTTGTGAATTCGAGCATTAGTACCAGCGTTATCGCGCAGTGACTCGATTTGTCCGCCGTGTTGAAAAGTGGCCATATAAAGATTGACGATGATTTACGAAATGCGACTCATGAGTGAGACCCAATTCTGTCATTTATATGCAAAAATCTAACAAGGGGAGTCAACACGTATTTTGCCTTTCGACCAAATGGGCTCGTGAAGCTTAAAAAATTAAACCATAATTTTGATGTAAACTTAGTAAAGTAAGCGGAAATCATCAGAAATGCTTGCATACGAGTCTGCAACACATTGGGACATTTTCATGTGTGTTTTCTTATTATTTCCTTATCATTAGGGAAAAAACTGGATTCTAGAGCCACTCAGCTGATCTGTAATCGGTCAGTTGTGTTCAGAAGTCCCTCAAGGGGCTACATACCAAATCTCAGATTCGTGGGATCATTAGGGAAAAAACTGGATTCTAGAGCCACTCAGCTGATCTGTAATCGGTCAGTTGTGTTCAGAAGTCCCTCAAGGGGCTACATACCAAATCTCAGATTCGTGGGATCATTAGGGAAAAAACTGGATTCTAGAGCCACTCAGCTGATCTGGGATCGGTCAGTTGCGTTCAGAAGTCCCTCAAGGGGCTACATACCAAATCTCAGAATCGTGGGATCATTAGGGAAAAAACTGGATTCTAGAGCCACTCAGCTGATCTTGGATCGGTCAGTTGTGTTCAGAAGTCCCTCAAGGGGCTACATACCAAATCTCAGAACCGTGAGATCATTAGGTAAAAACGTCATTTCTGATGGTCATAATCATCGTTGTGGCCACTTGGGACAATTTTCGTGAGCAATTTTCGTGAGCAATTTTCGTGAGCAATTATTTTCCGTGACGTTTTTTTAGTTTATGTGCCAAAGCAAAGACATGAAAATGTCAAAAACTCGGTGCTCCGCGCCTCGCCAGGGGGCAAGCCCCCTGGACCCCCGGTTACCTCTATTTACATACTTCGGACGAAATTATTGAAACACAGAATGTGTTTTCGTTGTCGCGCAACCAAGTGACAACCAAACAAGCGTCATTGTTTACTATTCATTTATAACATCAATTTATATAGTTATAGTATGAAACTACGAAAACTGCGTTGTCGCGCAACCAAGTGACAACCAAACAAGCGTCATTGTTTACTATTCATTTATAACATCAATTTATATAGTTATAGTATGAAACTACGAAAAAAAAAAAAACGAAATAAATTCGTGATAAATCAAGAGCTTTCTAACGAATGGTGAACGATTTCTGTGCGATTAAAATGGCGGAAATTCCATTTCCCTACCAACGGCTCGGTTGTACGTGAAAATCATCCGTCACACATTTCGTTCCCATCCCGCGTTCCATTTTCGGCTAGTTAGTCCATGGCTAAAACACATTCTGTGTTAAAAGGCAAAATTAGACGTTCACGAAAGTAATGCTCTTCTAGCTCCTATATTTATGTTTGTACCACTTTCAATGAAACTCACACCAGTGTTTCTACATCAAAAAAACATCATACTAGTGTATAGAATTTTCCTATTTAAGTCCCAGGAAGGCAAGAATGCAGCGCGTAAAATAGGGCTTACGCATTTACAGGATCACATCACAAGCGACTCTAAAAACCAGTAACATAATTTTCAACGAATTCAGGAATTGATAGGCCTTCAGAAGGGGTTGGGAAGCGTAGAATGTAGTCTAGTGCCACCCTGAATAAATTAACAGTGTAATTAACACTTTTACTATTTTACCCTTAAAATATCGAAATTACCCTCGAAATCCGTTTTGCGGCATTCTGTATCATGCCTAAGATACAGTCCCGGAGCAACAGTTTGGTTGTGAGCGATAATCATCAGAAAATCAAAAGTAACACTATTCGGTAACGCAACGCAACACTTTTCGATTCTATGTGCCAAAGTAAAGACATAAAATGTCGAAATCAGTGGGTGGGCAAAAACGTCAACACGAAGGTGAATCGCAAAGTAACTTTTCGCACGAAGGACTAGGCTGAACTTCTGCTAATTCGGCTCATCTTCATTGGTTTTCTATCAAGTTAAAACTGTCCATACACGTGTGATGCCTTAGGTACTTATATGTAGAACAGAGATCCACGCAGAAGAGCTATCTAATAGATATAATAAACCTTTGTGTAATAAATTGCAGCTTTTTTCTTTCAGCGAATTTTTATAGAAAATGAAGCTATTGCAATGGTTCAAAAAATTTCAAAATGAAAATTTCCCTCATTGAAATCCCTTTTGAGGCATTCTGGAACTAATTCTAGAGTTTTACGTTTTTTTATGGGTGTGTGTTTGTGTTATTGCAGACGATAACTCCCCATAGGATAGAGATAGAAATGCCGTTCTTACGCCGAAAAATCAAGCATTCGAAACGAAAGGATGAGTTCGTTGAATACATTAAATTGGTCAAATGTCAAAAAACGTACTGGATAAGACACTAATAATGGCTAATAAGGCTAAAAATTGTTAAATATCTATTTTTAGTAGAATATTGCTGAAATAAAGTTTATTAACTATAAAATAGAACATTTTAAAATGAATGTACAAAATTATGCTGAAAAATTTACCTACTTAAATTGCATTAAAATTTGCTAAAAAATCGATAAAAACTGCAAAAAAGCTAAAAATCCAAAATCTTCTTTAGAATAACATATTACTAAAAAGAATACGTTGTTTGCCATAAAATTAATAATTAACATTTCTTTGCACCCAAAAAGCTCAAATTTTAAAATAATTTAACACAATATACTCGGAATACGATAACTTATGAAGATTCACTCATACAATGATGCTGCATGACTGGAACTTTTTAATTTAATTTATGGAATCAATGCATTTTGAAACATAAACCAACGAAAAATAATTTGAGGTCAATTACAATGGTTTATTGTCGAATATGATTGACTAAAAGTTCCACTCATGCAGCATGATCGTATGAGCGAATTTTCATAAACTATTTTCTTGTATTATATGGAATTGTTTAGAAATTAGAGCTTTTAGGGTGCAAGGAAATTGTCAGCTACTATTTTGTGGAAAATAACGAATTTTAAATAATAATCTACCATCCAAAAAAGAGATTTTGAATTTTTAATTTTTTCTGAGTTTTCATCGATTTTTAGTAAATTTTAATGAAATTTAAGTACATTTTTAAGCATAATTTTGTACATACGTTTTTAATGTTCTATTTTATAGTTAATAAACTTTATTTGAGCAATATTGTGCTAAAATAAGTATCAATGTAACAATTTTTAGCTGTTTTTAGCCGTTTTTACTGAATTTTTCAGCACATTTATTTGAAATTTGACTAATTAAATGTACTCAACAAGTGCTGGCTTGATTTTTTGGCGCAAGAACGGAACACACACACTCACAGACACACAGACACACACACACACACACACACACACACACACACACACACACACACACACACACACACACATTTTTTTTTTTTTTTTTTTTTATTTTATTTTTTTTAAGAAACCTCCCCTCAAAGACCTCAAAGGGCACGCCATTAAATTGAAAAATAAACAAATAAAATAAAAAAGTGGGGAGGACGCCCAGGTTTACCCGACGCCGGCTCTAGGGATAAGGGAAGTTGCAGGACGAGGAGGAAGAATGGGATGAAAGGAAGTGCCCCTATAGAATGACCACCAATTAAGGTAAGAGCCCCGAAGGACGCGGGTGGTGATACCACGGAGCACTCCTGCCGAGATGCCCAACTCGAGAAGCTCCGTGGCACTTTTCCCGCACCACACCCCGCGCCATGAGACGGTCGCGGCCATGACCTTGATGTTATTAGGCGCCACTCCTTTTAGCTCAGATATCGCTTGTCGCAGATCACTTCTATCATATTTACTTTTCTTAGCCCGCCAGGTCTGCTCCATGTCCACGCTGCCACTGACAACTTGGACATCCAGGATTATGGCAGACCCATCGGGCTTGATCGCAACGATATCTGGCTTCTTGCCCCGGTCACTCGGCATGTGGTATAGTCTCTCCCTTTCGACATCCCAACCGCTAGATGACAAAGCACCTGCTATCTGCTTGGCAACCGCATCGTGACGTAAAATGCGGCCACCGTGAGTACGAGGACACTGCTGCACTACATGATAAAGATTCTCATTTTTACCCCGACAGGCACGGCAAAGGGTGTCTACTGTCCCGCGACTACTCCTCGAACACCTCACCGAGGTGGCTAACGTAGCCACCCGGACGGCGTGAAAATGGCGATAGTCGCGGGCCCCAATGCCCTCTGAAGCCCATTCCACCCACTGGGTAGAAATGGGGGATTCAGAGCACTGTCGGAGTTCTTTACCATCTACTGACTCATGCAGTGCAGCAGCGAACTCAGCAGATGAGCTGGGTTTTGGAGCAGTTGGTGTTGCTCGATCGCACCACAACAACTGCTGCCGGACAAAGTCCAGGTCAGCAGCAGTGCGGGCGACCTCCCAGCTCGAGCCCCTAAGGGCAAGCAGGCGCTGGCGGCGTAAAGATGGGATGCTGGCAGAAAGAGAGACAATACCGAGCCCACCGGCCTTGACCGGTGCGTGGATGTAAGCACTTGGGACACCAGGTGGAAAGCCTAGCCAAGAGCGCACAGCAGAGCGAATTTCACGATCTAACTCAAGCAGCCTCCCTGCAGTAAGCCTGCCAAAGACGAGCCCATAGGTTAGCTTTGGCAGTAAGTACGTGCGAAGGAGGCGCAGCTTCTGCTGTGGCTTCAATGGAGCCTTGGTGACACGAGCTAATGCTCCACCAAGGTCCACACGGCTTGGGGCTATAGTGGCCACACCCATGAAGTCGACCCCAAGGTACCGCCAGACCTCCAACACGGATCGGGCAGGGATGGAAGTTTGTCCTAAGACAAAACACTCCTCATCCACTACCTTCACCTTATGCTGGCGACCCGACGGGACCAAGGAGACCGACCCACACTTGGCTGGGTTGACCACCAAACCACACCTGGCTAGCTGCTCAGCAAATGCATTGAGGGAGATCTGCAAGCCCTCACGAGTTTCTGCGAGTAGGATGACATCATCAGCAAAAGCTAATGCACCTACTCGCACCCCAGGGGCGAGATCGAACCCTATTTCAGCTGGCAGCTTACCCAAGGCCGTATCCACGACCAGGTTGAAGAGGAGTGGCGACAGAGGATCCCCCTGGCGTACCCCGCGCCCAATAACAACATCCCCTGACACCTCACCTCGTGCCTCGAGGACCGTCACGCCTTCGTGGTACAGACAGGCAACATACTCAATTAAACGAGCAGGTGCCCCGACACCACGAAGACAATCGGTCAGGGCAAAGTGACTAACTGTGTCAAAGGCCTTAGCGACGTCCAGAGCGGCAAGATGGAGCTGCCGTTTCTTGATACGGGCCAGCGAAATGACAGTTTGGAGAACTGTTAGATTCTCCGCTGTGCCATCCGCTGGCCGAAATGCTCTCTGGACGTCACCTATGACACCAGCCACTTGGAGGCGAGATGCCAGAACTTTTTGGAAGTGGCGGAAGACCACCGACGAAATAGAAATTGGACGGTAGCCTCCAGGCCCACTTCCCCCTTTCTTTGGGATGAAAATTGTCCGGGCACGGGTCAACGCTTTCGGGGGTGTTTCAGATAGTAGCAACAGGTTGAGGATGAGCAGCCTAACATTCTTTGGAGCTTTATTCCAGCGTTGGGCGGAAATACCATCGGGTCCAGCAGAAGTGGAGTTTTTGACACGGCACTTATGTGCCTCGTCATGAAGCACCGGTGTGCACATGATGCTGCGTAAGGAGTCCCTAGTGGAAGCTGGGGGTACCACTGGCTCACCAGAGTTGTGGCTGGGAGCACTCATAAGTGGCTCCCAGTAATCCACAAACTCCTGGAGGGGGGGCATAACTTGTTCTTCCCCAGCTCCCTCCAGTACCTCCGCAGCTGCACGAGCCGGATGCTTCCTCCACAATCTCTGGACACGCTGATATTCCCGCCTCCTCGCTTGCTTAGCTGCTCTGCGACCTCCACGAGGCACCACATTAGGGGGAACTTCTCCCTGGTGCCTCGCCACGGTCGCTTCCTCAACCTGCGGGAAGATCCTCTGCACATAGGCCGCGACCTCGTCCTCCAAGCCATTTGGCCCCTCAACAGCCCGCCTCGCCAGATCCTGCAGGTAGGCACTCTCATAACCAACAATATTGCCTACCTGCTCCCCGAGCCTCAATACTTCAGTCTTCAAGTCTGAAAGAAGACCGGAGGTCACGGGGGAGGATTGCTGAATGGCGGGCTGTTGTCCCACGTCTGCCGGAGATGCGGGAGAGACCCCACTGCTATTTGCCAGGATTGCATCCTGGACAAGCTGCTTGTAGTGGGGCCTCAGGCGAAGAGATTGAATGGCAGAAAGCGTGCGCATGGGAAAACGTTGCTGCAAATAAACATTAATTCGACGTACCCCATTGCGCACAGCCTCTGCCTCTTCTGCTGCCATTCGCCGCAAATCCTCAGAAGCATACCTGGGCCGGTCTCGTTCTATACTAATTGCTGCGTTGGCCTCTACAGGATGCTTCTGCCAGACGTGGGCCCCAAGGCCACGCTTGGTGCTAAAGGCTCTTTCACAATGGGCACATTGGTGGGCATTAATTGGGGCTGTGGAAGAGGAGGAGGGATAGGATGAAGATGAAGATGATGAGGGAGAGGATGGCCGACGCCCCTGCCTGGAGCGCCCCCGAGCGCCTCCCCTAAGACCCCGTGTGCCAATGGGCATGCGGGGGTTATGAGGCTCATTATTTTTGCTGTCCATAACGGGGGAGACACAGTAAGAAGGGTCGGGAGACCCGTTGACACGAGCCTCCCCCCTAATCGCCAGTGGGTCATTTTGCCACCCTCTGTTCACCCAGAGGGCGCCCGGGTTGCACGACGGGGACGTATGACCATGACTTGGGTAGGGATTTGAAGGAGCTCCGAAGAGATAAAAAACACCAACAGTTACCCTACCCCAGCAACCCACACACACACAGACACACACACACACACACACACACACACACACACACACACACATATATATATATATATATATATATATATATATATATATATATGAAAAAGTACAAACTTCAGGAATCGTTTCAGAACGCCTCAAAACGGATATCAATATAGAAATTTTTTCAAAACTTTTCATTTTAGCCTTTTTTAGCGTTTTTAGCCATTGCAATAGCTTCACTTTCTACTAAAATTCACTTAAAACACCTGAAATACGTTTTCACTACAACATAAATAATATTGAATTAACTATTCGCTTCGCTATGCCGCAGGAGCTGCAGCTCAAGCAGAGAAGGAGATGGAATCTTTCCGTATTGCTTCGGCTAACTCCGCCAAATAACTGGTGGGATGTGTCAACAGAACTTACAACCTCAAGAAAAAGGACATGCTCAACGTAAAATCAAAATGGATGGATATAGATATGGATATGGTGTGGGGTAGTTCTTCACTTTGGGGTAGTTTATTCATTAATTGTTACTGATAAAAAAGAATAAAGTTATTAAAGAATAAAGCCATTTGGCCGTTCATCGGTTTTGTGTTTTGCTGACCTTTTCCTTCGAAATATAGAATACTTCTTGTACATTTTCGTTTCATCTTTTGAATGAATAATATCAACCACTTAAGTAAATAAGTTCCATTCGAGCAGCAAGAATTTTCGTTTTTTTTTTTTTTTTTTTTGTGGATTTTTGTTCAAAAAAATGAAGTCATTGAAATGGCTCCAAAAACGTTAAAATATAAATTTCCCAAATTTTTTCTTCATTGAAATCCGTTTTGAGGCGTTCTGAAACAAATCCAAGAGCTTAACACTTTAACTTTAACACTAACACTTCAACTTCAACACTATATATACATGAAAAAGCGTGAAACTGTAAGATTAATTGATTAAATAATTATTAATAGATTAATAATTAATCTGTAAGAATTATTTAATTAAACTGTAAAGATCAGAATGTCTCAAAACGGATTTCAATTTAAAATTTTTTTTCGAAAGTTTTGATTTTAAAATTTATTGAGCCATTGCAATAGCTTCATTTTCTACGAAAATTCGCTGGAAAAGTCAAGATAATAATATTTGGTGTTTTTTAAAAAACAATTTATTTATTTTGGTCACGTATATGTGTCTTTAATATAAAATAAATTTTTTTTTTTTTTTTTTTTACTAAAACTTTCTGATTAAATAAATATGGTGTGTAATTTCAACTAGGCACAGCATCTTAAAAAAAAAAAAAAAAAAAAAAGCTGCAAAGTATTACGCAAAGGTTTATTATTTCTGTATTAGATTATAGCCCGTCCTCACAGAAAACCGGTCCGTAAATTATTAATACCCGTTTATAGCTAGCATATTTATTATCTAAACTCGGGTTTTCGAGCTTCGCAATTGGGTTCACTGCATTACAGCACCAGGACCCAACAATTTCACGCTTTAAAGCGAAGTTGAGGGAGAAAATGATCTATTACTAAGTCATCTTCCATCAAGTAGAAGGGTTGCATACACTGCATTTTGTTCTGAAACTATATTTGTTCCTTGCATAATAATTATATATAAAGGGAATCTAAATGTCAATCCCTATAATTGACATTAATGTAGCAACTTTTACAGTCTCTGGTTGTGATAAGGGATTGCTGGTGGGGGCGTAAAATTCGAATTGCTGTCTCCATAGCGCCCATGCCCGCGGGTTGTCCACTTGAATCACGAACGGCTTCGGCTTGGAGAAACGTACTGCCCGGAATTACGGAAAGGTAAGATTGAAGTAGATCAGCATACTTTATTGGCAATGTTTTTCGCAACTTGTGATTGAGACCCAAATGCCAAAACTTATCAAACGCCTGAGCGACATAAAACAGAGAAAGAATTTCCTTTTTCAATTTCTCAAGGGCTTCTTCAAATATAATGGCATATGTTATTTGAAGTCTTCATCTTTGTTGTCGAAAGCCAAACTGATATCTGGAAACAGCTTACATTTTTCAATCATATTTGTAGCTGTTTGTGAATTCGATTTTCAAAATAATTTTAATACTACAGGGAGAAGTGACATTGGTCGGTATGAACTTGGTTCTTCGGTTGGCTTAACTGGTTCAGGAATCATAATGACCTCAACAAGCTTCTATAATTGAGGGACACATTGTAGTATCATAGCTGTGTTGATAATTGTAATTATTTTTGAGATAGCTTCACGAGGAAGGAGCTCAAGGTTCTATGCAGTAATAGGGAATGCCAACCTCGATATCGCGTACAGTTTTTGTGTCCACAACGGCGGTCCTATAGATATATATATTTTATATCTCTATCTTCCCCAATTATATCTAGATTGTTTCAAATGGTGTTTCGACTTCGTTTAAATTAATTACAACTACGTAGGGAGGTCTTGCAGGTATTTCTACCATTCTAATCTGCATTGCTCGAGTTTTTACTGTATGGGCTTTCGTAGCTCAGTGGATAGAGTGGGGTGGCGCGACTACTGCCAACCCGCCAAGGTTTCTAACCCAATTTTTAGGTTTTTTAAACTTTCAATCTAATCATTCTTTTTAGTTAATACACTTATTTTCTTTTGTTAGGTGACATAGTCCAGTAATATTTCGATAATGGGCCATATACCATAGGTAAGGCGTCATATTTGATAGGTAATTTTTTATGGACCAGTGTTCTGCGGAGAAGGGCTATCTAATACTGAAATAATGCACCTTTGTGTAATGATTTGCAGCGTTTTTTATTTCGAATGAAACCTTTGAAGCGGTAGTAACTTTATTGATTCAATTGGCGATGAAGAGGAACATTTATGTTTGACAGGAAAAGTTGAAAGTACCGAAACGGAAAAGTTCTGGAAAAAGCGCGTAATACGATAAAGAAGTTAGCCCGCCAACTAATTTAGCAGACTGGATGGATGGAAAGGTTGTTCTGATAAACAAGTTTCGGATTCTTGAACGGAAAATAAGATTTGTAACTTCCCTTCATCTAGTTCTCCTGCTTTTGGACAATACTGTATTTAGCAAATTTGGCAGGGTACAGAGAATAATGCTTATAATCAATTACATACTTTTCAACAAGGTTGTAGGTAATTGCGGAATTTGAGGCGTAAAACAATATTTTACCTATGCTGTATTTGTTTTGCTTGGCATTTAAATGTTGCTCACAAAGCAGATTTGATGTGTGTGTGTGTGTGTGTGTAAATGTCATTCCAGACGATAACTCTCCTTAGGATTGAGATAGAAATACCGTTCTTGCGCCAAAAAATCAAGCGATCCAAATGAAAGGATGAGTTTGTACGCCAGCGATTTTTGAGCACATTAAATTAGACAAATTTCGAAAAATGTACTAAAAAAATCACTTATAACGGCTAAAACCGTCAAAAATCATTAAATTTATATTTTTAGCAGAATTTTAGTTAAAAATAAATTTTCAATAATAAACTATTACATCTTGCTCAAAATTAATCTTAAAAACGTACTTAAATTTTATTACTTTTGCTAAGAAATCTATAAAAACTGCAAAAAGAGTTAAGAATCCAAAATCTCTTTTGAATCCGCCAAATTTAATTTAGTATGAGTTTTTTTTGCCATAAAATTGGTTTTCAACAATTTCTTTCTACTGAAATTGCTCCAATTTCAATACAATTTAACAAAAATACGATATATAATTTATGAAAATTTTCTCATACGATCATGCTGCATGACTGGGCCTTTTTATTTACTTCCTTACCACTTAGGTACGTAGGTTCAATTCAAATTGCGTACGTAAAATTTTAATTTTAATAGCAAACTGTTTAATTAAATATCGAATCATATTAATGATGATAACATTTTTGCTACTTCACTATCGAAAGTAGGGAAGCTTTGTGTTCGTGAAAGAAGTCAAAAAAAATTTTCTTCTCCAAAATCAAAATTCTCGTTGTTTTTTTGCGTTTCTGAGCTTGCTGGTAATGTAAAAATTTCTTTTTCCGTAAAGTGCTGAATTTCAATACAATTCAACATAATATAGTACGATTATAATTTACGAAAATTCGCTCATACGATCATGCTGCATGACTGGAACTTTTTATACATTTGTTGTATTCGCCATGTCTTGTTATTCATGTTTTAATTATAATTACGTAATATTTAGTTCAATTTGCGAAAGGTTCAATCACTCAAATTGACAATGCTATATGAGATGACTATATGCTTAGGTACCTACCTTTTGAAGGTAAGGCTAAATTAAGCGAGAATTCACATAACTTTGAAATTAGGAAATCTAACATTGTTTGATAAACAATGTGTTATTCGGGAAATCACACGATGGAGTTGATATCATCACACTTTATAATTACTTTTGCTATAATTTATATTTTGGTTTCCCAGTTTATTCATCCTAGCTTATGACAAATTGTAGATGTCAGTGGATTTGCCAGTTGATCCGTTGATTTATCACGAAATTATTGCACAGGAAACGACACTGATTTATGCTAAACATTTCTGAACACAAAAATAATACCCTTGTGTGATAATCTGCGCATACTTCTGAGTTTGTACCGGTACCTAGGTAGTAATGAAGAATAGTGTTGATGAATAATGTACATTAGAAAGCTGTTCCGTTTACCGAGGTTTTCCCCAAATTACATTTTACATCTGGAGACGGGTGTGGACACCATATCAGCTTTTACTCTTGAAGCCCATCTAAAGTACTTGAGGAAAGTAGCTCATCTCCCAGACACACGTCTCCCTAAAATAATAGCCATGGAAGTGATGAGCAGCAGAGTTTCATGGGCTGGGAACCTTGGCAGCCTCGCCTCTGGATTGGGTGTCATAGATGGGTTAGATTCCTTGTCTTTTGAATCTATCCAGCTTCAAGCAGCTGACATCCTTGAGAAGTTTAAGAAACACAAGAAGCAGAAGCTTCTGGCAGAGGGCTATGGACTCGGAGAGGTTCACGCTATATAGGGAGCTTGACACTCGCTTCAAGGCCGCGAGCTTGGTTTGTGAGCCAGTGATGGATATTTTTTCGGCGAGGTGGATTTTCAAGTTGCATCTCAATGCAAAGCCATATGACACCGACCGCAATGAGGAGTGTGCACTGTGCAATAGACACGAGAAGTAAGACGTGCACCACTTTCTCTGTACTTGCCCAGTACTGGCAGAGTTTAGAGTTGAGGTTTTCAATAAACCCGTACTTTCTCGGAATGAGGCTGTGGCTTTGCTGGATGGTGGTGGATGGCCTCAACTGGTGGCTTTCAGTAAAATAGCCTGGCGATATCGCTCTGCGTTGGTAGATGAGTTTAATTTTTAATTTCTTTTCATTTTATTGTATTTTGTTTTCATTGTAGTTTTTAGTTTAACCTAAAAACCCGACAGACGGTTTGAAAAACCATGTCGGTATTGTTTATTTTGTAATGCAGAAGGAATCTTTCGCTTTGTTTTTATTTTGTCAATAAACTTTTTTCTTCTTCTTCTTCTTCTTCTTCTTCTTCTTCTTCTTCCTTTACATTTATTTATTAGCGTGAACAACCTGCGCAGCTCACGGAATAAAATGACGAAATTTCAACTTCTAAAAATAGAACTACTCATAAAACTTCAATTAATGATTTGTGTATGCGTTTTATTGTCAAATTGGTCATTTTGAACGACAATTTTGTAAGCACATCGCCAAACGGGTAAGGCACATATATTTTAAGTATTCATGATGGTGACCGATAAGGCGGTTAAGAAAAATTTTGGTCCTAGTATAATTATAGTTTTATGATTATTAGTTTTTATTGGTCCTGAATAACTGAGGAGAGGATGACCATAAGTGAATAAGTTGCAGAAAATAGACAATTAATGGAATATCTACTTCATTTAAATATTTCTGTTGGAAATATTTAGGATGGATTTGGATTCCCGATACATGCAATTTTATTCTGCGTTATTTTGGAATAACGTCTTGCTTTTACCGCTGGCAAACGTCCGTGTTAGGGATTTTATCATCTGGGGCGAGCTACACCGGGTGCAAACCTGATGAAGTCAAGAGGGTCGAATTAGCGTCTTATCTTAAAATGACGCTACTTATCCTTGAGCAACGCTAAGCCACCAAGGGGATTTTCTCACCTACTTCGTGTGTCCAGTTTCCAGCATTTCTAAGTTCTCTAGTTATTTTTTTTTTAATTTACAAAAAGGTTTTATAATGGCTGATTTTGGAAATTTATGAACAGGAAAATGTTTTAATGAATCATATAAATGCCAACAAGAAATGAATATCACTGTTATCGGTGTGTAAGGTTACTTTACGATAAGGAGGAAGAGATGAGATAGGTAGGTTCGGGGTAGGGCGTCTCATGTATGTATAGGGTTGGATAAATCTGTCTTATTGGAGATAAGGCGCTTCATCTCTATCTCACTATCGCTTTAGAAAATCTCTATTATTTCAATAATGGTCCTTTGTATTCCACAAAGAAAAACATTTTTGGTTCACGTGTCACAGTACGTATGAATAGGTTTCAATTGCGCGTGGTTTCCTATAACAACCGGAATGAACGGTTTTGGTTCGACCGCGGTCGACCCGTGGTCGACCACGCTGCTTTGATGGAACAGCGGTTCAACCGCTGTGTTGAGCTGACTGTTGGGATGGAATAGCGGTTGACGTTACTGCGCATGAGTTGGTCGAACATGGTCGATCGCGGTTAGGTGGATGGAAAAAACCTAGTATGAATATACATGACAACAGCTATTATCTGTAAAGGAAACAGTATTTTTTATAGAGTTTCACCTCAGTGGCATTACATTGAGACCTGTGTGGCCAATGTTTTTTCAACTGTATTTGCAAGAGAACAATTGGCAGTAGGTTCCTTTAAGGGACATAGTTTGAGTTGATGAGGAAATCTGAAAGCCTAATTGAACAATTAATTAATTTAAGATCCGATAAAAAGTTGTGTCCTCAACCACTGTTCAAGATTTGGAACAAGTGTCCAACAACAGGTAAGTTTTGACTTTGATAAAGATATTTACCCACGAATTTATATCATGATTTTAAATCGAAAAAGATTCAATTCCAAGAAATTTGACACCATTCCAAAAATATTGGGTGGTAGGTATGCATAAAAACGAATTTGAGTTAACACAATTACAGAACTGATTTTATTTTTTAATGACAACAAGAATCATCGCAAAACATATGATTGTTGAAATAGAAACAATATGCTTGTATAAAATGTCCGTGGAGTGTCTTTTTCACGTTACCTACCGTTCCGGACACTATGCACAGGATTTGGAGGAGATATACTATAGTATTAGCTTTACTTACTTTACTACGAAGCAAACCGGGATAGCAAGTGCTATAGCATTTGCTTATTATGCATCGAAAAAGAAGAATGTTCTTCACATTTCGGAGTAAAAGCTTTTGCTTCTCCATTACGCATACCACCCAATGGATCATAAGAAAAATTCAAGTTTAATGATTTTGAAATTAAGCTTGTAACAGTGATTTGCGGATATACACACACAGAGGTAGAGAGAGAAAGACACGGAACGAAAGTTGTTCAAAATAGTCTAAAACGTAAAATGCGAGTGGAAATTTTACCACTGTAAAAAAATAATAATAATAAAATACAAAAACAGAGGTTTGATTTTAGTGGAGACCACAACTTTCAAATCTCTCGAAAGTGAAAACAATGCTTCTGCTACGTATTGAGAGACTTGGGAGCAATTTAAGAGATGAATTTACCATTTACGTACTTCACTAGGAGGCACCTACATCGCACGGACAATAGTTAATAAACTCGATTTCGCAACGTTATAATAAATTCCATTGGAACTGTACCACCTGATAATTCAAATATGGAATTATATCAGCTGATATTTACTAGGCAATTTTTAAGTAAAAATTGATGCCGAGCTTCTAGGACCATCTAGACCCCAAATGTGATTTTCACACAAGTTTCATACAGTTTGATCTCATAGGGGACCATCTTTACCCTAACCCGCCCATGCCATGAAGATTTCATAAGAACCGGTTGAATATTGAGAAAATTGATTAAAGCTTGTTAAAAGGATTATACGGATATACTCATTACTTTTTTCGTTGATGGGGAAGGTAAAGGGCTATGAAGGAAATCCACATTATCAGTTGAGAGCATCTGCATTTTTGAGAGCTGAACTAATGCTTGGGCTGCTGTCCGACAGATGTTTGAAGACGTGTCAAGTGTTTACTTATTGTCTGTCATTAATTTTTTACGAACTTCGTCATCTTTTATTCCAACAACAATTCGATCACGAATGAGACTATCTTCAAGGAAACCAAACTCACATTTTTGAGCTTTTGTTTAAATTTTAATAAGAAATTCATCAAATGATTCACCATCGAGTATGTTTAAAGTATTGAAGGTGTAACGCTCAAAACTTATATTAAATTTTGGTGAAAAATTATTATTGAATTCATCGAGAACCTCAACTAGAGTAGGTTCATCGTCATTAAAGGAGAAATTATTACAAATATGGAGGGAATCTGGCCCTATAATTGACATTAATGTAGCAACTATTATCGTCTCTGTTTGTGATGAGGGATGGCTGGCGGGGTTTGGGAGATATGCAAATGTTACCATTCGATTCAGCGTAAAAAAATACGTAAAAGCCGACCACAAACTCGTATTTTCATAGAATGCAATTTTTCAAGAAAACCCTCGTTTTCATTGAAGAAATAATGTTTTTCAACATTGAAACACAGTTTTCTACCCTAATTAGCGAAGTAAAAGTAAAATTGACTACACTGTTGGAAATTGGCGCAGTTTACTCAATCTCCGGGGGTAAAATCCGATAGAAGACTTCTGAACTATAGCGCTCCGTATTTTGATAGATTTCTTGGGATTTATCCAATTTCAACTTTCAGCCAAATTTCTCTCCCATTAAACCTGCTTACAAAATTTAGAATTGGTATCAAGGTGGTAGAAAATGTAACGCTTTTTCTAACGGGGTACTCATTTTTAATTTTCACTGTTATTTGAGAGACTTATTCAGTGGTTATTTTAGTGATATAAGGTTGAAAACACGAAAAAATCCTAAATATTGAATTACTCGAGAACTAAGCGTTTAAGAAAATTCTCTACGAACAACTATTTGTTGCAAATTAGTTGTAGAATCTATTCCATCTTTGAGTGACACCTGTTCCGGAGACACCTTGTATACTTATGAAAAAGCGCAAACTTGGGGAATCATTTCAGAATGCCTCGTCAAAACGGATTTTAATGCAGAAATTTTTGAAAAAATTTTGATTTTAAAATTTTTCAATCCATTGCAATAGTTTCATTTTCTACCGAAATTTATTAACATATATTTTTAGCAAAATGTTAGGCCAATCATCAACAACGAATTAAAACACTATTAAATTTTTGCAAAAAAATATGCAGAAAAATGTACCTACTTGAATTTCATTAATATATTCTGAAAAACCGATTAAAATTCTGAAAAATCTATAAAAATCAAATATCTGTTTCGAATCGTAGGATATTATTTACTACGAGTTCATTTGCCATATAGTCGGTGGTTAAGAGTTTTTTGCCTTGACAGTGCTCAAATTTCTAAACCATGAAACATAGTGTAATACTGTAATCTGCAAAAAATCGCTCATACGATGATGCTGCATGATTGGAACATTTGGTTTCTTTTTTTATGAGTTTTAGAAGTCAAACTAGTTAGTTGAAGCGTAAAACTTGGTTATAATAGGGTGAACGTATAAACGTTGAATGTCAAAACACTAAGGAATCAATCCTTGAACTAACTTCTGTTAAAGTTATCTCGACTTGAAAAAAATTAGTTTATCTTTATTAAGCCTTTCAAAAATGTGCATAATTTTCAGATGGGACTGCATTTATTCTTATACAGAAATGAAATATGACGAATAACTATTATTTGACAATCCCCCCGAAAATGTATTTTCCGATATAATTTATGTTTTATACTACCAGTTCTAACTGGTAAAGGATCGAGAACAAATTAACCGTAGCACATATTTATCCCAATCAGCCCCAATAGTGCAGTCAGTTGATAGTATAGTTATCTTCCACCAAGGTTATGTAAGTTTTAAAATAAAAGGGAAAAATAATTGCTTGAACTCCAGCCGTGCAGCAAATTTTCGTAATTTATTAATATCGTTTAAACGTTTAAAAGTTGAATGTCCAAACGCAAAGGAATCTATTCTTAAAATCATTTCTGTAAAAGTTATCTCGACTTTTAAAAAAATTAATTTATTCTTCAAAATTTGCATACTATTCCGATTGGACATAATTTATTCTTGTACAGAAATGAAATATGATGAATAACTAATATTTGGCAATCCCCAGAAAATTTAATTTTCCGATATCATTTATGTTTTATATGTGAATAATTGTTTAGGTTGGAGGTTCCTTAAGCCTTGATGGTCTTAAGGTTGAGTTATGGTTTTTCGACAGGGTTGTAAGTGTAGAAAATGTGCTTCTCTTCCTGGAGGAAGGTTCTGGACCATGCTTCTCATGTAGAATTATTCTATATGAGAAGCATGGTCCAGTGCCATTTCCTTTTAACAAGACTTTTTAATCTTTTCTTCTCGCCTAATAGTGAAAAACGTAAAATAACTCCATTCCAGATGAAAACCCCGTTTAGTATTCCTCCTTGAAAACGATACAAGAAAGTCCCACATACCCTGGCATGTAACACTAATAGAACTGCATTGGAACAATCATCACTTCTCCAGGAAGAGAAGCACATTTTCAATTCTTAAAACCCCGTCAAAAAACCATAAATTGTGCCCAGGCGTTGCCCCTGAAATGGGGTTTGAGAAAGGGAAACCCTCCCTATGCAAGGAAAACCTATAGTCTCACCTACATATACCTAAACAGACCTCAACTAATACTAAGGTGCAATGTCACCCTAGTTTTGAAATGCCTGATGAAGAGTTCAGCAAAATTAGACTCGAAATGCATAGCAAAGCAGGAGAAAAAAAGGAGTAATTCTTCATTCTTCCCGCATCACCAACACTCAATCTTAAGACCACCAAGGCTTAAGGAACCCCCAAGCTGGTACACACCTATCAAGAAAATTTTTTACATATAAAATTTTTAAACCCAACTTTTAGAAAGCAACAAAATGAATTTATGTTTTACCTACCAGTTCAAACTGGTTTAGTATCGGGAACAAATTAACCATCCACGTTTTCCCAATCAGCCCCAATAGTGCAGTCAGTTGATAGTGCAGTTATCTTCTACCAAGGTTATCTAAGTTTTAAAATATCGGGGGAAAATAATTGCGTGACCTCCACATTTGGGAGTATAAAGGCTTACGGAACCGCGAATGGTCCACCAGTTTACTAACTGTCCAGCAGTCACCTACTCGGATCGACTAAAATGAAACTGTACGCTTTCCTTTTCACGATCGTAGCCGCTCTGTTGCTCCTCAGCGAAGGTATGGATTTAACTGTTCATGTAAATATATTATGCTTAAATCAAAAAATGGTTCCAGTCATGTAGCATGACTGTATGAGCAAATTTTCGTAATTTGTCGTTTTATATTTATTGTTTTTTCCAGTCTTTTTCGCAAGAAATGGTTAATCATAATACTAACTTGAATTCTTTATTCATTCAGTGACTTAGTCGCAAAAATTTGGCAAAATGTATATTTAATTCTAAAAAAAAAAAAACCCTGTTGTAACAATTGAGATACTCACAAGGTATGTATGATTGACTTTCACGTCATTTTGTCATCGTCATGCGGCAAATAGTCATAGTGTGAATCTGAAACATTAAAATTTTTAGCTCTTCAACACATTGACTCCTCTGATAAGCTCACTGAATCATGTATGAATGGCAGGCTACCTTCTTCAATTTTCCTCCGTTTGTCCGGAAAAATGCGTATGAGGAACGTGAGTTTTTATTTCTCTCATGAAAAGTTATCGGTTTTTAAAATACCAAAATCTAGGACGAATTTCATTACAATACGGAAATTATGAAATAACAATGAAATACTTATTTAGTTGACGTAGCCGTGGAACTATTCACGTTTGAAGTCGTACTATAGCACTTTTGTACAGCAATTACTCCACTCTACTGTAATAGAAAAGAATAGTTTAATAGATAGATAAGAGAAATATCTAAATTCTACCCCAGGAAATTATTTTGTTAACCTTCCTCAAAACCTGAAAACATTTGATTTTCAAGCACATGGTTTCTCTGTAATCGGTCGGGGTAATAATCGCCCCATAACACGTCTTCCATTCTCCAATTTCTCCCTCTCTCACCTTTTTTATGTTTATTATTATTTTATTCATTTATATAGTTATTTTTTTAAAAGAAGATCTATGCCCCATATCTATGCCCCATATGGGGCCGGTCACCGGGGGCAATATCCCCAGTGCCCTCACTTTTCTACAAGCCTACCCTCTTGTATGTTCTCTCAGATTGCTGCAGCTGAATATTGTTGCAGTTTCTGGCAACTTTGCGAAGAACTTTATGCCAATGCATTCATCAAATGACGCATCATGTTCCTTAACTGGATGTGATCAAGGCTGGTTCATAACTACAAGCCCTTTGATTGTTCATATACAGGCTAAGGAGTTATTTGAAATATTAGAAAGCCATTCTTTAAACAATGATTTATTTATATCGATCAATCACCAAAGACCAGGTTAACCAACCAGCCAGGTTAACAAAGAAAAAGGGTTGAACAAGACGTGAAGGGGCACCTGTGAAGTCATCTCTATCCTTATCGATTCAAGCCATTATTCCGTTCCACGTATTTGTCAAATTTCTTTCTTCAAAATTATCCTTATATATAAAACTCAAAGTTTGTTTCTGTTATGTTTGTTTCTATGTGTGTTCCCAATAGACGGCTTAACGGCTGGGCCGATTCTGACGGGAGTGGTCGTAAAATAATCAGCGAGTTCCGGCGCACAACATAGGCTAGGTCTGAACCTCCAAAACATCCTTACATTTCACAAACGGCGCTACTCTTCGCAACCAATTCGTTTGGTGCTCGAACTTTTGTTATTATGGTTGCGAACAGGCAGTTTGTTAGCTGCAGGAATTTGTAACACGTGTAGAAGCCTTGACGGGTGTTGAGTGGAGCATTGGTTACATAATTGAAAGGTTACATAATTTGACGGGAATTCGATATTTTGTACGAAGCATGGGAAGGAAAACAGATTTGTTTGGCTTGCGAAATGTTATGGTTGCCAACACGCAGTTCGGTGCCTGTCTTTGCGCGTGTTTGGTTTTGACGATTTCTATCAGCTTAGTGAGCTAAATTCTCACTTGTTCACCATAGGAAGTTGAAATTAGCTGGGGAAACTCTCTGGGTCATTAAGAGACGAATGAAATGATGGGCTCTTTCGTAATCAGCCGAGGAGCATAATTCTGTAGGACTTCTACTTTACGATGCCAAACGCCAGGATCAGCTGAGTGGCTCCTCTACACTCTTAATTTTGCTACTTTCTATGCTGTAATTTGTCATGTAGCCTCCGTATTTACGAACACAGTCTGGATATGGTTATTTCAGCAGTCTAAGCACTGACTAACATGTGGGTCCGTGCAACGCATGGGTAACCGGCTAGTATATATATATATATATATATATATATATATATATATATATATATATATATATATATATATATATATATACTTCGTTTTAAATATAGAAAGAATTTAACAAATATATAGAGGAAAGAAAGAATCTAATATTTCGATTTTGATCATTTTTATTTTTTTCTGAGTTTTCATCGATTTTTAGCAAATTTTAATGAAATAAAAGTACATTTTTCACCATAATTTTGTACATACGTTTTTAATTTTCTATTTTATACTTGATAAGCTTTATTTGAGCAATATTGTGCTAAAATAAATGTCAATTTAACAATTTTTAGCTGTTTTTAGCCGTTTTTACGGAATTTTTCAGCACATTTTTTTTAAATGTGACTAACTAAATGTACTCAACAAGTGCTGGCTTGATTTTTTGGCGCAAGAACGGAACATGTGTGTGTGTGTATATAAATTAATAAATAAATATATATATATATATATATATATATATATATATATATATATATATATATACTCGGCGCTTCGGGCCTCGCCGGGGGGCTTCGCCCCCCTGGACCCCCGGATCTTTTCTCTTTTGTACTGCGTAGAAAACGAGGATAATTTGCTATGCAATTCTTAGCCTGAAAACGCTCAAAAAATAAATATTTTTTTTTGCGTGGGGTAACCAGGTGATATAATGCGTCGTTTACTATGGTTGGACGATTGGAAGCCATGTGATCTATAGCAACTACTCAACTACTCGGTTGTACGTGAAAATCATCGTTAATTTCGTTACGGACGTTACAAAAAAAGTTGTTGGGGGTCGGGCTAAGAATTGCATAGCAATTAATATGTACATGAAAAAGTACAAACTTCAGGAATCGTTTCAGAACGCCTCAAAACGGATATCAATATAGAAATTCTACAAAACTTTTCATTTTAGCCTTTTTTTTTAGCGTTTTTAGCCATTGCAATAGCTTCACTTTCTACTAAAATTCACTTAAAACACCTGAAATACGTTTTCACTACAACATAAATAATATTGAATTACCTATTCGTTTCGCTATTCCGCAGGAGCTGCAGCTCAAGCAGAGAAGGAAATGGAATCCCGTGTTGTATGCGCCAACTCCCAAAAATAACTGGTGGGATGTGATAACCGAACTTACAACGTCAAGAAAAAGGACATGCTCACCGTAAATTCGAAATGGATGGATATAGATATGGATATGGTGTGGGGTAGTTCTTCACTAATTCACTTTATTCATTAATTGTTACTGATACAAAAGAATAAACTTATTAAAGAATAAAGCCATTTGGCCGTTCATCGGTTTTGTGTTTTGCTGACCCTTTCCTTCGAAATATAGAATAACTTCTTGGACATTTTCGTTTCATCTTTTGAATGAATAATATCAACCACTTAAGTAAATAAGTTTCATTCGAGCAGCAAGAATTTTCGTTTTTTTTTTTTTTTTTTTTTTTGTGAATTTTTGTTCAAAAAAATTAAGTCATTGCAATAGCTCAAAAAACGTTAAAAAACAAATTTCCCTAATTTTTTCTTCATTGAAATCCTTTTGAGGCATTCTGAAACAAATCCAAGAGTAACACTTCAACTTCAACACTATATATATACATACATGAAAAAGCGTGAAACTGTAAGATTAATTGATTAAATTGTTATTAATAGATTAATAGATTAATAATTAATCTGTAAGAGTTAATTAATTGAACTGTAAAGATTAGTTTCAGAATGTATCAAAACGGATTTCAATTTTAAATTTTTTTTCGAAAGTTTTGATTTTAAAATTTATTGAGCCATTGCAATAGCTTTATTTTCTTCGAAAATTCGCTGGAAAAGTCAAGATAATAATATTTGGCGTAGCTACAAGTGAGGTACGATACAAATTATTTATTTATTTTGGTCACGTATATGTGTCTTTAATATCAAATAAATGTTTATTTTTTAGTTTTTACTAAAACTTCCTGATAAAATAAATATGGTGTGTAATTTCAACTAGGCACAGCATCTTAAAAAAAATTAAATAAAAAAAAACTGCAAATGGTTAAACAAAGGTTTGTTATTTCTGTATTAGATTATAGCCCGTTTACACAGAAAACCGGTCCGTAAATTATTAAACCCCGTTTATAGCTAGCATATTTATTATCTAAACTCGGGTTTTCGCGCTTCGCAATTGGGTTCACTGCATTACAGCACCAGGACCCAACAATTTCACGTTTTAAAGTAAAGTTGAGGAAGAAAATGATCTATTACTAAGTCCTCTTCCCATCAAGTAGAAGGGTTGCATACACTGCATTTTGTTCTGAAACTATATTTGTTCCTTGCATATTAATTATATATAGATGGAATCTAAATGTCAATCCCTATAATTGACATTAATGTAGCAACTTTTACAGTCTCTGGTTGTGATAAAAGATTGCTGGTGGTGGCGTAAAATTCGATTTGCTGTCTCCATAGCGCCCATGCCCGCGGGTTGTCCACTTGAATCACGAACGGCTTCGGCTTGGAGAAACGTACTGCCCGGAATTACGGAAAGGTAAGATGGAAGTAGATCAGCATACTTTATTGGCAATGTTTTTCGCAACTTGTGATTGAGACCCAAATGCCAAAACTTATCAAACGCCTGAGCGACATAAAATAAGGACGGGTGAGAAAGAATTTCCTTTTTCAATTTCTCAAGGGCTTCTTCGAATATAATGGCATATGTTATTTGAAGTCTTCATCTTTGTTGTCGAAAGCCAAACTGATATCTGGAAACAGCTTACATTTTTCAATCATATTTGTAGCCGTTTGTGAATTAACTTTTCAAAATAATTTTAATACTACAGGGAGAAGTGACATTGGTCGGTATGAACTTTGTTCTTCGGTTGGCTTGCCTGGTTTAGGAATCATAATGACCTCAACAAGCTTCTATAATTGAGGGACACATTGTAGTATCATAGCTGTGTTGATAATCGTAATTATTTTTGAGATAGCTTCACGAGGAAGGAGCTCAAGGTTCTGTGCAGTAATAAGGCATGCCAACCTCGATATCGCGTACAGTTTTTGTGTCCACAAGGGCGGTCCTATAGATATATGTATATTTTATATCTCTATCTTCCCCAATTATATCTAGATTGTTTCATATGGTGTTTCGACTTCGTTTAAATTAATTACAACTACGTAGGGAGGTCTTGCAGGTATTTCTATCATTCTAATCTGCATTGCTCTAGTTTTTACTGTATGGGCTTTCGTAGCTCAGTGGATAGAGTGGGGTGGCGCGACTACTACCAACCCGCAAATTTTTCTAACCCAATTTTTAGGTTTTTTAAACTTTCAATCTAATCATTCTTTTTAGTTAATACATTTATATTCTTTTGGTAGGTGACATAGTCCAGTAATATTTCGGTAATGCGCCATATACCATAGGTAATGCGTCATGTTTGATAGGTAATTTTTTATGGACCAGTGTTCTGCGGAGAAGGGCTATCTAATACTGAAATAATGCACCTTTGTGTAATGATTTGCAGCGTTTTTTATTTCGAATGAAACCTTTGAAGCGGTAGTAACTTTATTGATTCAATTGGCGATGAAGAGGAACATTTATGTTTGACAGGAAAAGTTGAAAGTACCGAAACGGAAAAGTTCTGGAAAAAGCGTGTAATACGATAAAGAATGTAGCCCGCCAACTAATTTAGCAGACATGATGGATGGAAAGGTTGTTCTGATAAACAAGTTTCGGATTCTTGAACGGAAAATAAGATTTGTAACTTCCCTTCATCTAGTTCTCCTGCTTTTGGACAATACTGTATTTAGCAAATTTGGCAGGGTACAGAGAATAATGCTTATAATCAATTACATACTTTTGAACAAGGTTGTAGGTAATTGCGGAATTTGAGGCATAAAACATTATTTTACCTATGCTGTATTTGTTTTGCTTGGCATTTAAATGTTGCTCACAAAGCAGATTTGAGTGTGTGTGTGTGTAAATGTCATTCCAGACGATAACTCTCCTTAGGATTGAGATAAAAATACCGTTCTTGCGCCAAAAAATCAAGCAATCCAAATGAAAGGATGAGTTTGTAGGCCAGCGATTTTTGAGCACATTAAATTAGACAAATTTCGAAAAATGTACTAAAAAAATCACTTATAACGGCTGAAAACGGTCAAAAATCGTTAAATTTATATTTTTAGCAGAATTTTAGTTCAAAATAAATTTTCAATAATAAACTATTACATTTTGCTCAAAATTAATCTTAAAAACGTACTTAAATTTCATTACTTTTGCTAAGAAATCTATAAAAACTGCAAAAAGATTTAAGAATCCAAAATCTCTTTTGAATCCGCCAAATTTAATTTAGTATGAGTTTTTTTGCCATAAAATTGGTTTTCAACAATTTCTTTCTACTGAAATTGCTCCAATTTCAATACAATTTAACAAAAATACGATATATAATTTATGAAAATTTGCTCATACGATCATGCTGCATGACTGGACCTTTTTATTTACTACCTTACCACTTAGGTACGTAGGTTCAATTCAAATTGCGTACGTAAAATTTTAATTTTAATTGCAAACGGTTAAATTAAATATCGAATCATAATAATGATGATAACATTTTTGCTACTTCACTATCGAAAGTAGGGAAGCTTTGTGTTCGTGAGAGAAGTAAAAAAAATTTTTCTTCTCCAAAATCAAAATTCTCGTTGTTTTTTGCGTTTCTGAGCTTGCTGATAATGGAAAAATTTCTTTTTCCGTATAGTGCTGAATTTTCAATACAATTCAAGATAATATACCTAGTACGATTATAATTTACGAAAATTCGCTCATACGATCATGCTGCATGACTGGAACTTTTTATACATTTGTTGTATTCGCCATGTCTTGTTATTCATGTTATAATTATAATTACGTAATATTTAGTTCAATTTTCGAAAGGTTCAATCACTCAAATTGACAATGCTATATGAGATGACTATATGCTTAGGTACCTACCTTTTGTAGGTAAGGCTAAATTAAGCGAGAATTCACATAACTTTGAAATTAGGAAATCTAACATTGTTTGATAAACAATGTGTTGTTCGGGAAATCACACGATGGAGTTGATATCATCACACTTTATAATTACTTTTGCTATAATTTATATTTTGGTTTCCCAGTTTATTCATCCTAGCTTATGACAAATTGTAGATGTCAGTGGATTTGCCAGTTGATCCATTGATTTATCACGAAATTATTGCACAGGAAACGACACTGATTTATGCTAAACATTTCTGAACACAAAAATAATACCCTTGTGTAATAATCTGCGCATACTTTTGAGTTTGTACCGGTACCTAGGTAGTAATGAAGAATAGTGTTGATGAAGTTTAACAAATAATCAGGGTTTGAGTATCTCTGGCTGACGGAATAGCGCCTGAAAATAAAACCAGCAATGGAGGTCTGTTGTGCGGGCTCAACTCATCAGATTCCGAAGGCACTTCGAGTTTATTGTCGATTTAGATTCCCTCCAACCTAGAAATTGGCAATAACAAACCTACCTAATTCAACATATTTTATAGCAATTAATGAAAAAGGCCTTTTCTGTCCTTAAATTTTTTTTTTTTTGTCATCTCCAACTTGTACTGTCCAAATAAAGAACAGTTGCGAATAATTTATAGCAGCATCCTCTCAAGAAGTAGTATAAAACGCTGTAAATATATTATTACACAAAGCTTTATTATTTCTGTATTAGATAGCCCTTCTAAGCAGATTATTATTATTATCCACTATATATATGATTCAGCCTTAAGCCGAAATGTGGACTATAAGTAATTTCACTCGTAGTAGGTGATTTATACAAATACGAGGAAATGCCAGAAGGGAATGCTCGACCTCCACAAGGAATGTGGCATCCTCGTTTTGAAATTTTAATCCTGTGAGGGAGTGGGAGAGAGCAAAGTTGAGACAACCAGAGGAGAAAAGAGGGCTGCTGTAGAGCTGCTGCTGTGAGAAACGGATCCCCTCTTTCTCCCAAGAATCGCTTTCTCTAATATCCTCCTCCAAAGTCCATATTTTGAGAGATCCCATAAATTTATCATTTTTCTAATCAAAACGCGATTTTCAAACTCAACCGAAGGAGCAAGTCTCAGTTTGAATCAAAAGTCTTTATGGTTCAAATGTTTTGCAACCATTGTAAAAGCCAATGTTTTTGACATTTTATGTCTTTACTTTGGCACATAAACGAAAAAAGCGTTACGGTTGGTTTTCTGATGATTTCCGCTTACAACCGAGTAGTTGCTAAGGAAATGGTACTTCGTCGTTTTTCATCCCACAAAATTCGTTGACCATTCGTTCGAAAGCTCTTGATTTAACCAACCATATTGTGTTAACTACTGCGAAGTGCGTGGCCAACAAACTGAGTTATGAGCTTGGTTATATAAATAATTGTTAACACACAGGTGATCGTTCTCAATAATTGAAATTATGAACATGATTGCAATCGCTCGTTAATTTCTGATGATTTCATTGAGCTGGTGTTTCGATGATTTGATTCATAGCAGGTGATCCGAATATTGCGAGAACAAATATTTGATTTGTGATGCGATGGTTGAATCATTGTAATAGGTAATTTCTATGCTTTGCACTCTAGGAAGCTGTAATTTCGTATGTAGCTTCTTTAGGACGTTTACTTGATGATGCCCAGGGTCCGGATCAGCTGAGTGGCTCTTAGAGCTTGCATACGAGTCTGCAACACATACCAGTCAGCAACTAAAGACATTAAATGTCCCAATGTGTTGCAGACTTGTACGCAAGCGTTTCTGATGATTATCGTTTCTTAGTGTTTACGTCACTCAAATGAATTTCATCCAATAGGACCACTACTTTTTTTTTCACTTTGGCTTCTAAAATAATCAAAATTCAATTTTGTATTTTTTCAATCCTATCTTGTATCTATATAGGGAAAAACCTCCAGAACTTTCTTTCTATATTTGACTCATTATTATTGTTCCAAAATTGGTCAATTCACATTAAATACAAAAAAGTTGTTTTGCAAATCTAAAGGCCAATTTCACAGTTTTAGAAAATATATGGTTACTTGAGTTTGATAACTACTTGAAATTATTATTCAGGGGTTTTCCGTAATGATTAAATTTTTTAATCTGTAAAGTGGCTGATAGGTTTTTCAATATCACATCTGGCTTAAATGGCCATAATTTCAATTTTAAATTTACTATTCTCATTTAAAAACGATAGGAAAAATATTTGATTTTTATTTGAAAAAAATAAAAATAAAATAAAATAGTACTCCTTTCAGGTTTAATGTTTGATTTTTTTCTTTTCATGAAGCAGGTATGTTTTCTTTGTTGTTGTCTGAATCCTTCTCTTAAATAATAATCACTGTAATCTATTTTGATTCGTAAGGTAAGTGACTTTCGGTGAGGTGATTTCAGAAAATCTAGGTCAAGTTTAATCCCTTTAGTTAGGAAAATTTAGAAAACTGGATGGTAAATGAAAAAAAAAAAAATTGTTTAATAATAAATAAAATCCTAAGGAAGAAGGAGGAGAGTAAGTGGACTGCCTCTTTGCATCTTGACCTGCAACAATCTTGTGGTTATCATTTTTAAGATAATTCAAGTCTAATTTTAGTAGAAATTTGGAGTGAGTAAAAATGTAAGATAGCGAGTCAAACCCTTTCCAAATTTCACAATTATACAATCTTTTTTCTCATAACCATACCATATACGGTAAACTTTTTTTTCTAGTCAAAACCTTAAAAAAAGATAGGGGTCTGAATTGGCTGTAAGGTAGTCTCAGGCATTGAAATACGATCAAGGTTGATTTTAAGTAGTCTCCTATTTCTATTTCAAAAATAGGCGTTGGACTTCGCCCCCAATCTCAAAAGACGTTAGGAACTTCAATAAAAAAAAACACCAACTTTAATAAAATTTGAAGATAGCCTTTTGTCCATTAAATCCTGTCCAGCCCTTGTGGACCTCCGACTCCAGCATCCCTCAGTCAAAATCCCTCAGTGGGTTGACGTTTTATCCGAACCAGACAAGGTCCGATCCCTGTTGTAGTACCTGAGAGCCGCTGAGCTCTTCTACGAACTGTGATATCTGATCTGTGATATATTAATATACATCTAGTCGTCGTTTTATTTCACTTTGCTGATTGTATATAATAGCATGTATAGTTACTTCCCTATCGTACATCTAGTCTTAATTGTATTATTTTATTTTGGTTTTTTTTCTTCAATCCACTTTGGATGCTTTGGCACTTTGGTCATCGCTGTACCCCTCATTTTTTGTCCGTGGAGTTGTAAGTGGAGTCCATGAAGGCGCTCCTTTTTAGTCAAGGATGGCAACATGGCTCCCCTTAGAATCGTGCAACTTCCAGTGTCCCATTAGGACCAATTCACACAGAACGGGCGCTTGGCAAAGACGTGGCGCAGACCTTTGTCACTTCCGCGTCTTTCCATGTAAACGAATGGCTTGATGTAAACAGAAGGTACGTGACGCAGGCAGCCGCCCTTTCGCCCCTGCCACGTCCGTTCGCCGTCTCTCGTGGCGTTCGACCAGAAGAGCCGCCAGTACCGTGCGACTCGTCACTTCAATAAAAATGTGGGATGATTTTGAATTCAACATTGAATTCTGAAAAGAAGTTGGGAAGAATCCGTGTTCGTTTGATTACAATCGTGCGGCCTATTGCAACAGGAACCAGCAGACCAACAACTAGACCTGGCAGAAAATGGCGCCTGAAAAACCGTCCTGGGTACATATTCAGCTCACGCATAACATCAAATGTTCCGCCGGTTTTCCCCTTCTTCAGCCACAATGGATGAACCCAATATCTCCTCTTCTTAACATGGACTCTGTTTTAGCGATGGATCCCCCGCTGAAAAGTGAGACTATAACGTGAGACGAAAGTAGCGCCAATAATTGTGATGACTTCCGCTTACAACCGAGTCGTTGCTAGGGATATGATACTTCGTCGTTTTTCATCCCACAAAATTCGTTGACCATTCGTTCGAAAGCTCTCGATTTATCCAACCATACTATATATACCAACCATACCCTTAGGCCCAATTCACACAGGACGGGCGTGTTTACGAAGACGTGGCACTGACCAGGCACGGACGTGGCGGTGACGTGACCCATGCAATGCACACAGAAGGGGCGGGACAGTGGCGAAAAAGGACGTAATAATCAAAAGGTTTCGTGAAGTACAACGTGGATTTTTCATCAAGCAGTGACGAAGATGATCAAGATGTGCTGGATTTGGTGTACTTGGCTGATCTGAACCAAAAAAGAGGAGATATTGGGTTCATCCATTGTGGCTGAAGAAGGGGAAAAGCGGTGGAACATTTGATGTTATGCGTGAGCTGAATATGTACCCAGAACGGTTTTTCAGGCGCAATTTTCTGCCAGGTCTGGTCTTGCAATAATCCGATTGTGATAAAATAAACACGAATTCGTCCCAACTTCTTCGCAAAATTCAATGTTGAATTCACCATCATCCCGCATTCTTATTGAAGTGACGAGTGGCACGACCCTTCTCGAACGCCACGAGAGACGGCGAACGGACGTGGCAGTGGCGAAAGGGCGGCTGCCTGCGCCACGTCCCTTCTGTTTACATTTAGCCATTTCTTTACATGGAAAGACGCGGAAGTGACAAAGGTCTGCGCCAAGTCTTCGCCACACGCCAGTTCTGTGTGAATTAGGCCTTAGACATCTTGTTCAATACCGCTAGTGCCGCTAGTGACCCTTCTAGTTAAGATGTGGCTTAAACCTTAATTAAAAAAAAAAAAAAAAAAAAAAAAAACTTTCTTCGACGGATTTAAATTAAATGTTCATGGAATGTGAGAGTACACATTCTTGATTTTCGTACCTGGGGCCTATTTTCTTGAACAGACTCCCACCCTCAGCCAAAGATGTGGAGCAGCCAAAGGCTCGGATCAAAAAGTTTTAAATAAATAATCCATTGCATAAAATGGAGGAATTCCTTGATTTCAATTTATCAAGGATTTAGGTACTCCCCAGAGGTGCAATGGGGCCTAAATCCTGGATAAAGAGGTAGAGGAGAGTGACAGTATCCCGTGAGAGAGATACCACTCCTACTAATAGCATTAATGTGCTATGTTCGGAGTAGATTGGTTTTCCAGTTCTTGGATCAGGATCACCCATCCAACGCCAAACGCAGCCTTTCAAGAACATGAGAACAGGCGTGCAACGCCCGTTGGGAAACAACGGAGCGACGGCAGCGCTTTCTCTGGGATTCTGACGGGAACTCTGTCACAAATTTCAATCTTTTATCTAAAAACTGTATATATATATATATATATATATATATATATATATATATATATATATATATATATATATATATGAATATGAATATTTTATTTAATTCTATTTAGGTAACATTTAATATATTTCATCCAACATCCTGTGAAATATATTACAAAATCTTGACAATGCAATGTACTTGATGTATGACTGCAGGATGACAATGAAGAATATAGAAAAGAATAAAGAATTCTAACTTGGAGAAAAGGAACATATAAAATTTGAGTAAATCTGAAAATAATTATATATTTCTTTCTAAAATTATTTTCTATGTACAAATAATCACAATATTCACAACTCTTAGACTGTACATCAAGATAAATATTATAACAGTAATACCCAAAAATCCCGTTTGATATCATTTAGCTGGATCACTCCAAAACACAACAAACAATCATTAAAAAAACAAAACAAAAATGACAAAAATCTAACTATTCGAATGATATAAGTAACTTTAACCTTTACATTTATTTATTAGCGTGAACAACCTGCGCAGCTCACGGAATAAAATGACGAAATTTCAACTTCTAAAAATAGAACTACTCATAAAACTTCATTTAATGATTTGTGTATGCGTTTTATTGTCAAATTGGTCATTTTGAACGACAATTTTGTAAGCATATCGCCAAACGGGTAAGGCACATATATTTTAAGTATTCATGATGGTGACCGATAAGGCGGTTAAGAAAAATTTTGGTCCTAGAATAATTATAGTTTTATGATTATTAGTTTTTATTGGTCCTGAATAACTGAGGAGCGTATGACCACAAGTGAATAAGTCGCAGAAAATAGACAATTAATGGAATAACTACTTCATTTAAATATTTCTGTTGGAAATATTTAGGATGGATTATGAACTCTCCCGATACATGCTTATTCTACGTTATTTTGGAGAAACGTCTTGCTTTTACCGCTGGCAAACGTCCGTGTTGGGGATTTTATCATCTGGGGCGAGCTACACCGGGTGCTAACCTGATGAAGTCAAGATGGTCGAATTAGTGTCTTATCTTGAAGTGACGCTATTTATCCTCGAGTAACGCTAAGCCACCAAGGGGATTTTCTCACCTACTTCGTGTGTCCAGTTTCCAGCATTTCTAAGTTCCCTAGTTATTATTATTATTTTTTATTTTATTTTTTTTTTTTTATTCACAAAAAGGTTTTATAATGATTTTGGAAATTTATGAACAGGAAAATGTTTTCATGAATCATATAAATGCCAACAAGAAATGAATATCACTGTTATCGGTGTGTAAGGTTACTTTGCGATAAGGAGGAAGAGATAAGATAGCTAGGTTCGGGATAGGGCGTCACATCTATGTATAGGGTCGGATAAATCCGTCTTATTGGAAATAAGGCGCTTCATCTCTATCTCACTATCGCTTTAGAAAATCTCTATTATTTTCAATAATGGTCCTTTGTATTCCACAAAGAAAATCATTTTTGGTTCACGTGTCACAGTGCGTAGAAAAAAAAAAAAAAAAAAAAAAAAATCCAACCGTACACCGTCATCCGTTTAAAACTATTCCACGAAACTAAAATTTGTCTAAAAAAAAATGTACATCTGCCAAGGATGTGGTAGAAACATTGGCATCAATTGTTTAGGACCGAGAAAGCCCACGGCTTGGTAAAGAAAAATAGTTTAGTAAATTAAGAAGGAGAAAATGGATAACAAATAAAATAAAAGCGGTTTCCCCTGATTATTTATAAGCAATTTATGTCCGTGTAAATAAATAGTTAGTCTCTCGTTATTTAAGTTGAATTATTCAACTTATGATGATTCAACATATTTTGGGTTGAAGTGTAAGTACCTGTTTGTTCTTCGAAATTTTGAAGATTTCGATCTTGATTTTCAAGATGTTGAAGATTTTGATTTTTTGGGTTGAAGTGTAGGTAAGTGCCTGTTTGTTTTTTTTAACTGGATTAGTCTTACTATGAATATCGATAAACGATGAAATCGGAGACAAAATTAATTAAAACGTCTGCTAGGTTGGGTGGGCATTATAGCTTCATCTTATATTGTAACATGGACGTACCTAAAGAATTTGTTGAAGAAAAAATTACGTGTCGAAATGATTGAAAAGTTGACGTTATGAGAAATTATTGTTTGGGCATGCGCACAGACTACTATTAGTCCAACGGCTGTGAAATTATAGGGAAACGTCAAGGAGAGCGCACGATCCTTGAAACTTTAAAAAAAATCGGTTCATTAAGTCTCGGAGTTTTGTCTGAGTCGTTCAATTTCAGTGTTGCGCATGCACTATGGTTATTACTCCACCAATCGCGATATAATTTATAGGGAATTTTCCTGGAACAAATACCTATCTACTCCCTGAGTTTGAACGAAATCGGACCAATAGATGATAAGAAGTCGACGTTATAATAAATCAACGTTTGCGCATGCGCACAGACTGCTGTTCATGTGACGGCAACGAAAGTTATATGCAACCATCTGGAAGGTATCCTGCACAATTTCTGGAAATTTCATCAAAATAGTTCCATTAGACTCGGAGTTTCGGCAGTGTCGTTCAATTTTAGTGTGGCGCATGCGCTATGATTATTACTCCACAAATCGCGGTATACGTTATAGGGAATTTTGCTAGAATATATATACCCAATTACCTACCGAGCTTAAACAAAATCGGACCAATAGATGATGAGAAATCAACGTTATAATAAATTCACGTTTGCACATGCGCACAGACAGATAGACAGGCAAACAGACATCAGGCATACATTCATACATTTTGTATGAACACAGAACCAAAATTAATCAGCAAGCTCTGAAACGCAAAAAGCAAGTAAACATTTTGATTTTGGAGAACAAAAACGTTACAACTTCAATCACAAGCACAAAGCTTCTCTACCACCGGTGGAGAGGAAGATAAAACAGTGATGAATTTGGGAGCTTGATTCTCAGTACATACACTTATAATCACAGATAATAATTTGCTATCTGATTCAAATTAATGTCGTTTTTTACCAGTTCAAGTTTCTATATTTCTTAATAAGATCAGAGATAGACATCAAGCAATTTAGCATATCAATTACCTGTGTACCAGCACCATATTTTCAACTTAGATAATTGGGAACTTGGCCATTTTCATCATATCTGAATGGGAAGTAGATTTCCAAACCTAAGCATTGTGATTACATGGGGTGGAAAAATAGGAAATAAAAATAAATAAATCAATTTAAATGAGGTGTTGAAAATGAATAAAAAATGGTCATAATTGTTTATGAACTTCCGAACCGAGTCATATGTCACTTCCAATCAGACGCTCCTCACTTATTCGTGCTTATTCACATTTTCGATAACAAATCAATTATTTCAAAACATTTTTGAATCAAGTTACAGCTGCTTTATAAGAGCAAAAAAGGTGATTTGAGCATTTCTTACACACGAACAAACAAAAATTATATTTTCATTCGAAAACAATTCAACAAAATATACAAATAAATTATTTTTCTATACATTTCATTTGAATAACGATAAAAATGGTAATACAATGGTCTTTTATTACTTCCTTATAAGCTATTGCACTCTGATAACCTTAATAGTAAAAACCACGATGACATGGCGAGAGAACAAACAACATTAAAATTCTATTTAAATTCATCAACCGAACACACCGTTTTGAGTAGTGATGTCCAAGAAAAACAAACAAACACATCTATGTACAAATTCCCGGGGGAAAAAAAAATACGCGAAACAACTACTTTTAAGACTCGACAGTGGAAATCTTTTCAAAAACATTACCATATTAATGGAGATCATAGAAAATCTATTTTGTTTAGTTTTTGGGTCTTTTAGGCAATAATATATTGTCAAAATTGCTTACTAGCCTCAACGGCAGGTAATCACCCCCCACTCTGTGGGATACCGGGATATCTCCGTCTTAAATTTCACTTAATTGATTAAATTATTATATTTATTTTTAACAATTTTTAACAACGTTACATTGTTGGGTAACTATGTGCAGGTTGCGTTGACGATTTTTGTCCAACCGCGGGTTCTTGTGGAATCAACGGGAAATAAGGCACAAATACCTACTGTAAGCTGCAGTACCTTTTGAGAGGGTTTTTTAAATGCTAGCACGAGTTCTGGATGTATTAATTTTATTATGAAGGGGATATTGGATATTGGGTTTTTATCCGCAAAATGTATTCTCAAATGATCACCTATGACCATTAACATGACACCAGTTTTAACAGCACACAATTAAAAGATTTTGAAATACGGGTACAACTGCATTTTATAACTTTTTTTATTTTCATTTTACCATAAAATTTACAACTTGAATAACTCAATCAATTGAAAAGGTTTAAGTACATTTGGTTGGTTTAGATATTTCGTCTAAAGAACAAAGATACTTTAGAGTGCAAACTTGAAAGATCTTATTTAGCAGGGTTGGGCAGTAGTGATTACTTTTTGCAGGTAACTACAGCTACGGCTAGTAACTCCATAGTTGAGTAGCTGTTTCTGACAACTACAGGTAGTTGGAAGTTTACCGTGGGCAGCTACTTTACCACAGGTTGCAGTTACTAGTTTTTGGATGCAGCCACAGCTACTAGCTGAGCAACAAAGTAGCTGTAACCATTTCTGTAACTGCAACTACTTTATGCAACTACACTCTCATAAAAGCCACGAAATTTGGTCCAGAAAACATTTTCTATCACAACCCTTGTTCCCATCTCACACATAACAACACGGGGAGTCTAAGAATGAAATGTTTTGGTTTGTTATATCGAATTGTTGAAAAACAAATTAGCTGTTTGGGACATTCGGAAATTGTCCATGAACTCACTCTGCATTGGAAAAACGTCCAAAATTCGTTGCATGCATCAGTGAACAAAATTGAACTGAAATTTTCAATTTTTGGTGAGAAGGCGCAGTCGCGCGTGTATGCGAGTAAAATTTGTTCTAGTGAGGAAAATTTCGTCTAGATAAAAAACAAATTAGGTTTTGTTGGTCGCACTGTGCACAGCCGTCCAAATTGCTAATTCGCATGATTTTCAGAAATAATTTCTTGTGAAAGATGTCGCTTTAACAAGAACAAAGACGAAACTCCCACATTTTGGTGTTCAGTAGGTACATAATTTTATATACATTTTCACGCTTTCTGTGACGTCAATGAAATTCCTGTAAGAGCCATCGTGAGGGATAGAGGCAAAAGAGGAGGGGGCGGAGATTTTCCGACCGTCTCGCTATCTGTGACAAAACTCCGAAATTTTTGTAGTTAGTAGTTGAGTAATCGTAACTACAGCTACCTTGTTGTTACTGCTACCTTGTAACTATTTCCCAACTACAGCTAGTTGCTAGAATATAGTAACTGCTGTATTTCAGCTACTATGAGCGGTCTGAAGCTGTGATACTACTATGTACTACTGTAGCTATATGTATTATATATATTTCATAACAATTGCTTAGTGTTGGCTGTATAGTGTAATAAATCAAAATAAAAAATAAAATAAAAACTATGAGCTGTAGTTAATACTTGCAATTACTTTCAATTAAAGTGGCTGCAGTTAGTATTTAGTAACTGTAACTTCATTTTGCCCAACTCTGCTTATAAGTTATGAGAGGGAAATATTCTTCAGTCCGGTTAGCTGTATTTTAGACCACACTCCAATCTACAAGGCTGGGTGTTGGGGAGGAAGTATAGGGCCAGGGGTACAAGGAAAGGTTTAATCTGGGACATAGCTGAGCGCCGTTTAATTATAGAACATGGTTTAAACTACACACTCCAATCTACTAAACTGGGTGCTGGGGAGGAAGTATAAGGCCAGGGGTACAAGGGAAGGTTTAAACTGGGATATATGTAGCTGAGCGCCGTTTAATTATAGAACTTGGTTTAAACTACTATTTGCGTTTAGCGTATGTATAAGCCCTTATCACGTTGGTTTAGAGAACTGGAGTTTAGATGAAGAAGAAGGAGAATTCCACAAAAGAAACTATTCCTGTAGCAGGGTGAGTCTTATTTTTGAAACACCCAGCACATGACGTAAGTTGTTTCCAGATTTATTAATCTGTCAAAATTAACTGCATGTAAGTATGAACGATCTAGAATGAATTTATAACATCTTTAAGGGAATATATGAAACACCTCCTCGGATTTTTTCGCTTATTATTTGGATGGTGAAGTTGAGAAAATGTATGATGCTCGAAAGCAAATAATTATGCGATTTGATTGCAATGATTGTGCATTTGATTCCATTACATGTCATTTCTTAGCTACCTACTACATAGAAAATGTAGCTGAACTCATTCATTCAAAAACCAAGAAGTAAGTGCCCAACTATCTACAAGAAATTTATGGTTGAGTTGACGTTTTCCAAGGTTTAAACCTCAGGTTGACGTTTAAACCGTCCCCTGTGACCGTTTAACTTAAAGCTGGGCTTATCACTAAAAATGAGCTTGGTTTAAGAATTTGTATACCAAGCCTAAACTACATCATCCACATAAACTGCAGCTCAAGGGGGCGCCATAAGGTCTCCGAAAGCAGACTGACTGGTGCCTTTCCAACCAAAACAGTGGGAAAGGTGAGTGACTCAAATGTAGTGATATCTAGCGGTGGACGCGCGAACTCTATACGATCCAGATCACTGCTCAAAGCTCCCTCCAAATTCAAAATACGACCAAACGGTTTATTCAACTTTTCTCAGCCAATAATTGGCAGGTTTCAATGGTTCTTGCAGCGTCCTTTCTATTTTCGAAACCTTAAACGAAAACCGACGTCGAAATTTGGAAGTAAAATTGTTGAATGGTTTCTAAATTTGAAAATTTCAGTGGCTCAAATCTATGTAGAATTTCAAAGCCAGTGGATTGCCGCAAGATTCATCAAAAAAGATGGTCCACTATCGACCGAGAAAAATTCAAAAAACTGTTCCTGAGAAGTTATCCTAGGCCGCTAGTTACCTAGAGCTTGTTTGGGCTGTATCTGTGCTTTATCTGTGATTGATGAACGGCCCCTTAAAGGTTATATTCAATTACCTGTATTAGTTGAAGCATTTCCATCCAGTCGTAAATAAAATACACTGGCGTTCATTATTTACGGATTTTATCTTAAACCTCAAGAGAAGGTACTATTATTGTGTAATTACTCGAAGTAGGTACTTACTTAAGGATTGATTGACTTAGGACTGATTGTGTGTGGTTATGATGAGTTGGATTATGATAAATTTAATGTATAAAAAAATACAGCAACTAGGGAGAAAAGATTGGACAAATTCATCGTGAAAGTGGCAAAATTAGTGCGTTTTCCTATGTCTTGATCACAACACTAACTACCTATTTAATAATACACCGTTTTTTGGTTGTAACTAAGTAAAATAAATGACGAATTAGAGGGGGATTTTGCCATTTCCCCAATAAATAGTGTTCATAAAAGCGGGTAACTTGGGGCGTGAGCATCGTTCGAGTCTCTGGGAGAGGGGAGGCGCCGCGGACGGCGGTACCAGGACAGCAGCGGACGTGACGTCGGCGGCGCCTGGACTTGGGCGCGCGGCGACGGCGGCGGCGCTTGCGGGGTGACGTTGGTGGCGCCGGGCGTCGGCGCCCGGCGGATCAGTGGCGCTTCATGTGGAGGGAGAGGTGGTCGGAGCGGGAGAAGGACCTTTGGCAGAGGTGGCACTTGAAGGGCTTCTGCCCTGTGTGCTTCCGGTAGTGCCGTGTCAGCTCGTCCGACCTGGCGAATTTCCACGTGCACCCCTCCCACGTGCACTCGTACGGCTTTTCGCCTGCAACAAGAACCAAAAGGTTTTAGAATTTATAATTCATTTATCGGCATACGTTTTACAGTAATACATATGCAATTATTCTTAGATACATATAAGGTTTTATAAGGTTAATTATTCTTAGATACATCAGGCCCTTCAACAGCCCGCCTCGCCAGTTCCTGCAGGTAGGCGCTCTCATAACCTTCAACACAGCCTACCTGCTTCGTGAGCCTCAATACTTCCGTCTTCAAGTCTTCAAGAAGACCGGAGGTCCTGGGGGAGGATTGCTGAACTGCGGGCTGTTGTCCCATGCCTGTAGGAGATGCGAGAGAGGCCCCACGGCTATTTACCAGGATTGCATCCTGGACAAGCTGCTTGTAGTTGGGCCTCAGGCAAAGAGATTGAATGGCACAAAGCGTGCAACTGCTTCTGCCTCCTCTGCTGCCATTCGCCGAAATCCTCAGAAGCATGCCTGGGCCGCTGTCGCTCTATGTCAATTGCAGCGTTGGCCTCCACGGGATGCTTCTGCCAGACATGGGCACTGAGACCTCGCTTGGAGGTAAAGGCTCTATCACAATGGGCACACTGGTGGGCATTTACAGGGGTCCTGGAAGAGGATGAGGGATAGGAAGCCGAGGATGAAGAAGAGGGAGAGGATGACCGACGCCCATGCCTGGGGCACCCCCGAGCGCCTCCCCTAGAACCCCGCGTGCCAATGGGCAGGCGAGGGTTATGAGACTCCTGTTGATTTATCTCCATAACCGGGGAAGCGTTTGTAAGGGACAGGAGGCCCACTGGCATGAGCCTCCCCCTTACCACCAGAGGGTCATTTTGCCCTCTGTTCACCCAGAGGGTGCCCGGGTTGCACGACGGGGACGTATGACCTTGACTCGGGCATGGATATGAAGGAAGCTCCGAAGAGATAAGAACACCAACAGTTACCTTACCCCAGCACACACACACACACCACACACCTCACACACACAAAACACAAATACACAGTTTGTTGGATAGGCCCCTTCCCAGAGTATAATTCTATATTGGAGAACTGCCTGTACTAAGCTATGATATATTATATAAGGAGCAATTGGGGCCATCTCAACATGGAGCGAATGTTATAGAAGAGAGATGGAAATTTCTTTAACTTGTCATACCAAAAAACAAACATGGTCTTTCCAAGAAATATTGGAGTCTATATGCACACCCAAATACTTGAAATTTTCCACTGTTTCTAGCCGATGAAATCCACAAATTGTTTGAATAATTTGCAGTCGTGAATAACAATACCTCTTAAGGTAACGGAACCGGCGAGGTTACCTATAGTCATAAATTATGTTTTAGCCACCTTCAACGTTAGAAAACTATACCTTAGCCAGTCATTTACCGTATTCATACCCTTCTGAGCCTCATCGAAGACCGAATTCCATTCATTGCCCACAAACAGAATGGTAGCATCAACAGCAAATAGAAACATTTTATTATTCCGCAATACATTAGCGATTTCATCAATGTAGATGAGGATGACAGAATCGGCCCCAATGTGCTGCCCTGGATAACCTCATAGGCGAGCTCTCAAACCACATGAAGCTAGACCCCCTGATACCGACCTCTACCATTCGTTTTAGCAAGGAACACCTATTTATACTGTCAACAGCCTTCGCTAAGTCTAGGTTGGCAACTATGGCTTGATAATGATGACGTCGAAGCTGAGGGATTCCATTCGATGCCAAACGCTCATCTACCTCCAAACCGCCAGGTTCGCTGCGATCGCTATTCGAATCCGACCTGCCCCCTTTGTCTTGTGTCCCACCCAAAAGTAACCCCTCCCCCCCTTCCCCATAAATTTTTTCCACAATTTTTGTGATATGTATCGTATATGTGTAAAGATGAACTTTGAGAACATTTTCATTCGTGCAGAAGGGGTATCTAATACAAAAATAATAAAACTGTGTGTATTAATCGGCAGCGTTTTCTCGGACCATAAACTATTGGACAAGTATAGGCATTTGAGTGTGGATGGTTCAAGGATTGAAGATATTTGTTCAAAATATATTAAAAAGAAGTACTTATTCCAAAATGTTAGTTGGCCTTCATATCCATATCTGTTGTTGAGATAAGTTAGGATCGTGTGATTCGACTGTCCTAATTAGGCTCTTGACAAAAGGGAAATAGAAGATATTTCGGTCACTAGCGGCAATCGTTAAAAGGGAAAACTGCGTTCATCGGTCGATAAGATGTCATCTCTGTGAGAGAACGCTTTTCGGCGCATTGTCTTCAAGGCAGCAGAACGTAATGATCATTGTTTCGTGTCACCTCATTCGCTCTGATGCGTATTTTAATTGCTAGGCGGGAGTGACAGCATCTTTTGTGTTGGTGTCGCCAGGGTGCGCAGCGTTGTAGAAGATACTACGGGAGATCGAGAAATGTCATTTCTAGACGCTGTGAGGCTGCACCTGCTGCGGACTCAATCAGCATTTCTCAGTATGGCTGTCCTCCCCGCGTAATGTAGGAAATTACGCCTTACATTTGGATTGTATACTCTTCTTGCCAGCAGAATGCAATGCATAATTTTCGGTAGAATCTAAGTAAACAGGAATGGCGCAATGGGAACACTTGTCAAAAACAGCGTTTGATAAAAGGCTATCTTTGTTTGTTCTCTGAATCGTTTGATAGAATTGGACAACTTTCAGTCCTTTTCGGATTAGACGGCAAAACACCTACATCAGCACGGCTCAATCAGCAACTTGGAATGTTGACAGTAGGAATATAGTAGATCGGTACCTACTTAGGTATTTCGTTGAGCTCTCGAATGAGGGTTAGTTAGTGAAGGCACCTGAGTGATCGAAAGAAAGATAGGGTAAGTGCTGATATGTATATATATATATATATATATATATATATATATATATATATATATATATAAGTCTTCTTTATTTATTTCTTTATAACTGTTTTTTTTTTTTTTTTTTTTTTTTTTTTTTACCTGTTTCAATTTAGTGATTTTAAACTGTTGAATTATTATTTTTTACACACACACCACCCGCAATCACACAATTGTCCCTTGGTTTTGCCCTAACTTATCACCCAGTAACCTCTGCTCCTCTTCTTTCCTTTCCACTGATGTCCGCTGAACCTCCCTCGATCCCCTCTTCCACACTCAACACCGTGGGAGCTCGAGGTCGTCGGTGGAAGACTTCAGTCACTGATAAAGCATCCTCGCGAAACGTCTGACGTAAGTCCATCTTTAAACCTCTTGTTTTATCTCTCAATGAAGAGTATATAGTTCACGCGAACAGTTTCAACGTGAGTCAAGCGCCGTAGCGCAATTTCAGTTACTGTATACATTCTTTCCGTGTTATTACCCTAAAAACATCCTCTTTTTTCCACGCCTTCCTTCCTTTCCAATTTCAAGAACATAATCCTTTTCCGTTCATTCTGTTCCATTCTCATAATAGAATACCCGAATACACTTAATAGTTTTACATTCATTCAAACCACTAACCATAAGTTCAATTTTACACTTTTAGTTTTTCAGTTGTTCATTATGCATATATCTCCCGCACAATAGAACCTTCAGTTCGCACGTCAGTTTAGATCTACCTTTTAACCGCTTTTACATTTCCAATTTCATTATTTCTTGGTTTCTTCCATTTATTTGTTTTTTAATTTCCGTTTTCTCTACTGTTGATTCCAATTACTCGCGATGGAACAGCAATGTCAGTACTGGGTAGACCAATTGCATTATTATGCATTCCAGGTGGCGAAATGTACTTCCCACATAGAATTCTTGGGAGTTTGCGTTAATTATGGCATGGTCCCTAGGGGTTTGACCTTGAAAATGCCTAGCGCAGCTTGCCCGCCAGCTATAAGGAGTTCTATCCAGAAATTCGGGGACATGGCTTCCTTTCAGCTACTAGCCCTTACATTGCAGTCCTACATCAACTTGAGGAGTAGATACGTATCAGAAAATCTACTACCTCTCATTAGAATTTGTCTGAGAGTTTCCAATCTCAGAAATCGTGTTAACGTCTTACTTCAAAGGGCAAATGAGCACCTAATCATACTTAGGCATGGCAAAGCAAGGAAGCTGATAGAATTGGCGAGATCTTCGATAAATTCTGATACCTCCCAGCACAGACGGAACGCCAGTGCTTCTCGTATATTGCCTTTGGGACTACCGCCAGTGTTACCATGCCATCCAAGTGCCCCGAGTAATATGTCCGAGATATCAAGAACTAGAATTTCGGTCGGCAATGTATGCCCACAAGCAGTACCTGAACGGATGGAGCGGCAACGTATCTGCCCAGATGCTATAAAGAACCTGTCTACACGACCCCTGACACCAGCGGAAACAGGGCTCTTATCAAGGGGTCTATCGTTTTCACCGACCCCTAGAGTTGACCATGTCCGGCTTCTTGAAGACGCTCATAGGTTTGCCAGGTCCCTACGCTGGAAATACTTCTGGCACTTGAATCCAGATGCGGCAGCAGAGGATAACCTACATCCGGCACTCCGCCCTTTCAGATTGTCCACAGCTTTTGAGCCGGAACCCCCACTTCCCTTGTCACACCCCCTTGAACGTTTTATTGACACATTATTGAGGAAAGTGAGTGACCCCGTTTTTCTGAATTCACTCAATCCAGCACAAAACCTCCAGGGGCAGGAAAGGTCTGCTTTGAACAACCTAAAATCTGATCCCACCATCAAAATTATGCCAGCAGACAAGGGGTCTACTGTTGTCATCATGAATACAAGCGACTATCAATGCGAGGTTGAACGCCAATTGAGCGATAGGGAATCGTACATGCCACTTCAAGAGGACCCCACTGAAGGTTTCAGACGTATGATAAGTTCCTATCTAGAAGCACATGGGCCCGGGGAGGGATTGTCTTCCCAAGATGTCGCTCTACTCCTACCAACCAAATCTCGGACGTCAGTGTTCTACACTCTACCCAAAATCCACAAGCCCTACCAAATGCCTCATAACCCTCCACCTGGAAGGCCAATAGTTTCAAGTTCGGGCTGTCTTACTGAGCGTATCTCGGCATATGTTGATTCCTGCCTCCAGCCACTGGTCATGGAACAACCCTCCTATATCCGTGACACATACGATTTCTTGAGGATCCTCCATGCCACTACCCTCCCGGATAATTTCTTGCATGAGCCGTTGATGGTGACCATCGATGTTAACTCTCTGTATAGCTCAATTCCACACACCGAGGGCTTAGCCGCACTAGAGCACTTCCTTAACCTGCGACCTCAACCACACTCCCCATCAACGTCCTTTCTGCTAAAGCTTGCGGAGTTCGTCCTCACCATGAACTACTTCGTTTTCAATGGGTAATACTATCTCCAAACTAAAGGGACTGCAATGGGTACCAAGATGGCGCCATCCTATGCCAATTTGTTCATGGCTGACCTGGAGCATAGATTTCTAATGAGGAGGGGCCCAAGTCGTACACTCAAGCCATACATGTGGTATAGATTTATTGACGACATTTTTATGTTATGGACTCATGGTCCGACTAATCTTAGCTCTTTCCTCCAACAACTAAATACCTCATTTTCAGTCACTTTCAAGCATAAGCAATCGCTCACCCATTCGACGTTCCTCGATGTTGATATAAATCTGACAGGGGGCATTTTCCATACAAAGGTTCATACGAAGGAGACGAACGCCCAACTTTACCTCCAGTATGATAGCTGCCACGCCCCACACATAAAAAAATCGATTCCACGGTCATTATCTATTCGTGCCCACAGAATTTGCAGCCGTGCAGAGGACCTCCGCTCCTATCTATCGGATTTGGAGGCACGCCTCCTGGAAAGAGGATATCCCCTTCGTCACCTACGAGATAGAATCGTACCAGCCACTGTTAGGTAACAGCCTCCCACGGACCAGAGAGAGCAAGTGGGGCCATTTCTGGTAACAGCGTTCTTCCCTGGCATCCAGCGAGTGAATACCTTCTTGAGGGAGCTACACCCTATCCTATTGGAAAGTGAAGCCACCAGAGACATCTTCCCCAGGCCTTTTTTGGTGTCGTACCGGGGATCGCTGACGCTTGAGAACATATTCTCTCATAAAACGTTTCCCCCACAAGCTAGACGAGCTGGGCCATCCGGTTTATTCCCTTGCGGAAAGCGTAGGTGCAAGCTGTGTGGGATGGTGGAGTCGGGGGCCGAATTCTCTTCAGTGAACACCCCGTTCACGTACAGGTCGACCGGTGATGCGTCTGATTGCAATACCAAGAATGTAATCTACATGCTGGAGTGCCGAAGCTGCGACTCGTTCTACGTTGGGAAGACCGTCACGCAGCTCAATATCAGGATGAACAATTATAGGTACGAGTTCCGACGTGGTGCCCTCAAGAAGGTTCCTCAGCACATAGCTGTCCATGGGCAGCAGGGGCTGGAGGAGTGTTATAAACTCCGTGTACTCGCCCGCCTGCCGGATGATGCATCCGACACGGACGTACAAATAAAAGAAAAAGCATACCGGTGGCTCCTAGGTGCATTGCGCCCACCTGGGCTAAACACTAACCGGTAGGCGGGCGCTTCAACCCTTTCTTTTTTTATTTATTTATTTATAACTGTTTTTTTTTTTTTTTTTTTTTTAAACCTGTTTCAATTTAGTGATTTTAAACTGTTGAATTATTATTTTTTACACACACACCACCCGCAATCACACAATTGTCCCTTGGTTTTGCCCTAACTTATCACCCAGTAACCTCTGCTCCTCTTCTTTCCTTTCCACTGATGTCCGCTGAACCTCCCTCGATCCCTTCTTCCACACTCAACACCGTGGGAGCTCGAGGTCGTCGGTGGAAGACTTCAGTCACTGATCAAGCATCATCGCGAAACGTCTGACGTAAGTCCATCTTTAAACCTCTTGTTTTATCTCTCAATGAAGAGTATATATATATATATATATATATATATATATATATATATATATATATATATATATACTCGGCGCTTCGCGCCTCGCCGGGGGTCTTCGCCCCCCTGGACCCCCCTAATCTATACTCGGCGCTTCGCGCCTCGCCGGATCTTTTCTCTTTTCTACTGCGTAGAAAACGAGGATAATTTGCTATGCAATTCTTAGCCTGAATCAACTTAGTTTTGGAATGCAGCCAGGTACGTAAGGAGAGGGAAATTGGTAGCTTGAAATGTGAACATTTATCACATAAATCAAGCGCTTTCCAACGAGTGGCGAACGATTTTTGTGCGATGAAAACTGCGGAAGTTTCATTCCCCTAACAACGGCTGGGTTGTACGTGAAAAACACTGAAATTGTGACACAATCTATAGCAACTACTTAACTACTCGGTTGTACGTGAAAATCATCGTTAATTTCGTCACGGACGTTACATAAAAAATTATTGGGGGTCGGCCTAAGAATTGCATAGCAATTAATATACCTATATATATATATATAATCGAACTCTAGGATTTGTTTCATAGTGCTCCAAAACGGATATTGGTGTAAAAACTATCTTTGAAATCCTATCTACTTTTGATGATTTTCAATAGCTGAATGTTACAGGAAAATTCGCCTGAATAAACCAAGAATGAGGGAAAACTGACCTTTTGGCACACCGTGGGAAGAGAAATATTCCACGTAACCAACGAGTGCTGGCGGTGTAGTGCGGTCCATTTAACGACGCATCTTCGCGATGAGGCAACGCTCGCGCCGCTCTCAAGCGACCAATTATGTAAATCGGCCTTTCCAATACTATAAAGTCTCTGAATATATGAAAGGACTTTGAAATGACTGTAATTTTATTCGCCCTTTTCAAGTTGGCGACAATCACCACCTGCTGGGCCGCCTCTCTCCCACTTCCCGCAGTCTTCTTGTAACATAACATAAACCTCCCAGACGAGCTACACCGGGAACGTCTTCCTTCCACGCCCTTTTGTCGCAAGAGTCGTCCAATCTGTTCAAGATTCAAATGAACTGTTTGTTTGGAATAACAGGAGCCTATTGCACTGTCACATTGCGTTACCCGCTGGTTGAAACGGGCGTTGCACAGGATGGGAGATGCGGACGACAGATTCAGTACCAAAATGGCGACAGTGATAGTGATTGACTAATTATTCTGAGTGCACAATAAATATATACTATAGAGTACATGTACAAATGAGCATAAAAGAAAGCAAAAGAATTAAGAAGAAATTCGTATCTACTTTTCGTCAGATGTTTTGTCTGAAAACAAGAGCGTTAGGTTGTGTGGTGCGCCCTACATCACGTAGTGAAACTTCACATACCTAAGTAAGAAAAGCTGCGACGTGTGACATAGGAATACTGAATGACCTATCTGTGACCTCAATAAAACAGAAAAAACAAACCATAAGAATCATTTACTCACTCGCTTGATGAACAGGCCTTGTAAAAACCATAATATCTATATTTGTCAGTTACTTATTAGTTTACTGTTAGTTTTATGATTCAGCGTAAAAAAGAATCTTATCAATGTAGAAGTTGGATTACTAAGTCATAAACTAGATGGTCCGCTGACCAGGTTCCTTCACGAAGTTTTAAAAACTGGTTGTCCAGTAGAGTTTTATCGATTCAATGTGACGACAACTATTAAAAACGATACCAAACTTGGTTATTGATGATTTGACAATGACAGACGTCAGTGGCGACGACAATGACGTTGTATTGTCTTCAAGGATATTTAAAGCTTATATAGTTGTTTTTAGTGGATTCAGTGTGGCGAAAAATATTGAAAACGATACGAAACATTTTTCGGTTGATTTGACGACGATTGTCATCGCCGGCGACAATTTCCTGAAGCCAGATCGTCACCAAAAACCTAAGCTAATATTTTGGATGTTTAAAGAGTCTACGCACGCACGCTGATAAATTAATGCCAGCTAGTCAAAGTTGAGACTGACTTCGTTCGACAAAAATGTTAAGGATGTTCCCTTTGGAACAATTTTTGACAAATTGAACAAGGCGAAGACGAAAAGTAGAGGAAAGTGGAGAATGATTTTTGTCCGTTGAAAATTAAAGAAGTTTAATTTCTCCAGCAACTGCTTGGTTGTACGTGAAAATCAAAAGAAAAAACCTGCTCGGGACTATGTTAAACTTTGAAACGTATGTACTCTGAACTTGGTGGAAACTCATACGGTGGATACATCTTTCGTACAAGTAGGTACGCAACCACGAGAGACATTTTATGTCTTTGCGCCCCCTTTCCCGTTCCTATAAAACCCCGTATTGTATTCTAGACCCACTCAGCTGATCTGGGATCGGTCAGTTGTGTTCAGAAGTCCCTCAGGGGCCCACATACCAAATCTCAGAATCGTGGGATCATTAGGGAAAAAACTGGATTCTAGATCCACTCAGCTGATCTGGGATCGGTCAGTTGTGTTCAGAAGTCCCTCAAGGGCCCACATACCAAATCTCAGAATCGTGGGATCATTAGGGAAAAAACTGGATTCTAGAGCCACTCAGCTGATCTGGGATCGGTCAGTTGTGTTCAGAAGTCCCTCAAGGGCCCACATACCAAATCTCAGAATCGTGGGATCATTAGGGAAAAAACTGGATTCTAAAGCCACTCAGCTGATCTGGGATCGGTCAGTTGTGTTCAGAAGTCCCTCAAGGGCCCACATACCAAATCTCAGAATCGTGGGTTCATTAGGGATAAAACTGGATTCTAGAGCCACTCAGCTGATCTGGGATCGGTCAGTTGTGTTCAGAAGTCCCTCAAGGGCCCACATACCAAATCTCAGAATCGCGGGATCATTAGGGAAAAAACTGGATTCTAGAGCCATTCAGCTGATCTGGGATCGGTCAGTTGTGTTCAGAAGTCCCTCAAGGGGCTACATACCAAATCTCAGAATCGTCAGATCATTAGAGAATCTCCGCGCAACGCTCTCCCGCGTGACGCTTTTTTATTTATGTGCCATAGTAAAGACATAAAATGTCAAAATATAATATGTGATTGGTTTAGTTAATATGTTATTGGCACCGAACAAGCCAACAGCTACAAGTTTACAGAAAAATAGGTGTTGTCAAAAGTTTACGACTGTATCACAACATTTTACACGTACTAACGGTTAAAAGATGACTACAATACATGTGTATGACAGTTTGATTATCTCCTGACATACGATAGGTACCCTACACAGATAGGTCATATAGGAATAACATTCAATATTGCCAAACATATAGGATAGGTATGTAAGTAATACCAATCCACAATAAAACTAAAAATACACTACCGGAGTGCTTAATTAAAACGTTGGACTGAACTCACACTGAACACTTTCTCAGGAATACGAATTCCCATGTAGAGGTAGGTCATGGCAAAGTCCATAAATGTTTTAATATACCACTACTGATTAGAGTTTTGGGGATAGGTGTTCTGTTATTAAAACTAAAGGTGTCTGAGAAAGTCACAGGCAATGAAAATGATGTAGGGTGAAGTGGATCAATTGCGCAAAGGGGGCAAATGTGTATTTGATAGCTAAAGCAGCAAGAAACATCAGGGGCCTATTTCATAAACAACAAGTTACAAGTGTACGAGTTAACAAGAACAGGTACTTGTAATGCACGGTAAACTAGAACAAGTGTTTCACCAAAACAAAGAGTACAAGTGTAGAAAAGTTACACTTGTAGAAGTTAAGTTTACAAGTGTAGCAGAAAAGAAAAATGGCGTGTAGGGACAAACGAAATGAACAACGTCAGGTGGGATGCCGAAATTGAAGTTTTGTCAGCGAATAATAACGTAAAAACGGTGTTAAGTACACGATATGATGTTTATCGTTCATGACAAGGTGTAATGATTGGAAGACAGACAAATTATAAACTGAAAAGTGGAGAAAGTGTGTATTTGATTTAAACTTATTCTGATGGCTGGCATAATTGGGTTTTTCTCCTTCATTCAACAGAAATGATCAATCAGTTCATCAAGTCATAATACCCGATCGGGAAAAATTGCACAGGGTCACGCACCATTTGAATCTTTCAAGGGTCTCGGAAGACATCCTAAATCTCTCGTTAAACTCAAAAATGCCCATGAGCGTTCATTCGGGGCCGAAAAAATCTTTGGCGTCTTCCACACTGAATGCTTCTTACTTGTCTGTACTCTTCAGCAGAAGATGATTCCCACATAAATTATACACCGAAAAATTGTCAATTCACAATCCCGGAAAATAGCAAGTTTATAGGTGAACGGACGTAGGTTAAAAATCGGCCATTTTTTACAAATTTAAAACAGTGACTTGTTTAAAATGATGGGGAAACACTTGTAACTTGTCAAAATTTGCCTGTACACTTGTTAATAGTGCATTACAAGTCTACACTTGTACCTTTATGAAACGTTTGCACACTTATTTTTTACAACTTGTTCATAAAATCGGCTGTTATCTTGTCACATGTTGCTGCCCTAGGTCCACGCAACGACTAGGATAATGCCAAGGTGTTAAATATATAGTTAAATGTATAGTTAAATTCCCTGTTGCCCTTATCTTTCATGTGACTCATCATGCGGAATTAAGAATCTTAATCGCATTTACTCCTCCGAGATCAGCTCACTGAATTCCTTAGAAATAGCTAGACATCTACACATTTGCTCCTTTTAAAACGTATTGGTAAGTGATGGATGCATTACAGGGACGTCCCTATGATTGGATTGTAGGTATACAATTTTGGTGAGAATTAAAATAAGGGAAAAAAACAAAAGTATCATGATTTCTCGGACCCCCCCCCCCCTACCACCCTACCATCACAACATTTTCACTTCTTAACCGACGGTAAATTTGAATTTACGAGGTTGCATAACTGGACTAAAATTTGGGTCGGGGAAAAAAAAAAAAAAAAGTCACGAAAAGTCTGATGAATATAATCAAATTACCACGATTTATCGTTATAACCCCCTATTCACCCCCAACCATCACGAAATTTAAAAATCCTGTTACATGCTCCAAAACTAGACCAAATGCAAAGCTGAACAATAAAAAAGAATCATGAAAATCGAACGAGAATAGTTGAAACATTATGATCCATCAATACTACCCTCTCCATTCACCCTCTTCCATCATGAGATTTGAAACTCCTGTTACATTTTCCATAACTAGACCAAATTCAAAGTTAGAACAAAAACACTAGAACAAAACAAAAACTAGAACAAAAAAATAATCACCACAATCGGACGAGAATAGTAAAAACATCATGGTTTATCAATATTACCCCCTACATTCACCCCCTCTCTCGATGAAATTCGAAAATCCTGACAAACTCTCAAAAACTATATCAAATTCATTCAAGGAACAAAATAAGAATCACGAAAATCGGTAGAGATTTGTGGCTTGGGCAGCGCTTGACAGAATCGGTAACTATCCCGTCCACCCCCCACCACGACCGAAAATCCGAAATCTCCTAGGTTTGTTACACAACTAGACAGAAATTGGGATCGAACATAGAAAGACTCTCGAAAATCGGTTGAGAATTGTGTGGTCTGGGCAGCGTGGACAAATTTTGTGACACACAGACTGGTGATATAGGTTATACAGATGTGGTTTTTTTTTCACGCATTCGGTCTTAGAATTATAGGATTTCACGTTCGCGCATGCGCAGGGATTACGTAAGTGAAACCCGTTTGTTTTAAATCAACGTTCAAAACTCTGGTTCCTTAAAACAATGATCTACTTTAACCATGGTCAGGGGTTGTTGGTGAAACCGGCCCTCAATGTACGGAGCCTGTGGTAGGTGCCTTCATCATTGTCTAAATATCAACCAAAAGAATATTGATGGAATAAAATAAATCATCTACCTGTGCTTCACTAGTTCGTATATTTGTTTGACAAAAGTAACAATAAACTTGGTTTCTTCAAAAGTGAATTCCATCATATCAGCTGATAACATTATCATTTAATTTAGAATAATAATTTCATTATAGCAGCTGGTTCGATAAGGGGATTTTTATGTATTATCCTTCCCACTTACGTTGACGTTCTTTTTTCCTGAAAAAGGGAAAGTGTTCTTAGGGATAGCGAAAGAGTGATTTTAAAATTATCGCCGTGGAGTCATCTCATTCTTGGAATGATATATATTATTAACAAACAGAAAAACAAATTTCTCCTGTAGAATGTTTTCGAGATGATATTGATTTACAGCGTATTTTCTTTAAAAAAAGGAAAAATGAGGGTTTGTGTTCGCTTTGTCCGTTGATGTCTATGTTGTTATGTCTTCTTAAAATCGTTTGAAATGCCACTTTCCGACGTCCGATTTTGATGAAACTTGGTATGGGTGTAATCTGTACCATGGCGAGGATAAAGATGTATCAGGGGCCGCTGACGCATGAGAGATCATTGATCAGCGGAGTGAACTCCACAGCCATTTTGTCGCCTACACAACGCAGGAAGCGTCTATTTCACGCTGATCTTCTCACTTCTCACTCATGAGCGCTGATCTAATTGTGTAGTATTTCAACCCTTCCAGTTTAGGGTTGATCAAAAATTATGACGGTGATTCAGCCCATTTGTAATTGCGGACGGACGGATTTTAATAAATTCATTTTTTGGATTCTTTACACTTTGAAGCGTGAACATGGGTCTTCGCCTTTTTCGTGAGGAAAAAGTCCAGTCATGCACCATGACCCCATGAGCGAATTTTTGAAGAAATCTTCGACATTTCAGTCGCTATTGATCGTGTAGAGAAATTTTAGTTTATGATTTAGACAGGGATACTTCCGTAAGAGTAATTCAATCTAAATTTGGACAATGTTTCATGCAAATATTACCGATTTTTACAACTAGCGAACGGCATTATTTAGATTTTTGACTGATTTTTCAACTTCGAAATTTTTGAAAACTTGATACATATTCTTATAGGAAATTCTACGCTGATTCCGAATATACCACATGTTAGTATGCTGAAAAAATTATTTCGCACAACAAATCGCAAAAAACAGGCTATTTTGAAATTTTTGACTACATTTTTGAGAATTTTAACCCGAAGATGTAGTCCGATCATGCTGGCCAACGAACTTGAACTTTCGTTTTATGTCCTTAACATTTTAAAATTTGTTTGAAGTTTCTAGCACAATTCTACGGACAGTTATCGTCTGGAATGTCACATACATATATACATACATACATGAAGTGTTGTTGTCTAGTGAATAATACATTCGAGGGTTTTTCTTGAATTGACCAAACTAGACAAATAGATGTTTTTTTTTTTTTTTTTTTTTTTTTTTTTTTTTTTTTTTAAAGAAACCTCTCCTCAAAGACGGAGGGGGCACGCCATTAAATTGAAAAATAAACAAATAAAATAAAAAAGTGGGGAGGACGCCCAGGTTTACCCGACGCCGGCTCTAGGGATGAGGGAAGTAGTAGGACGAGGAGGAAGAATGGGATGAAAGGATGTGCCCCTATAAAATGACCACCAGTTCAAGTAAGAACCCCTCAGGACGCGGGTGGTGATACCACGGAGTACTCCTGCCGAGATGCCCAACTCGAGTAACTCCGTGGCGCTTTTCCCGCACCACACCCCGCGCCATGACACGGTCGCGGCAATGACCTTGATGTTATTAGGTGCCACTCCTTTTAGCTCAGATATCGCATGGCGCAGATCATTTCTATCATATTTACTTTTCTTAGCCCGCCAGGTCTGCTCCATGTCCACGCTGCCACTGACAACCTGGACATCCAGGATTATGGCAGACCCATCGGGCTTGATCGCGACGATATCTGGCTTCTTGCCCCGGTCACTCGGCATGTGGTATAGTCTCTCCCTTTCGACATCCCAACCGCTAGATGACAAAGCACCTGCTATCTGCTTGGCAACCGCATCGTGACGTAAAATGCGGCCACCGTGAGTACGAGGACACTGCTGCACCACATGATATAGATTCTCATTTTTACCCCGACAGGCACGGCAAAGGGTGTCAACTGTCCCGCGACTACTCCTCGAACACCTCACCGAGGTGGCTAACGTAGCCACCCGGACGGGCGATAGTCGCGGGCCCCAATGCCCTCTGAAGCCCATTCCACCCACTGAGTAGAAATGGGGGATTCAGAGCACTGTCGGAGTTCTTTACCATCTACTGATTCATGCAGTGCAGCAGCGAACTCAGCAGATGAGCTGGGTTTTGGAGCAGTTGGTGTTGCTCGATCGCACCACAACAACCGCTGCCGGACAAAGTCCAGGTCAGCAGCAGTGCCGGCGACCTCCCAGCTCGAGCCCCTAAGGGCAAGCAGGCGCTGGCGGCGTAATGATGGGATGCTGGCAGAAAGAGAGACGATACCGAGCCCACCGGCCTTGACCGGTGCGTGGATGTAAGCACTTGGGACACCAGGTGGAAAGCCTAGCCAAGAGCGTACAGCAGAGCGAACTTCACGATCTAACTCTAGCAGCCTCCCCGCAGTAAGCCTGCCAAAGACTAACCCATAGGTTAGCTTTGGCAGTAAGTACGTGCGAAGGAGGCGCAGCTTCTGCTGTGGCTTCAATGGAGCCTTAGTGACACGAGCTAATGCTCCACTAAGGTCCACACGGCTTGCGGCAATGGTTGCAACACCCATGAAGTCGACTCCAAGGTACCGCCAGACCTCCAGCACGGATGGGGCAGGGATGGAAGTTTGTCCTAAGACAAAACACTCCTCATCCACCACCTTCACCTTATGCTGGCGACCGGACGGGACCAAGGAGACCGACCCACACTTAGCTGGGTTTACCACCAAACCACACCTGGCTAGCTGCTCAGCAAATGCGTTGAGGGAGATCTGCAAGCCCTCACGGGTTTCTGCGAGTAGGATGACATCATCAGCAAAAGCCAATGCACCTACTCGCACCCCAGGGGCGAGATCAAACCCTATTTCAGCTGGCAGCTTACCCAAGGCCGTATCCACGACCAGGTTAAAGAGGAGTGGCACAGAGGATCCCCCTGGCGTACCCCGCGCCCAATAACAACATCCCCTGACATCTCACCTCGTGCCTCGAAGACCGTCACGCCTTCGTGGTACAGACAGGCAACATACTCAATCAAACGAGCAGGTGCCCCGACACCACGAAGACAATCGGTCAGGGCAGAGTGGCTAACTGTGTCAAAGGCCTTAGCGACGTCCAGAGCGGCAAGATGGAGCTGCCGTTTCTTGGTACGGGCCAGCGAAATGACAGTTTGGAGAATTGTTAGATTCTCCGCTGTGCCATCCGCTGTCCGAAATGCTCTCTGGACGTCACCTATGACACCAGCCACTTGGAAGCGAGATGCCAGAATCTTTTGAAAGTGGCGGAAAACTACCGATGATATTGAAATCGGACGGTAGCCTCCAGGCCCACTTCCCCCTTTCTTTGGGATGAAAATGGTTCGGGCACGGGTCAACGCTTTCGGGGGCCTTCCCGATAGAAGTAACAGGTTGAGGATGAGCAGCCTGACATTTTTTGGAGCTTTATTCCAGCGTTGGGCGGAAACACCATTGGGTCCAGCAGAAGTGGAGTTTTTGACACGGCACTTATGTGCCTCGTCATAAAGCACCGGTGTGCACATGATGCTGCGCAAGGAATCTCTGGTGGAAGCTGGGGGTACCACTGGCTCACCAGGGTTGTGGCTGGGAGCACTCATAAGTGGCTCCCAGTAATCCACAAACTCCTGGAGAGGGGGCATGACTTGTTCATCCCCAGCTCCCTCCAGTACCTCCGCAGCTGCACGAGCCGGATGCTTCCTCCACAGTCTCTGGACACGCTGGTATTCCCGCCTTCTCGCTTGCTTAGCTGCTCTGCGACCTCCACGAGGCACCACATTAGGAGGAACTCCTCCCTGGTGCCTCGCCACGGTCGCTTCCTCAACCTGCGGGAAGATCCTCTGCACATAGGCCGCGACCTCGTCCTCCAAGCTATTTGGCCCCTCAACAGCCCGCCTCGCCAGACCCTGCAGGTAGGCACTCTCATAACCAACAATGTTGCCTACCTGCTCCCCGAGCCTCAATACTTCAGTCTTCAAGTCTTCAAGAAGACCGGAGGTCCCGGGGGAGGATTGCTGAATGGCGGGCTGTTGTCCCACGCCTGTCGGAGATGCGGGAGAGGCCCCACGGCTATTTGCCAGGATTGCATCCTGGACAAGCTGCTTATAGTGGGGCCTCAGGCGAAGAGATTGAATGGCAGAAAGCGTGCGCATGGGAAAACGTGCTAACGTGAAAACGTGCTATATACATACATATATACATACATACATACATAAAAAAATGCGTTAAACTTCAGAATATGATTCAGAATAGCCTGAAACGGATTTCTGCATACAATTTTTACAATAATTCACATTCTTCAAATTTTGAGGCGAGAGCAATAGCTTACTTTTCTTCAAAAATTCGCTAAAAGGAAGGGGGGGGGGGGGTACAAATATTTTTTAAAAGGCCAATTCAGAAGTTCATTATTGAAAATCATAAACAAAAATCCATTTCAATTATAAGTGATTAGGAATATTATTTATTTAAGAATTCAATATCAATCATTAATGGCGGAATAATTATTGGAATGGATACTGAGCGTTCGATGCTGCTCCCTAAATTAATTTTCAGTTATCACCACTGTCAATTAATATCTAATCGCTGGATTTCTAATTAACTAACTGCTTTGAAGGTTGTACGCGATGTGATTCGGCGAAAGCGTCCGTCGAAAATGATTTTCTATTTCGACTTCTCCGTGCTCAAGCAATTATCCGGCGTTTCTTTTTTCTTTTTTTTTTTTCGAGGAGAAGCTCCTAATTTATTCAGATGGGTCCCCATTATCGTTGGCAATACGGAACGTGATGTTGAGCGTCCGCATTATCAACAGGGCGGCATTTGATCGGCCGAGTGCTCGATGTTGCGCAAACCCCGGGAGCTCAGGTGTTTCCATTCTGATTGAATTGACGGAGTACCGAGATGTGTGGAGGGGGGGTCCAGAGAAAAAATTGATGTGGTTAATGCGAGTATTTCCCTTATGGCTGCATTGTTAAATGAAGTAGTCTAAGTGTTTCCCTTTCAGGAATGACGATACACAGCAAATTTCAAGATTTGTTTATTGCAGCAATTTCTTCAACATCAGTGAGGCCCTAGCCATGCTAGACAAGATAAATACACTGCCAAGGAAATGGCACATGAGCTTCCTCGTGACCTTCACAGTACGTCACCATTTAATTACAGAAAACTAGAAACGACCGGTTCTGGCATCAGGGAATTAATAAGGTGGGAAATTGGAGGCTGAATGGTACATATAATAAATGAAATTAATAAGGAAAATTTTGTTTGCGCCTGCGCAGAGGCTACCGTTGATTCGATCATGACGGAACTGATAGGGGACCATGTATACCCGCACGATCCCTAAAAATTTGAAGAAAATCGCATCAAAATTGTGGAAATTACGGCTGTTGCAAGGACCGTAACAAGAATATTTCGTTCACGCATGCGCAGAGCGTACCGCTAATGCAATTATGATGATTGTCCTCAAGGTGATTGTGGGACCTCAAGGGACCTTACCCACATCATCCCTGAAAATCTGACCGAAATCCGTTCAACATTGATCGAGTTATGACCGTCACAAGGAATTCACGTTAGCGCCTGCGCAGAAGCTACCGTTGATTCGATCATGATGTAGTTGATTGGGAACCATCTAGAGCTTATTTGGTTAAAATCGGATCAAAGTTGTGGAAGTTATGGCTGTTACAAGGAAATGTGGACGGACAGACAGACAGACAGTCAGACACGGAACCAAATTTGTTCAGGAGGCTCTGAAACGCTAAATGAGAGTGGGAATTTTGATTTTGGAGTAAAAAATTTTTTTCATTTCGAAAGTGAAAACAAAGCTTCCGCTGCCTTGCAGTCTCGGAAGCAAAAGTTGAGTATTGGAAATTATCCAGGAAGTAAACTATCGTGGAAAATGTAAACAAATGATAATATTACCATTATTGTTATCTTGCCTTGAAATGTAAAGAGTTCTATAAATTGTGTTACAATCGCTTTCAAAATGGTCGCTCTATGCAAAGCAAACCTTCCATTAGGTAGTGCTTTTTGCAGCGTTTTTAAAAGATTCTTGAATTGGTGTTTTTCACAAACTGGCCAAGCGCCATCATTACAATTTTGAGAAAACTCCGATCAAAGTTATTAAACGTTTTCCTGTTACCATGGCCACTACAGTTACTCGGTTGCCCTGAAATTATCTCCTGTATTGTCTCTTCTAATTTTTAGTCATCTCTTCATTCGTCTCTTGATGTCCCAGAGAGAACTCCTGTCCAACTTCAACATCCTAAAGTGAAAAGAAAAGATTTTAGCTCACTCAGCTGATCAGAAAAGAGCCCATCATTCCATTCGTATGTTGATGTCCCAGTGAGTCCCCTGTCAAGTTTCAACATCCTACAATGAAAAGAAGAGCTCAATTACGACAACATTGTGGAGAAAATTGTACACAAATTTCATTAGAATGCGTTAAAATATCTATACATTTTTTATTGTTAAGTTGTTGTTTCTGATGGTTTCCTGGTTTTTTTTATGGTCCTTCCGCTCTGAAAATCCCTCACCCTTGTGGTGGGAAAGATAGGCAAGTCTGTTTTAAAGTGTGTAGAATTGATTGTTGGAAACAAAATCGATAATGGTGACAATAACGGGTAAATGGCGGTTACTTGTACGAACGAATTGAATATACGAATAAAAGTTCATAGAGTCACGTACATACTCACCACCTTGAGGATCACGTGAGTTTCGTGAGGACAGAAGGAGAGTTTTTTCTCACTTAAATTACTTTACCCTTGGGTTCCGATTTCACTTGTACAGATGCAGTTGTTCCCTGTACGATTTCAAGTTTTTTTATAGAGAGAGGAGGAACTGAACTGGTACTACTTTACTTGATAAAAAAGCTTATAAAAGCAATGCCAAGGTAGGTTATTAGCAGTGCTACCAACCCGTTTCAGCAAAAATTCCCCTAAATTCACGAAAAAATCCCCAAAAAATCCTCCTTACGTACCTGGCTACATTCCTATACTAAGTTGATTGGACTATAAACAATTTTAATAAGCCGTTTACAATATTCTTAACGTTAAGCAATAGCATCATTTACTCCACTCCATAGGAAACATTTTCATCCCTTGCCAACAGTCGACCGTTATGAAATCCCCAATCGAAGACATATCCATGTAACATGGTATCTGCTTGTAAAGCAGATAGTGGAACTCGTTTACGATTTTTTTTTTTTTTTTTTCATTTGTATCTATTCTATGGTGAAATTCACATTTGATTCATTATGTAAATGTAAGGCAGCAAATAAATAAAAGAAATCAAGGATTGTCAGTGAAGCTCAAATTCCCCTCCCACACTTCGTCCCCCTAGGGCTATGAGAGCCATTAATAATCCCTCATGTGGGGATAAATCCCCCGCGTTAGCAGCACTGATTGTTACCCAGTAGCAGATATACGAAATCTTATATCTGAATATACCAAGGATCGTAACTGAAGCTAATGTTCGGGAAAGCGCGAACGCAATCCCGACTATCAAAAATTGAGTGCCCGAGATACCCTCACTTTGAGAGTATTCACAGGGGTCAACTCTACCGCAGTGCAATGGTAAAGGCTCGCCCTGGGGGAACCGCCTTGCGGATCACGGTATAACCCCCGCACCAAGTAAGTTTAGTGAGGACGGCAGGGGGAAGACCCACAGTCAAATGAGTCGAACGAAACTCTCGGGAAGGTAAAGGAGCGCTAGCGTCACTACAACTGTGACTCTTTATCTCCTTCCACCATCTGTTACTCTGCCCTTGTGTTCTGCTACTCTTTGCTCTGCCCTCGCAACGCAACGATACCTGCATCGGTTGTTGGCCGGATATTTTATGCAGCGTGAATCTTCTCAAGAATATAAGTATACATATAAACGAATGGTATTGGACAAATCAATTGGTATTGGTATTGGCATTCACTGAACAAGTTTCTGTGATTTTTTGTCGCTAAGTGGTTAATGGTAATTTTGTCACTGGCATATTGTTTGCACTGTAATGCTAATTGTGGCACTGTAATATTTGTTTACAAAATGCCTTCCTGTTTACGTGTCGCTGGTTCACGGAGCATATTGAAAAAGTCCAGTCATGCAGCATGACCCCATGAGCGAATTTTTGAAGAAATCTTCGACATTTCGAGCGGAGCGAGGCCTTGGGTCTGCTTGCTAGTGCGTACATGAATAGAACTTCTTCATAATTTCATGGCTGATATTTTCTAGGCCACAGACAGTATTAAAGCTACATCAAGTCCTAAAACAGTTGAGCGTAAAACATTAAAGAGAGCGACCGAGAGAATCGGAGGGCGGAATATTTCACAGAGTAAACTCATCAGTTGTGATAACATTTTTTTTTTTTTTTTTCTTTTTTTTTTTTTTTTAACAAGCACCTAGGTACTACCTACGTTTTAAACAGCATGGTTCTAGGATTGGTTATACAGGGATACTTCCATAAGAGTAGTTCAATCTGAATTCGGACAATGTTTCATGCAAATATTACCGATTTTTACAACTAGCGAACGGCATTATTTCGATTTTTGACTGATTTTTCAACTTTGAAATTTTTGAAAACTTGATACATATTCGTATAGGAAATTTTACGCTGATTCCGAATATACCACATATTAGTATGCTGAAAAAATTATTTCGCACAGCAAATCGCAAAAAACAGGCTGTTTTGAAATTTTTGACTACATTTTTGAAAATTTCAACCCGAAGATGTAATCCGATCATGCTGGCCAACGAACTTAAACTTTTGTTTTGTGTCCTTAACATTTTAAAATTTGTTTGAAGTTTCTAGCACAATTCTACGGACAGTTATCGTCTGGAATGACACATACATATATACATTATATACATACATACATACATACATTAAAAAAGTCCAGTCATGCAGCATGACCCCATGAGCGAATTTTTGAAGAATATTACCGATTTTTACAACTAGCGAACGGCATTATTTCGATTTTTGACTGATTTTTCAACTTTGAAATTTTTGAAAACTTGATACATATTCTTATAGGAAATTTTACGCTGATTCCGAATATACCACATGTTAGTATGCTGAAAAAATTATTTCGCACAACAAATCGCAAAAAACAGGCTATTTTGAAATTTTTGACTACATTTTTGAAAATTTCAACCCGAAGATGTAATCCGATCATGCTGGCCAACGAACTTGAACTTTCGTTTTGTGCCCTTAACATTTTAAAATTTGTTTGAAGTTTCTAGCACAATTCTACGGACAGTTATCGTCTGGAATGACACATACATATATACATATATACATATATACATACATACATACATAAAAAAATGCGTTAAACTTCAGAATATGATTCAGAATAGCCTGAAACGGATTTCTGCATAAAAAGTTTTCAAAAATTCACATTCTACAAATTTTGAGGCGAGAGCAATAGCTTAATTTTCTTCAAAAATTCGCTAAAATGCGTTAAACTTCAGAATATGATTCAGAATAGCCTGAAACGGATTTCTGCATAAAACTTTTTCAAAAATCACATTCTACAAATTTTGAGGCGAGAGCTATAGCTTAATTTTCTTCAAAAATTCGCTAACACGCTGTTAAGCGTTAGTAGAACCAGCTTCTCGGTATAAGGGAAAGTTCAATTGGTATTGGTATTGGCATTCACTGAACAAGTTTCTGTGATTTTTTGTCGCTAAGTGGTTAATGGTAATTTTGTCTTATGCACTGTAATATTTGTTTACAAAATGCCTTCCTGTTTACGTGTCGCCGGTTCACGGAGCTTGTTGAAAAAGACGCCACGCGAATCGGTCAGCTTGAGCTCAGGGTGGAGCTGTTCATTTTATTCGTCCCTTGATGTCTCAGAGAGGCTCCTTATCAAGTTTCGTTGTAACCACACAGATGACATATAACTTTTAGCTTTTAGGTGGTTAAATATTAATATGGGGTGGCGGTATTTCCCGACTTGGCAGTATTACCCCACTCTCCCCTACATATAAACCTATGATTTGCTTAGAAGTGCTATGCAATATGGAAAATATAATAAGACAGTGAGTAACAGTTGCAACAGTTTTGATCATTGTATTTTGTGTGTAATTTAAAAAAATCTTGCTAACTATCGAGTGTGATTTAATCAGGTAAACGAAAATACAGGAATAACGAAGCACATGGGCTTGCTAGCCACTGAAAAAGCTTTAAACGTATACGTTAAATTAGACCCACTACTTACATGATTGGTAGGTTTGGTACATCAAAGAATGTAGAACCACTTACAAAGGGAAGAGGATGCTGAAATCGTTGGAAAAAAAAGCAAAAAAATTGTGTCATAGAAATAAAGTTCAAACCGGTTGGGAACGCTTTGATCACCATTAAAGACATATTTATTCTTCAGGCAATTACCGTTAAGTACCGAGAACTAACTGCTTCCGAACGACACAGAGAACAGTCGTTTAGCGAGATATTGATGGCCTTCCGCACTTCCAACCGTACATTCTGAAACCCACGTGACATTTCCGATCACTGCTTTTTATTATTTTTAACTCTCAGTTTAACTCCCACTTCGAAACCCGTAGGGAGTATGCTGGGGTGCTGAGCGTGTCCCCGAATTATGGGTGTTGACAGTCGTGTCGGACGGGTGACAACGCATTAGTATCGGCCAACAAGTTGTCCTACGCCTTCTGCGTGAAAGATGAATGGAAGTTAGGGGATATATGCGGCTACATAACGCGACACGTCGATCGTCGTCTCAGTCGATTTGTACGATCAAATCCCACATTTAACCACACCGAGCTGTCGATCCATCTTTGTAAAAACGAACATCCTACACATTTGCATGTTTCAAACGGACCTTCTGACTGATGGTGTGTATAATCTCGAATACGAATCCAAAAACAACACCACTGAAAGGGTTCCAACGAACTTATTGTAAGAATGAAAATTAACAAGACCCCGACTTTATAAAATTGGAATAAGTGTTACTCATAGGTATCAAAAGGTTCCACCAGTCATGTAACATGATCGTATGAGCGAATTTACCAAATTATCTGCCACATATCTTATTATAATATGTTTTGGATATTTGAGCAATCTTAGTACAAAGCAATTGTTAAAAACCAATTTTATGACAAAAAATTCATACTCAACACGATTTGGCGATTCGAATATTTTGGACTTTTAGATTTTTGCAGTTTTTAAAGATTTTTCAGCAAAATTAATGAAATTTAAGCATGTTTTTCACCATATTTTAGTGCAAATTTTTTGAGTCGTCCTATTTAATTGTTAATAATTTTGTTTTGATTAAAAGTTTGCTAAAAATTACCAACTTAACAATTTTGGGCCTTTTTAGTGATATTTTATGGCATATTTTGGTTTATTATTTCGAATAATAAGCCTTTTTAATCATATAGTAGGTAGTAAATGGAAATTTCTCTCAAACTTTTCACTTTACGTTTCAAGGTGCGTAGATTCCAAAACTGATATGTCCCTCCGCCGTCCGGGCCATAAAGGCCTTTAACTTGATGGAAAAAATCCGCTCTTTCGCACATAGACTCCACTTGGGGTCTAGTTGGTCCTTCAATCTAACCAGCCCGATTGCTTCACACGCATCAATGTTATGAGCCAAAAATGGGACAAAACGGGGTTTTTCCTTCATACTTACGTAGAACATACGTCAATAGGGCGTCCCTCCTATAATATGTTAAGCCTTGGTAATATGACCTAGCTTTGAGAGACGTCCTTAAAGCGAATTTAACGATTGAAGCCCCGGCCTATTTGTCTTAAATCTATTTCAAAGTAAGTAATAATATTGAGATTAATACTATCCAATATTCGTGCATTATTGGTCTATTGTTTTCAATAATGAACCTTTGTGATTCTGTTCATAATATTTGAAACGTAAACTTCAACTTTTGAGGGTTGCTAAAAACAATTTTTCTTATGGTCGACCTTTTTAATTGACTAACCGACAAAATTCGAGGTTTATGTTTTAAATTACCAACAGAATGTATAAAACCTGGATTGTCAATACACCTCCGAATCGAAGTGAGACTACAGACGCAGGAATCGGCTGAACGTTAGCGGATTGGTCTCTCCCATTTGATTTTTCTATTTAAACTGTTATATGCCCACTTGTCAAAATTGCAAGCGTAGTTTTCACATTTGCCGATTTGAATTTTCAACTTCTGACTTTACTATTGAAAAGAGCAAATCTAAATTAATGGGAGTACGTCAAAACTCTATTTTTGAATACATTGGACTTTAGATGTTTTTCAATATCACGGCTGAATTTAGGTAGGTAGATTCCCAAAGCTTCAATCTGGACAGTGTTGAGCATAATCTTATCGTCGAATACGAATACGATTATAATCGTGATAATTCGTGTAATCGAATTCGTCTGTTAGCGATTACACGAATACAACCCATAAAAATGCGTCACGGTCATCAATTTCAATAGGGCGTCCCTCCTATAATATGCGAAGTCTTGCTAATATTACCTAGCTTCTTAGGGACGTCCTTAAAGCGAATTCAACGGTTGGAGCTCAGCCTATTTGTCTCAAATCTATTTCAATAGGACGTCCCTCTGAAGGTAGGTAATATTAGCAAGACTTCGCATATTATAGGAGGGACGCCCTATTGAAATTGATTACCGTGACGCATTTTTATGGGTTGTATTCGTGTAATTGCCGACAGACGAATTCGATTACGGGAACACGAATATAATACTCAGAATCAACGAATAATTATCGCGATTACAATCGTATTCGTATTCAACGATAAGATTATGCCCAACACTGAATCTGGACAATACAGAAGCCTTGTATGGTCACACGCCCGAGTTCCGTGAACTATCAATATGATGAAAACACAGGTTTTCTTCAAATACGTTTCTTATACTGGTTCACTGAATGACGCATCAACGTAAAGAGGCGTGATACGAACAACCTGGTCGGCGTAAAAAAGTTAAATTGATTTTCAAAGCGTCCCCGGAAGGATCTGCTGGTGGGAAAAGACTTTGGGAGATGTGACGAGGTGATAAAGGCGGTAAATAGCGAGATGTCTGTCCTATGTCCAACAACGGGCAGCTGTTATCAGCCTCGGTCACTTACGTCTTTTTTTGCACTTCTGAATGTGAGAACGGCGGATCTTCGCAGCGGTGAGTGCGCTACGGGAAGCAAATCGGATAGGCAGTTATGGAGATCTTTGGAGGGAGTTAACGAAAGAAACGAGGAAATGACCATGTTGTTATTCGAAGAGAAGGTTCTATTTTTTTGTCGCTGGATCTTTAGCTTCTCTCAGTGCAGTCAATCTGAGCCATCGAGCCCTACAGCCCGTTACTGCAGTGATTCTTGCGATCCCTGGGTACCGTTTCTAACGACAAAGGCACAGCTTGCGTTCTGATGTAGGGCACAGAAGCTCTGGAGGTACGGAATGAGGAAGAGCAACATTGACACAGTTTCGTACTAACTTTACACTGAAATACTAATAATCCACCGATTAAAATACTAATAATCCACCGATTAAAATACTACATGCATCAACAAAATAAGAAGGCCATTCTTGATACAATAACTAGTGTACAAAGTTGTTAAGGAAATTCTTCAGTTTTCACAAAAACTCATACCTTATCAAACAGAATCCCTACATAATATTTTACTAGATTCCAATGCCTTGGAAACGTTGTAAATCCCCAGTATAAGTTTGTCATTTCTGTCTGGGGGATGAAGTACTTGGGGCTCGGAATGGTTAAGTACTGTGATTGCAACTGAAAACGCTAGATGAGTCGTATCTCATAGATTATGATAACGGTCTAGTGAGACGAAGGTCGTGGGTTCAAATCCTGTTGCATGGATCTTCTTTTTTTTTCCTCGTAAAACTCCTGAAATATATACTTCTAAAACGTCATTCTGACCTACATGTCCACTAATCTGCATTTTTACTAAGGGATTGACTACTTGATGTTATGTATTTTCGAGATGCGAGCTTGCGAGCATCCAGACCACCAAACTATACAAATCATTCTGATCTACAAGCTCAACTACTCTGCATTTTTACTAAGGGATTGCCTACTTGATGTTATGTCTTTTTGAGATGCGAGCTTGCGAGCATCCAGACCCCCAAACTATACACATGATTCTGATCTACATGCCCAACTAATCTTCATTTTTACTAAGGGATTGACTGGTACACAATCTCCTCACTAATAAATCTATTTTTTCTTCGCATATGGATAAATCCGTAGATTTACCGGTCGGAGTGATGCCGTAGTGTTGGAAACCGTGGGCTGCTCTTGTGAAGCGAATGCCGATCGTTCCCGAGTGCTCACGAAAGGAGCCGACCGGCCCCAAGTGCTTCATCCCACAGACGGAAGTAAATTTGTCCACTAGAAGCACAACGTATGATTTTCACATGATAGGTACTCATGTACATATCAGCTAATCTGAGAGATCCGACAAGTTATCAAACGAGACGCTAGCCTCGCATAGCCAAGCATTCAATAAGTCATTGCAACGGTCGCACCGAGATAAGTAAAGAAGTAGAACTTCAACCCAACATTGGCCTCCTCCCGACCTCATGTGTCAGCTCAAACTCAATTTTCTTTGAATACCCTGGGAGGGGAATGTCCGCTGAATCGGTTGATGCCAAACATGTGACGTTAGGTCAATCCTTTAATAGGTAGGTAAGCTAAAACGAGAAGCCAAAATGCATGTTTCCGGAATTTTTTTATTCTTGCTTCTGAGTCTTCCGTTAAGACAGTGGAAGCATTGTTTTAAGTGAAGTATTGTTTCGAAAATTAAAATTTCCACTTGCATTATAAGTCTTAGACCATTCAGATGTGTGTGTGTGTGTGCGTGTGTCATTCCATACGATAACTGTCCTTAGGATTGAGATAGAAAAAAAGTGTTCTTCCGCCAAATTCCACCATCTGCTTTACAAGCAGATACTATGTTACATGGATATGTCTTTGATTGGGTATTTCATAACGGTTGTCCTCGAGAGTTGTAAAAAAATCCTTTAACTTTGGACTGTAGGCGACGAAATGTAGGATAAAGAATTTATTCTATTATTTTCGGAGACACAATAAGCATACTATACATACTATTAAAGTTATTTCTCCAATACAGGCGCTATCATTTGTATGTTCATGATAGCCATATTTTTCATTAATAAATGAAATTATATCATTTATCGTTTCGTTCTCTTACTGAGGACATCTTCAGATCTTGCTTTCTTGACATTAAGTTGACTTGGTGAGCCACTGTTTTATTTGACAAATCCGTTATATTCGGATGTTTATAAATTTTTTCCTGGACACACCAAGATCTGAAGATGTCCCCAGTAAGAGGACGAAATGTTATCAAATAAAACAATAAATGAAATAATTTCATTTATTTTCCCTGGGCCGCATCCCGACTAAATCCAACAAAACAACGGTTTAGGTACTTATAGAAATGTTGAAAATAACTGTGGAGGGAAGCCACTACAATGAGTTGTTGTTTACAGTCGACTGTTGTCAAGAGGATGATAATGTTTCCTATGGAGTGGAGTAAATGATGCTATTGCTTTACGTTAAGAATATTCTAACCGGCTTATTAAAATTGTTTTTAGTCCAATCAACTTAGTTTAGGAATGTAGCCAGGTACGTAAGTAGGGGGAAATTGGTAGCTTGAGATGTGAACATTTATCACATAAATCAAGCGCTTTCCAACGAGTGGCGAACAATTTCTGTGCGATGAAAACTACGGAAGTTCCATTCCCCTAGCAACGGATGGGTTGTACGTGAAAAACACTGAAATTGTGACACAAATTTCGCGTCACGGAAATTTTTGGTTGACCCCCCAGAGCAAAGACATATCCGATCCATGTCAAAAATCAAGCTTTCTGAAAAAAGAAAGTGTTTGCTGGCCAGTACTTTTTGAGCTCTTCAAATTTCAAAAAATCACTACAAATGGCTAAAAACGGTTAAAAATTGTTAACTTTATATTTATTGGCAGAGTATTGCTGAAGTGAAGTTTATTAACTACAAAATAGAACATTAAGTACAGCATAGTACTCAATTATGCTAAAAAATGTACTTGAATTTCATTTAAATTTCCTCAAAAATCTGTAAAACTGCAAAAAAAGCTAAAAATCCAAAATCTCTCTTTGAATAACAGGCTATTATTTAGAATACGTTTTTTGCCATTAAGTTAATAGCTAACATATTCTTTGCACTCAAAAAGCTCAAATACAAACAATCCAACATTATATTATACGATATTGATGAAGAAGATTATAATATCAGGAAATAATGAGTTAAATAAATTCTCTGAACTGAATTAAATTTTTGCCTTAAGTACGTGTTCCTCATTACTAATTTATAATTTCACTATTGACAAGTTCAATTTATATAGAGAATGCAGCTGTAAAGCTCTATAGTGATTTAATATCCCGCGAGGCGGTTGGGACGTTTCCCGCAGCGCGCGGCCAACGATAAATCCAAACCCCACCTCGACCTGCCTCAATAAAAGTGGTCTCCCAGCCCCATAATGAACCAATAATGAGCCGACCATCGGACCCGGACACTAGCCCTACACAAATCCAACCCCACTTGTAAATCCATAAAAATTGTTTTCGATTTATTTCATCCCAGAAGGCTCCTTTGATTGTTATTTATAGAGGCCGAGAGTCTGTTGCACGCCGTCGATTTCGTATTATATATATTTTTGATTGGGTCCATTACGAACTGATTTGCGTTTCTGTAATGAAATATTAGGGAGGGCGAGAGGAACTGAAATATACTTGGCCGCCCTGTGAACGGGCTGTAACTCCCATCTTTTTCTCCTGCATCTTGATTTGTGTACTAACGCTTTCCTTGTTATTCACAGTAGAATAGAGAGATGGAGAGAATTGCCAGTTCGACATTTTTAGTGGGACCGTAATCTGGTAGATACTGAGTATCAACCAATAACGCAGAAAATTGATTCAGTGTCATGAGGCAAAGTTGTCGCATAGAAGTAAGAATACTACAAGTTCACCAAGTATTTCAATAGTTGTAAGTGAGGACATCACTTATTCAAACCCATTTCCTAATTATCTTGAAAGAAGCAGCAGCATTTTGGAAATTTAACTTTTACGCATCCGCAGAAATTAACATTGGATTGCAGCTCAATCAACTGGAACCAATACCAAACTTACTGAGGCCCCATCCCCCCGGCTTTGATACCCTTTGATTTAATCTTCATTTACCAAAAATCCTACCTAAGCCTAATAAATTATTCATATAATATATAGTTCAACTTCAACGCTAACTCATTGGTCCACTTGTTCGTCATATCGTCATAGTTACCTTACGAACTATACTTGAAAAAAAAAAAAAAAAAATAATAATAATAATAATGAAAAAATTATACCCTTATTGATGAATTCAATAAACTGTTCTACTGAAGTATACACTTTGTTTTGTATGAATAGTAGTGAATAGTGTAGTTGGATACGACACCCTTCTTGAGAGTTTTCCTATACATTGATACCAACGAATAATCCGAAAGCGAAGGGTAGGCCAATATTTTAAAGGAAAGCCTTATTCCCGGGTAATCACTAAAAAAGCTATTTCAATCAGAGAAAAATTATGCGATCGTCTTCACATTTGCATACTCAATGGGTGCTATGGATTTCAAAATGGTGAAATTTGTAGGAAATTCAAAAAAACATTCATCCTTCATCTATTTACTGAATTCTATAGGTCACGATTTGGCGTTTTGAAGACAGTACGTTTGCGGATGGAAAAAGGGGAGTATTTGGGCATAATTCGTACTCCCGTATGCATCCCTTGAACAGTTGAGTGAGTAGGACATGTTCCATATTTCAAGGATACTTGGGCAACCATTCAAGCATAATACCAAGAGTACCTATACACAAACGTTTTGGTAAGTAAAGCATGAGTTACAGGGACGTCCCTATGAATGGCGTGAATATAATTTTGGTGGGATTTAAAGAAAACAAACGCATATTTTCGGAAATTAACCTTCTTCCCCTATTAGCCCTCCGTACCAACATTAAATTGCCATCATAAAACTTCCCGCATGAAATTTAAAACTCCTGATATACCTTCAGAAACTAGACCGAATTCATAGTTGAACAGAACAAGAATCACAAAAATCTGACGATAATTGTTGAAACATCATGATTTATTGGTATTACCAGCTCCATTCACCCCCTCCCATGATGATATTGGAAAACCCTGACGTACTTTCCAAAACTATATCGAATTCGTACTCTCGTATGCATCCCCTAAACAGTAGAGTGATTGAGACATGTTCCATGTTTCATAATTTTAGCCGTCAGGGTTCAAACATGGTGGTGATCCCAGAGCAATGAGCCAAAGATGGAAAACCGATGCAACAATCACCGTTCGATAAGACCCACAGCTAGGAGGCTATTTCGAGTTCATTTTTTAACGTACGCTACTTAGAGTTTATTTTTAGATGTATAAGAAAAATGTTATGAACTATTGGTACTGTAATGATATAACACTCTCACAATACTCTGTGTAGATCGAATTAAAAGCCTTAAGAAGCCTTTTGAAGCAAAATGGTGTGGGTACGAAAGGATAAAATGTATTTGAATAGATGGTTGTTTCAGATTCGTATATTAATTTGATTTATATGTCATATTGGTTAAAGATATGACAAATATTGGACAAGTTGGAAGGCACGGATATCCAATATTGAATCCTCTATCGTACGTAATTTGTTAGTTCACGGTCCCAACATTGTATTTCGCGGGCGTTTACTGTCAGATTATTCCCGTGTTATGCAAATCAACTTCTATTCCGAGCTCTCTCGGATAAATTTATCGAGAGATGACCGTGTAATTTGTTCTGTAACAATTTCAGGCTCTCGTTGCCCCGTGGGAAAGCAAACAATCGATGACTAGCGAAGGTTTTTAAATCCCGCTCCGGTAATTGGCCGGGACATCCGTGTCGAACGGGGACCCCCGGTGGCTCCCGAGGGCAGGCGAAATGGAAAGGAAAAGTAGAATAAAAAATCGACGCATGAAATGTGAGGAGGCTAAAAGGTCCTGAGCGGCGACAAAATGTTAATGGATTCATGCGCGGTTGAGGCTGGACAAGGTGCGTAACTCATCTCAAACACCTCTCTAGTAGGTACCTACCTACCCACCAATACGAGGGAAACACGTTTGCGGGAAGGAACTGAATTCCTCGAAACGTTTGCGGAAAGTTTTGTGACACATTTGCGGGAATGAACGTTAACAATCGAACACGTTTGCGCAAACTAATCGTAACCCACCGTTTTTACTTGTTCTTCGTAATGCTCCACATTGCTGATTCTAATTATCTCCTCACTTCATTCTTCTTCTAAGGGTGCTAATTGATTAATTATTTGGGTGAAATAAAGCTTGATGTGTCGATGTTCTTGATACTCAGTCCAACAGTTTACGAGAAATGCAACTTTCTTTGCCAGATGTTTCCGAGGTGGGTTCGTACAGCCCTTCCTGATGGACTTGATTTTTAGGTCCGATTCCGCCTGCACAGCCTCCAAGGTTTTAATTGCATGGTGTATGTTGGGGTGTGGGTTATAAAATTGCCGGAAATCTGCGTGAAACGCTTCCGACCCATTCGTCATTCGGGGGGAATCGAATGATGGTGGAGCTACAAATATCAGACGGAAAACGACAGCTTTGCTCAATATAGTTATTCAATACATAATAACTGAATGACATCCCTTCAGTCGGGGCCAGCAGCATCATAGTTGTAAACAAGAATCAGAGTTTGCGCAAACGTCTTCCGCATTCGTGTTGCTTTCATTACGGTCAACCGTCCCTCGGTTCCCGCAAACGTGTTACACTCACCAATACTTCCCCGGAATCGGCGAGCTGCAGTTGTTTGTGCGTTGTGCTGAATATGCCTTCTACGTGATACACAAGTAGTCACTTCTTCATCAGTTAGGTGTGGTTTTATGTCAATACCTGCCTCCCACATCCCTCAAATTAGCTAGCACTTGAAGGCCTGAAGCCCTGATGTTATGTCTTCTACATGTTACGAACCATTAATTTTTCAATAGCTGTATCGGTAATTCTGTACGCCTTCCTAATAAAATCCCTGGATTTAGCTAGCTTAAGATACTTCATTTTGAGCGGAATGTTGGATGTGCATCAGGCTTCTGCTTATGGGTCATATGATGGATGTTTCAAGGATATTTAGGCGACCATTCAGGCAAAATGCCAAGAGTTCCTACACAAATAACAGCAATATCTGCTCTTATATTGTCTAGTGTCTACTGTCGAGTGTCTAGCCCTGGAAGCCTATCTATTCCAATTCAATTTTAAAGGGGGATTGGCTCCAGAAGTTATACTCGTAGGATGGAAACCGGTGGAGGTTTGTTGGCATAATAAACTACGGTTTACTCGGTGCGGTGGAGGGGAGGGATTCTATATTACACAACTTTTCGAAGACAAGGGGGTGTTACAGCCGTCAGCATGGCGAGCAAAGTGAGGGGCGCCATCCTGATCAGCTGAGTGAGCTTGTTCACCGCAGGATGTTGAAAATTGATAGGGGCTTCTCGGAGACAACAAGAGACAAATGACCTCACAGACTTCATCCTGATCAGCTGAGTGTGATATAAATGATGTCATCTGTATAATCACAACAAAATTGGAGCTTCTCTATGACATCAAGGGACGAATGAAATGGTAGGCTCCACCCTGAGCTCTAGCTGACCGATTCGAAAACATGATTTTGTTTGAGCAAACTGCTTTAAAAGTTTTTTTTTTTTTTTTTTTTTTTTTTTTTAAGTTCAACCAATAAATATTACCACTTAGGGTTGAATGGCAGTATTACGAATGTACATATCGAAATAATCAAAATTTGTAAAATAAATTGAGCCGCACGAATGCTTTAGCGTACAGAAGGCGAGTGTTTGTGAGCTCCCTTCACTTAGCCAATACGAATGATGATTTACTCGTACAGAACGTCATATAAAACGCAAGAGAGCGTCTCGTCTCATCTCATCAAGGATTCCAGATAGACGAGTCTTTCCAGGTTGAGTGAGTGGGAGGTCGCCCTTGACGGGGTTACTTCTCCTAACAGGGTGTGGGTCAGCCGGTGATGGTTTTCAGGATCCAGAAGAGAACGGACGGCAACTGGGACGTGCCGATCTCTTTTGACAGAAGGACAGAACGAATCAGCTGAGAAGGCCCTCCCGCCACCTTCCCGTCGTTTTTCTCGTTTTAAACATCAGGCGTAGGTGTATGACTTTGACTACCCTCTTGGACAATCCCGAGCACCTAATAGGCAAGTGCCGCTCCCAACTACGGTTTATTTATTTATAACATGAACAGCTCTTTGTGCCAATTGCGGTAGGTAATTCGTATATTATACATATGAAAAACAATATTTATTTATTTATTCATTCATTTAAGGGCTCATTAGCCCAATACACAATAAGGAAACTATACATATAAAATACAGACATATTTGGAATATACAGTCAACGAATGAAAATAAATTTATACAGAGTTAAAAATGTTAGAAACAAAATTTAAATCAATACACAAAAGATCATAATAGTACCTATACTAGGTTGGAAATTTAGAACAATAGGAAATGGTAAGGTTTTTAAAAACGGAAAAACTATTGAAAAATAAATCAAGGCAATTATGCTCAGCTGCTATTAAATTATAATGTCTAGCCATGCGATAAAGGGGGTTATTGAACAAATAATTAAACGGGACAAAAGGGACGGAAAAAAAATCATTACTTCTTGATCATTACTTCTTAATATTGTTGCCATTACAGGGAAAAATATATAAATCGACAATAATAGTATGAAGACAAATCTAGATACCATGTTGAAGTTTAAAAACATAAAAAAATGGCTGCCAAGCTGGGTGTGGCACATTGCTTCCTCGTTTCCGTATCATGAATGTATAGATCATTGAAAAGTTTTAAACGATCTTGAAAAATTCAATAAAAATTTCATTGAGTATATCAAGAAGTAGCTGAAATGTCATAATTGATCAATTAAGAAACGATCAAATTATACTCAATGTAATTTACGTTTGTGCAAGCGCAGAATGAACTGACGACTTGAAAACAATGAAGGTACGGGAATATTTACACCCTAAACCGTGCATTCGCTGACAACATATATCATCAAAATCGGATGAAAACTCTGGAAATTAAGATCATTACAACTATTTCAAATTGGCGCATGGGCAGTAGCTATGATTGATACAATCGTATTGAAATTGATATGAGGTAATCAAGTCATCTTCTTCCAACTATCATCCAAATTTAAGCGAAATCGAACGACTAGAGTGTGAAAAAATGGAGCATAATGGAATTTATATTTGCGCTTGCGCAGGATGAAGTATTGATTTGGCAACAATGAAAATTATAGGGGACCATCTACAACCTGATCCGCGCATTGTCACACAATTTAATCGAAGTAGGATGAAAACAGTGGAAATTAAGGTCGTTACAAGGATTTCACATAGGCGCATGTGCGTAGCTATTAATGATACAATCATGTTGATATTGATATGGGATGATCAAATCGTTATCCCCAACTATTATCCAAATTTGAGCGAGATCGGACAACCAGGGCGTGAAAAAATGGAGCATTAGGGAATTTACGTTTGCGCATGCGCAGAGTGAAGTATTGATTTGGTAATAACGAAACTGGCAGGGGACCGTCTACCCCTAGCCCGCACATCTCCCGAAAATTTCATCCAAATCGGATGAAAACTGTGGAAAATAAGCTTGTTACAAGGATTTGCGCCGGACACGACCGACGCACACAGACAGACAGACAGGCACGGAACTAAAGTTGTTCAGAATGGTCTAAAACGTAAAATGAGAGTGGAAATTTTGATTTTGGAGACCTCAAATTGTTTTTCTCCCGAAAGTGAAAACAATGCTTCTTCTACCTTTAAATAAACTCGGAAGCAATAATTAATTGAGAAATACATGATATATAGGTCACAAATCCATGTCGGTCATCATGACAGCATGGAGGATCTAGCAATGGATTAGAGGGTCGAGAGAGATCCAACGAAAAAGTCAAAATCGACCTGATCCATCAGCGCCTTCGCTTCACGAGGCAGTCGAAGCAGGGAACGATGAAATAGGTAGGTAGTTCCTATCAGCGAAAGGCACGAAAAACGTCTGATAAGATAGAGTAGGATATAGTGGTGCCGACAAACCAACACGTGACAGCAGTCAGGCACATAATCTCGCCTCTCAACAGCCTGAAGAAGAAGATCGAATCCGACCTTCCAATGGCTCCAATCCATAAGCAGTCATTAGATCCGCGTATGATACGGTCGAAGCAAAGGCAAAGACAGAGATCATAGTATAAATATATTCTCGGTCTTCAACATAAAGTTATAGGTTCTTCGTATTCCGGGGTTCACTGATGAATAATTCCGAATTCCTATTTGCCCAAGTGGATTAAGTCCATGATGTCCAAATGAAATGAAGATGATTAAAACCGTCGCTTATCGACTACGTGTAAAATAACATAAGATTCAAAAGTTCTGCTGTAAGTCTATTGAGAAAGGTTTCAACTAAAATATGCTCGATTCGAACTTTTGGAAGAATTTAATCTTTAGTAGAATGAGCATTAGCAAACTGAAATCAGACCAATATTAACGCCACTAGGTGATTTTGAAGGGCAAAAGTCAACACGGGGAGAAGACAGGACTTGCCCGATTGTCAAATGTTTATAATACGCTTATTTTGAGAGATAATTCAGGGTTTCGAGATCAAATCTTTTTTTTTTTTTTTTTTTGCTACGTACCTAAGTATAAACATTTCTATAGGATGTACAGCTTAGGAATTATTAGAGAAAAACTTTAAAATGTGCAAATTAAGCTGTAAGTAAGCAAATTAAATACCGACATTTTATATTCCACCAATTTTGAGATAACAGACAAAGATTTTCTCACTCAAAACTGATTAAATTTTCAAAATCTAATCTCAAACCCTTTCTTCAAATTACTACCTATTTTCGGCCCTGGCTTCTGACTATATGGTGTACCTACTCGAGCAAATTGTAACTATGTCTAGAATTAAGGTTCTGAACTAAGATTTGGGGAAGTTCCAGGAAATATATTCCCTTCAAAACGCAGGAAAAGTTGTTTTCTATTTATTTTTTTTTTTTTTTAGTAATTGGTATCCAAGTACAAAATCGTCTTCAAAGTACTAACTCAATCACCATTTTTCTTCATATTTCTCGAAATGATATACCTACATGGACCAACGTGAGTGGGTATCGCAATCAGATAATGATAATCTAGTGTCACTTGTCTCATTTGAGTCAGCGAAATGTGGTTTGCTTTATCGGAAATCCAATAAATCAACCGGAGGACATATCATCGTATGGACAACTAATTGTCTCGTGTTCGTTTGCAAAAGGGAATTTTCCCTCCCGATCGATGACCATTAAGTGCCGACTCTCAAGGAGAGTTTCACCACCGCCGCGATCGGTTGATCTAGCGATCGGTTGGAACCTTGTTTGAGGAAGATCGTCAGACCTTGGGCCGACTATTGTTGGAAGCGACAACTAGGAAAAAGACTTGAAGAATGGGCCGAACCTAACAGCATCCCCATTACCTGGTGAACAAGCCGGCTTCGGGCTCTCCACTGTTATTTTCCCAGCTGAAGAACCTCCATGCACATGTACTAATGAGGCCCTTTATTGCAACGGAAAACTGAGTTTAGCAAGGAAGAGAACTAGGAGGTCTTGTCGGAGCCCAATAAGCATCGGGCTTCTAAAATTGATGTTAACACCCATTCAATCAAAATATAGGTCTCTAATTACTTGCATAGATCACGTAAAAACAATGGGGTTAACCCGTTATTTGTAACAAGTTTAATTTCCTGTTTTTATCCGATTTGGATGTAATTTCCAGGGAATGTGTGGGCTAGAGTGCAGGCGGTCCCCTACCAGTTTCATTGTTCCCAATTCAATACTTCAGTCGCGCATACGCAATACGCAAACGTAAAATCTACCAACAATGATTTTCTCACGCCCTAGACATCCGATCTCGTTCAAATTCAGGAGATATGTAGTTAGGAGAAAACAATCTTGAGAAGTTGATTTTAACATTAGTAGCTCCTGCGCATTCATAAATGTGAAATCCTTGTAACAACCCTAATTCTCACACGAACTAAATCAGTCGCGACAAAGTTGTGGAAACCCATTTCAATACGGAAGTTAGTGAAAAAACGTTGTCTATTTCCTCGAAAAATAAAGAGTTACAATACTAAATCGATTTCGACGGTTTGGCCATCACGAACAATAACTGAAAACACATAGAAAGGAAACTGTACATACTGTACTACAATACACACAACATACTGCACTAAATTCTTATGATTTGTTCTCCAAAATTATGGACATTCAGATGTCTCCAAATGCTGAACTCGCATCTTTTGATGGGTTAGTCTGTTCACCAATATCGATGTAGCTGCATAGATGTGGTATGCAGGCAAATCCACGCCTCTAAACTTGATATTTTCGAAAAGGATGAATTGTTTAATTTGATGTCTGTCTGTATAGATCCAAATTACTTTTTATTTGAGGGGCAATGTTATATACACAGCTAGGGGCTACTATGGGTTCTCCGTTATCTCCTCTACTTCCAGATAAATACATGGATTATCTTTCGCAGCAAATATTTACAACTTGTAGCACAAATAATCTCCTCTATTGGTATACATATGTCGATGATATTATCATTCTATGGAAGGGCACAGAAAGACAATTAAATTCTTTTCACGAAAAAATCAATAAATTACATCCCTTTATCCAATTCACCCTCGAATTTGGCGGAAATAAATTCAATTTTCTTGATCTTCCCATCTATTTGGTAAACGAGAAGTAAACCGTCGAAATCGATTCAACATTGTAACTCTTTATTTTTCGTGGAAATAGACAACTTTTTCACTAACCTCCGTCTCTCTCCCTCACTCTCCTTCACTTACTGAATTTACTTATGATAAAATATATATAATAAATAATTTACCCATCAATTCCGTAATTACCGAAGATGCTTATCATTCAAATGTGATGACTTTGAAACAAGCAGGAACCGACCGGGTGATTCCGGTTGGGAATTGGAAATACCCCCGCACAGAAGCGCAATTACCGTCCCTCCGAGCATAAAACAACCAGCTGAGTGATTATTTTTCAGGTCGCTATGCAAAGAGAAAAATACCACCGGTATTTCTATAGAAGAGGACGGATGAGGTTTTTCGCACGGTGCTTTTAGATCCGGGATCGAGCTCAATTCCCTGCCGCCCAGCCCGAGCAGTGAAGGACGGCTAACCAATAAATTTGTAACTTACGGCCTGACGATTTCCTCTCCTCGTCTTTGGACGTCTATTTTCGAATAAGCTCGCGGAGCATGTGCTGCTAAACGTAATAAGCGAATCCGAGCGGAGGCCTCACGTCCGAAGCCTCGTTGACCTTCACCGAGATGCTGGAGCCACACAGAGTGTGAAACTGGGAAAAACAGTAGTTACATTTTATTAGGGAGAAAGAAGAAGCTATCTGCTTCTGTTCAGCCAATATTGCCGAAGAAACGTAGCTATATCTGAGATGGGTTATGAGATTTTGATTCGCAAATTAAAATCACCACTTGCGATTTGAATAATTTCAAACTAAATCACTCGCGACGAAGTTGTGGAAACCCATTTCAAAATGGCAATTAGTGAAAAAACCTTGTCTATTCCCACGAAAAATAAAGAGTTACAATGTTTAATCGATTTCGACGAATAGGCGATATTCCAATCATAATTACAATTTTGATGTGACAAAAAAAAATATATATATATATATATATATATATATATATATTTTAATATTTTTTTTTTTTTTTTTTTTTTTTAGCTTTTATTTTATTTATTGATTTTTGGGTAGAATTTTTTCATTTTTGTCCAAACGGAGGTAGGTTGAATGTACTTGAAAAATTCGAAATGACCAAAGGTGACAGATCTAGTAAATGTTTAAATTAGGATATCCCTAAATATGTTTCATCACTGATAAGTCCATTTCTATAATTATCCCGTCAAACTGTTGAAACCAGTGATTCTTCACCACCTTTCACTTCATTAGCTATAATCCCCCTTTACTTAGCTTGGACCTACTTGGTTGAACCTCCAGCCCCCTTTTTTTTCTGGACGAATGGGATTCAATCTCCATTCACCCGTGACTATATTCATAAGCTGTGTCTTTTCTAATGTATGTTCAGTTATTGTTTGTTACTGATGATGGCCTAACCGTCGAAATCGATTGAACATTTTAACTCTTTATTTTTCGTGGAAATAGACAACATTTTTCACTAACTTTTGTTTTGAATAATTTCATAGCTACTCAGGTTTTTCGCCTATTCGATCTTGCAATTCACATATCAATCCAATTCGAGCCAAGCCTGCTAGATCCTATTTCCTATCATACTAGCCTAGTTTACTCGCTCGCTCGGTATGGCTGTATTGATGCGTTGGGATTTTAGTGTTGATTGGGACGTGTAGAATGATTGGAAACGGTAGAGCACTAAGGGTGGACAACGCGAGTGATTTGAAATGTGTAGGAGATGCTGCTCGCTTCGCTCGCTTGGGGAGATTTTTCGCTCGCACCGAAGAAATTTCTTTCATTGAGTTCTTCATTCAGGATCATCAAAATTTGGAACCGTCATCTCTTTTTAATAGCAAATTATTATTTAGAATACATTCTTGCCATAAAATTAATAGTTAACATTTATTTTCACTCTAAGAGCTCAAATTTCAAAACAATTCAACATTACAGAATACTAGAATTTACTACATGCTGCATAACTGAAACATTTTTTCAAGCAGAGCTAGTCGAATCCTATGCAACGAGGTTGCAAAATCGCTGCCCGATTCGAAATCGTAAGGAAATATGTAACAATGTTACTCATTTCGAATTAAAAAAAAAAAAAAAAAAAAAAAACTTTTCTTGAAAACATAAACCGTATTTTTTGCTGGTGCATGCATAAATAGAACTTATAGACTGAATCCTTAACATTTTTTATAAATATGTTCTAGCTACAAACACTCTTGAACGATCCCAAAGTTCTCCGACGTCATTTAATATGTGTTAAACTTATGCAAAGCTAAAATTTGGGTTCAGTGTAAGGTATTTTCGTGTGAATTTATTAAAATTATGAACTTTTACTAAAGTTTTTGGCCCACTGAAACTGTCTTAATGTGTAACGGATTGTCTTAAAAGTACAGATGGCTAAGAGAAATTCATTGACCAATAAAACTGGAATTATCGTTTTATAGGTCACGACCGAGAGAAGAAGGGAGATCGCCGAAGAATCGAACAAGATGCAAAATGCATTCAGAGGCGTGAGGCAGATAGATATAGATATAGGGAGGGACAGGTGGTAAGCCCTTTTTCCAAGCCTGAATTTGTAGACAATGGGTGGAGGAAGCAATAGGGGGGTCGGGAGACAATGCTGTGGAACTATTGGTGTAATGGGATCCAGTCGTGTAATGCTTTCGTGGGAACAGCACGTTTGCGCATGCGCACATCTAATTAGAGCGCTGGACACGCCGACTCAAAGAAGCTCTCGCCCAGCGATCAGGGGATCCGAAAAGGCGAATTCCCATTTCGGAGTATATTTACGTTCTCTTGTGGGGACCTTGTTCTGTCTTCTACGCGCTGTGAGGATCTGGAGCGCGAATAGGTGACGCTACTGGACAATGAAATTGCGCCTGAGAGGACAAATCCTTTCACGACGCAATCGGTTAAGTAAATAGGGTGCATACATTTCTTGGATAATCCTCAGACAAACTTGAGGATCACATGCGATACCATGATTAATAAATGGCAGTTTGGGCATAAGAAGGAAGGTAACATGTTACTGAGCACTGTCAATAGAATGAAATTTAGCAAAATACCTTCTTTTCTAAATATTTTAAGACAGTAGATCTACACTAAGTACATTCGATTAGTATGTACTACTACTGCCGGTAAGCCTCAGCAAACACCAAGAACGCAAAAGTTCAAGCCATGCAGTATGATCACGATTTTTCGTAATAATTTTTTTCGCACTGATGGTTGGCACAAATATTTGACCAGCTTCTCAACAGCCTGGTGCTAAAAAATCAAGTAAAATTGGATTGCCTAATGAATTAACAGTTACTCTATAATATGTTTCTAAACAATTTGTCCTTTCATGATATGACAAGATTTTTTTTTTTTTTTTGTAAACCTAATTACCAACCTAAACATGGATTAGGACAACCTTAGTTATCTGTACAGCGCCTGAACTAATTCCTGATCCCAGTGGGTTGCTAACATAGTTTCAAAGGACAATTCATCAGCTGAGCATGAGAACGACAGCTCGTTTAGTTTTATATGTCAATAGTGTTTAGAGGAATACAACGTAGGTATAGTACACATGTGTCAGACATTGCCTACCAAATGCGTGATGGGTATATGACAGTCACTTGACGGGGTGCATCAATGCATTCACTTACAGACTGGTCAAAATGGTGTTCCAGCAATGGTCAAAATGGAGTTCCAGCAAAGGAATAGATGAAGGTCACGTCGAGCACTCAACTATCGATTTCTCTTAGGCACCTCATTGCTGGAAACTTATCAAGGGTTGGTTGAAGCTCGTGTTAGGCCTGCATTTGCTTTACTATGCCTAAAAACACTTATTGTCATAGCTAACAATTCTTGTGCCAGGAAGAGGTGTGCTGTGAGTGAGTAGTGGTTGGGTGAATGACTGGGAAATCGACGATCTCCACATACGCAGATGGTTATTGATGATCCGAGGCAAAATTTCACTGTTGAATGCCGAACCCTATGCAACGGAAAGATGCGAGGAGTGTTCCCTATGTAATAAACACGTGAAACCCTGAAAAACGTGAAAACACCTTCCCTGTACTTCTGCAGTTTCCCAGTATTCGCCAATTTAAGAATAGTGGCATTCAGTAGTCCGAGACTGTCTCGTGGGGACGTCAATGGACTCCTTCTAGGTGACTGACGATCACATATTGTGCAGTATGGAAACTTTTCTGAAACTTTCGAACAATGATGACCCGCGAGTTGGTTCGTCAGTTTTTATCTTTCTATACAGCTCTGTTTCTGTCTTTCCCAATACATGGTATTGACGTTTCTGTCAACCCAATATAAGGTTGAGGTCCTTAGGGATGGAGGATGGAGCTGCTCTCCCATGGTTGAACGATTAAGTTTTAGTTATCATGTTATTGTTTGATTGTTCTGTTAATGAATTTTTACCTTTGTAAAAAAAAAAAAATAAAAAAAAAAAATAAATATTTCAATAGATTAAAAAAAAAAACACTATTCAATTTACACTATTTATGCTACATAAAGACCGATATTTCCATCAAACAGTAAGAAAATACAATATCAAATCTTTACAACGTAATCAACAATAAGTACTTGTTAATAAACTTATTTTCTTTTTCTTCTCCAATTCTCGTGCCACGTACTGTGCCTTGGTTCTATAGCACCTTTATCTCATTGAATGGGTAATGCACAAGACCTTCCTAGTATCGAGCTTATAATGTAAACGCATAACCATGTTATGATACGTGGTCATAAATGTACAGCCGAGAACCTAATTTACGACACGTTCACGGCCGAATCGAGGCGATCCATCAACATAATAACAGAAGAGACCCCTTATATGCGCCTGTAACGATCCTTATTCATTAACGAACCTTCACGAACCATTCATACATCCTTTGGCAGATCTTCGCTCAGGTTAACCACTGTATACCTGCAGTTCTTCGAGGTTTTTGAATCGGTTACGTAAAATCAATAAAACTCCCTTCGGCTCGTAAAAAACCTCCTCTCTTATATGTGGGGCGAACAAGCCGGTGGATCTTTACAGCCTTTCGGACGTCTCCTTGACGATCAATTGAATTTTATTCAATAAAAGCGAAATGCCAAAGCAATTATGGGGATGCCGGCGGTGGACGCCGCCAATCTTTGAGGTATTTTCCCCTCTCCCACTCCTGGGACGTTCTTCCCCCGACTTTCACGAATCTGAAACGATTAGATAGGAATTTTACCTCAAGTTTGATTGCTGCTGTCAGAAGGGAGGGCTTGGCGCGATTCTGGGAACATTTTTTCGATCGTGTCATTATTTCCAGTCTTGACATAATGCAAGTAATTTCCTAAGCTGTGCGTCTTTCTTCAAAGGACATACCTGAAGATTGCAGAGAAAAACACACAAAACGCGGATAATGTCATATTTTTGTTTATTGGGTTCGGTGTATTACACAACCGAATTATTCGGAGTCCACGCCAAAAATCTAGATCGAACAACGTTTTGGCACACCTTAGGTTACCTTACAGTAATCAATGAAACTCGAATGTCTGCACACCTTCAACGAACCTAATGTTTCTGTAACTTCGGGGAAAGTTTCGTCATACTATAAAAAACTTTTCAAATATAACCATGTTCTGAAAATGCATGATTAATTCGATGATGGTATCTTATTGTGTCGACATCATCTGTATAATACCTCATACTGGCACGCAGATTAAAATACTCTTAATCAAAATGCACCATTTCGGTTTATTATTTTCAATATTGAACCTTCGCAATCGATGAAAAATAAACTTGTTTACTCCCCCTCAAAATTTGTTGGTTCACGTTACAAGAAAAGTTTGTTTGTTGGATTTGAAATGTTCCAATCAAGTGATAACCATAATTATTTTTCTCATGGAATACAGAAATTCAAATATTTTCAACAAGAAAGCGTGCAATAAGGAAGATGAGCAATGGTCGCCAGTTCTCTCTAGCGGATGTTTGAAGAAGGTAGATCCATCCCTCCCGCTCTTATGTGTGACACCTAACATACGTAATACAGGACGGATTTCTGGCGTGGGAATGAGTGATGAAATGACGCCAGTACAGTCTAGTGGATATTAGGAGAAGGGTTATCAGCCTTCAGATCAGATTACCATCACAATGCATTCCACACTTGGTGACACCGGATCAAGTGGAACTCCAACACAACTTATCCAAAACGTGTGAATTGCTTTAAAATAATACTCACCAGTGTGCGTTCGCTTGTGGGCTTTGAGGTGGGAGCTCTTGGTATAAACTTTGTCACAGCCTTGCACGTCACACCTGTGGATTTTCCGCCGTCGTAAGCTGTCGGCGTAGTCACCGCCGCTGAAAAAAACACAGAACATGATATTGTTACGTGAAACCTAGGGGTTTCAATAACATCTTGAATTTGTGTTGATAAGGTCCAAAAGGAAAGTTGATTGAGACAGAACCAGGCTCCCCTTTTAATAGCTAGAGGGATATTTAAATTTCTATTTTAAAATTATATTTACATCAATGTGTGATTGGCGAAATGATGGTGAGATATGATGGTATAGAAGGCATGATTTCTTGAGGGTTCACTGAATTTGTATCAAAGGAAGAACAATAGTATTTTCTTTGAAATTCCCACAGGTTCAGAAAACCTAGTGTTGCGATGAACCTGGCAACTAATATTCAGAATGTAGAAAACATTAGTCAATTTCACGTCACGTATCCAGGATATGAAAAAATTACGAGTGAGTATGTTTCCAACACTCGAAACTATACCTATAATGAGAATTGGCCTATACCTATTATTGTAAGTAAAAGTACAGATACACCTTGGAAGCCTCTTAAAATTGGTTTGCTGTTCACACAGGATCCGTCCATGCTAAACCTCCTTTTTTACTGGCAAAGACAGCATGTCTGCCTCTTCACCCCCTATCAAAGCTAACATGAAATGTTTCCTTATCTTATCCGTTAAAGGCTGATAATCTTCCCTGCATCTCTCTAGCACTTTTTGTTACAAATTTTATAATAACTATTTTAGTTAAACACTCAGCACATATACACTAAAATATTATGTATAAGATATTGTTGATGTTTAGGTTTCCTTGGTTTCCAAGTGGGAGTACTGCTCTTGAAAACTGACGCTGACGGCCACGTGAAAGTCTGGACCCACTTAATGAGTTGAAATAAACCTTGTGTTAACGAGCCGCTCAATCAAGCGGATTGTTTCGCGGTCACGCCCACCCCTAAGAAGGGTCGCTGTGTTGATTACATACCAACTCCACAAACCGCTCGCTCCCCCATGTGTCTGGCGTTTGGAACTCGATCCAACGGTTAAATTGTCAGTCGAATCTCAAATGGCAAATTGATATAAAATGGCATACCCTCACTTGTAGACTGGCAGAAGGTCGTCGCTATCACGGTCTTGCGTGTGCATCTATCTCCTAACACTGTAATTAGCTCGCGAACGACTGATTTTCCCCTTGAAATTCAGACATCAACGGAAGATCCGAACCTTTCTTCATTGCAACTCAAATTAGATGCGGTTTCAAGAATGCAAGTGCATGAAGTTGATTATTATCAAATAAGTATCCCAGCAAACTCATCACCATTTTGAACTAACCGTGGTACCTACCATTGTTGCTGATATCTTTAATTTTACCCAACTATTCATAGAGAAGGGTGTATTACAGCCGTCAGCACGGCGGCACTTGGGGGTGGGGATGCAGTATCTTTGCGTTTCAGAGGGTTTAGAACACGTTTAAATAGCCATTCATTTTCAGATTTCTTTATATACATTTTTGGAAGAAATTTTGTACTCACCACTCATGTGAAACTGGTCCGATTTGAACCAAATTTCGATATGATGGCGGAACATGTGCCTCGCTGACTTTGGTGAGGATCTACTGACCACGAGTCGTAATAGCAAGAATATGTATGGCAAAATCGTACTCAATTCTCTCCTACTTACCGTAGGACGTCTAAATTTGATAAGAAGCCTCTCTGGGACAACAATAGATAAACTACCTTACAGGCTTCATCCTGATCAGCTGAGTGTGCTAAAAGTGTCATCTGGCTGATTACAACGAATTTCGACAGGGAGATTCTCTAGGACATCAGGGGCGAATGACATGATCTACGAACTTAAATATTACGAATCCCAATTCGTTTGCTGATTTTCTGCTATGAAACAAAAATGAAGCAGTGTAAGCAGCAGAAGCAAATGGAGAAGCAAAAAAGGAAGCAGAACCAACTTTTCGAATGGAGATAGGTAAAATATAAGTAACGATATGATTTAGTATTATCAAGTTGTTACGTTAAGTCATCAAGTTGTCACGTTTTTCACTGGTCAATGTATGAACATGGCATGAATGCACATACTACACATGTGGTATACACTAAGAAATGACTTTGTAGAAACCTGCCTAAATTCTCCAAGGTATGTAGTACTAGGTATATATATGTATATATTTATTCTTTCTGTCATCAGGTGACTTATTAAAGCAAAGCTGTTCAGTTAATAGACTTTTGGAATCTCATCTTGTTGTGGCCATGATGATGATGGATAAATACATCGAATCGTTGGCGTTGAAGACTTGAATTTTATTATCCTGACCGACTCTCAAGATCCTAAAACTGTTAAAATATAAGTAGGTGAAAAGTATTTAGAACGCTGTTATTTTTTATGAATCCGAAGAGAGTAAATATACCTAAATGATGAATAAACAATTTTTAAAATTATTTTAAACGTTGCACTCTGTCTACAGTTCTCCTACAGAATCGGACCATTAGATGGTGAGAAATTTTGTGGAGTTCATATTTGTGCATGAGCAGAAATATCTTACCGATAATAGATTGCTATGGATATCAGTATCGTGCATGCTTAGTTGGAATATTGATCCATTTGCGTTCATTCACTCGTGCTTAACGAAAGGGAATTTCTCGGGAAGTTCTCTTGCAAAGAATGCTGTTGGTGACCAGGCCTCAGTGATGGTCGTCAATTTTGAAATACAGATTGTTATCAAATTGTAAATAGCTCCCAATGGGACACGTTGATGCCTCATCCTGGCTCGTGAAACTCCTCGCTCAAAGTATTCATACAATAAACCCTGAAAATTATTCCCGCTATAGATCTCCGACGAATATAAACATTTACAGCTACCAATTGCGACAGGGGAATTTAGGGTTCTGTGGGCGCTAATTGCGACGAAACTGCGGAGCGAGTGGGGGTCATAACTCACAGACAGCAGTAAAATGACTCCCATACAAAGAGCAAGTGGAAGAGGGCACATGATTAATTTCTGAGAAGGGAAGGTTTGCTCTCCCTCCCACCTGTGGCGGGGTTTAATGCGGCGACGCCCCTCAGCGCGCACCTACAGCTCCGTGTAACAGGTTGTTATGTAGCATTAAAACCGACACTTGAGACGCATAAATGGGTGATCGCAGCAGTAACTGAACTCCCATAATGCGCTTCCTATAACCTATTCCAGTACATTAATCAACTGCTTGTTTCAGAGCCTCGCCAGAAATGATCATCATCCTCAACTGCGCAGATTATGCTGAGCTGAGTGGAGAGTAATACATTCTGACTCGAATCGCTGCTTGTGAAGTATCATTTGGCATGTATGATACAGCATATGCAAAGGATCACAAAGAAGATCTTAAGGCTTTAGAGGCCCTGTCAAACAGAACGAACGCAAAACTGACGCCGAGGCAGTGTGAATTTCTCCTTCAATCCGAATAGTCATCATGCCAAGCATTCAATAGAATAGTCATCATGCCAAGCAGCTTGTATTACGAAAAAGAATTACTTCTTTTGCTATCTGTCAGCTCGTTGTCAATAAGAAAAAGGAAATGAATACGTTATAGTAATATAACTCGCATTTTATGTTGTTGTCTATAGGCTCTCTCTGTTTTGTTGTATTTCGAATAAATACTGAAGCAAACATAGACAAGATGACGTTAATCGTATTTTAAAAACTGCAGTTTTCATTGATTTCTTCCCTTTCACCATTTCAGTTTCCCCGCTGCGGACTCTGTAAAAAATTACAACCTGCCCGCTTCCCGCAACGGACCAGTTGAGACCGCCGTGGCAAATGCAAAAACCCCATGTTACAGTTTGCCTGTGTCAGGAGGGCCAGCCCGCTCGGGCAGCCCACGTTCTGTTTGACAGGGCCTTTGATCATGACAGGGATAATGACGGACTGAAAAAACTTTCCCATTTTCATGAACTCCGAATCCTAATGAACCAATCGATGTTCAATGATTTCCTCAGTGAGCATTTGCATTGAGCAAAGTGGGAATCACAGTTGTAGCAGCTGGTCCTCTTCATTCTCTGCCTCTAGTCTATTTCTTGTACATTAATCAATAATTGCTTGTTCCATAGAGTTGCCAAAAATATTCATCATTTTGAAATGCACAGATAATGCTGAGTAAAAGCTTCTGCCAGGTGAGTGGGTAGTAAAGCTTAATGGCTTGAATGGCTGATTTTAGAGGATCCTTTGTCAAGCCGGGGGCTGCATTTGGTCTCTCCATTGTTTTCTGTTGTGTGTGAACCTAAATGCTGAATAAGAACATGTCTCGGGGGGGGGGGGGGGGGGGGGGGGATTTCTAAGTTGAATGGCTACTCTGAGCAGAAACGTTTGGCGAGCCTTCGGATATAGCATTTCGACATAACAGTCGGCTTTAAGTTAATCAATGCAGGGGAGTTTGTTGAGGATCATTGCGAGAAACATTTAAATATTTGTTTTGAGAGATATTCGTTAATAGACATTATCATCAAATAATGTCGGAAGCCCATCGTAACACATGTAAGTAAAACAAACAGAACTTATTTGAACGACTAGATTTGTGTTCTGAAGTATCATACAGAATCAGAACTGAACTGAGCACCAGCATTCTTACTGTGAACTTTCTAAGATGAAGATGATGCCCCAGTATCCCTACTTATAAACCTAAGCAAACTATCCAACAAGGCAGTATGCATGTTGAACTGATTAGTTGTTTCTATTTTTATTATAGACTAGCTGGTTCACCCGTGCTTTGCACATGTTGACTTGAATATACGCAAGCCTCCCGCCCTCCTCCCCCTTCCATCAACCATTACATTTTAGGACACTCTTACGGATCTGATTCAAAAAAGTCCTTAATTATAACTACTCACTTAAAGCACTTACTTATAAATTACCTAGATCAACCGCCACTCCATCTTCTCTAACACCCTCCATATTTCAGATTAAAATTATTCTTGATAGGTAACCAAAAAGAACGTTCATACTAATCCAACCAATCCAATTTCATTCGTCCGAATCTGATCACCTGTTCGTTTGGTGATGACCAAATTATCCCACTAAACCACCCCCTCTCCCCATCCATTTTTTTTCCGTATACCACAAATACCTCCCAATGGTTGAGGCTAGAAAATTTTTTAATAGCCTGTGATTGAGGTTGACCAAATCCAAACATATTCGCCAAATGATTTAGGTTTTACTATCATATATTATTGAATTGATCAATGAATTTTTCTCTCAGTGGGCGTCTAAACCTTGATCCTAGGTGTTTGTGTATGGTAAACGATGAGAAAATGGGTATGAATCTACCAGTAAACGCTAAAGATTAATTATGACGATGTTTGATTCGCTTTTGTGTGATTTGCATAAGGACATGTTTACCACTTCAGGTTCAACGTGAATAACGGCCCGGTTGTGTAGTAAATCAAAGGTTAAGACATCCTCTAATAAATCATGATCGAAAAATACATTAAAATTAAATTAATATTTAATATTACATTAGCTACGTGTAATGATAATAAGATCTCAAGACATTTTGGCAGGGCGACACACAAATTGACTCACCCCGAACCGGCGTCTGTCCTCCAACTACTCCAGCTGAAGGGGAGGAGGGTGGGTGATCTTTTCCACGCGTTTTCTATCGATAGGATGTCTGTGGGGCTTCCCAACAAGGATACGGGTGTTTCTGCAACAGATAATTAGAAATAATCAAGCATGATAAGTAAAACTAGTCAGAATGGATAAATTAATAAAAGTGTGAAACCAAGTTGATTATGTGATCATTGTCGTAAAATCTTAGTTCTATTGTTATTAACTGTGATATTTAAATCGTCATTGTTTTAAGTGAGTTTTTGATAGACTATTAACTGATAGGATATGTAATTAACGAGATTCTTGTGCAGTCGGGAAATTATGTTAAAGATCGCTAATGCAATAAGTAAGCATTGTGCAAACGGTGTGAGAAAAAATGAAACTATAAATTAAAAGTAAATTAAAGGCATATCATAATCAGAATTTCAAAGTGACCAAGATGGAGATTGACATTTTTGTACAATGGTTTTTTTCTCAGGTATTGTATCTCTACACTCGAGAACTTTATTTTCTTCCTGATCTTCAAGGTTATGGTGCTTTATATGGTTGTTGTACAATTATCTATATTACATAAAAATCTAACAGTGTCTGTATGTATGTGTGAAAATTTGACTAATAAGAATAATTTCTTACGCGGAAATGTTGGTCCGAATTTCCTCTTTCATCTAAATAATCAGTTAAGTGCTCACTGTTTTATATTTTTCATTTTCACCGCATTTTTGTATTACTCTGAGGGTGAACACATCCGCGCACTCAACATAGAAAATTTGTTAGACGTGTGGATTGCGAGGAGGGGTGGGATTTTAGAGGCCCGCGTACCTAAAGGCCGTATCATTTTTTGCACTTTTTCAGCTTTTTTCTCGCATTTTTAATGCTGTTACGTGAGGAAGGCAAAGTGCTTTTTTCTAAGGTCAGCTTTTTCGACCATTGCGCAACCTAGTGGAGCATTTTAAACTAACTTGGGAAAATTAGAACATGTTCTAATTTTTACCTCAACGCGAAAAATGCTAAAACGTAACCATTGAGAAGGTAACAATTCAATAGGAAACCCCAAGGAGCCCCAACCTGACAGACTTAATAAAACTACATTGTTTTTGCACTTATTCCTCTTCAACTTTTACGGCTGAACTTGGAAAAAAGCACTTTGCCTTCTTCACGTTAGAGCATTAAAAACTCTGCAAATTATTACATAATGGTTTATTATTTCTGAATCAGATAGCCAGCTATAGTAACCAGCATGCTCTGGGGCTTTTGCCAGTCTCTTTTCTTGTATCCACCTCTGTTCTCGCGTTACAGGCTGCGCTCCCAATGGGGAGCAAATGGATGATCGTACAGCCACCCGAGTGGTGTCATTCAATCCTCGGAGCTAATTTCTATAGGAATCAAACTAAAACCGTAGGTACACTGGATTCCAAAAGCATCTAGGACCTATCCCAGTCGATTCTGCGTCCGAAATTATTTGGGTGACGACACCCCACTTACCTACGGCAGAAATATAAGTAAACAGCTATTCGTCCAGAGGGTTCAGACTCCAACCTGCCCATGTAATGCAATTTTAATTTAAAAACGATTTGCTTCAAACTATCTGAGAAGATTTTGGGAAGAAAAAGAACGAAGGATTTTAGATGGGCTGGATCAATTATTTTTGTAACTTACTATAGTACGATATAATGTACTAAATATACTAGCCCCCACAAGGTGCCGCGGCGCCTCCTCTCACTCCACCCCCCGCTCACCGCCCTCACCACCCACCGTGACCCCTGCCAAGCTTGCCAGGCGCGCGCCTAACACTCAAAATCTCGAAAAAGACACTTTTTCGCCCGTTTTTGGCCCATAGCATCTATGCGAGTAAAGAGATCGGGATGGTTAAACGTTAGGACCAACTAGACCTCAAATGGAGTCTATGTGCGAAAGAATGGGTTTTTTAAGTCAATTCTTAGGCCTTTTATGGCCCGGACGGCGGACGGGGGACGGCGGACGGACATTTCAAATTTGGATTCTACGCACCTTGAAACGTATAGTGACAAAGTTTGAGGGGAGGTTATAACAATTTTTCGCTATACGGTCACATTGGCTTATTATTGGAAATAATAAACCAAAATGCGAGAAAAAAGCTGAAAAAAAAAAAAAAAAATGCAAGTGTGATACGGCCTTTACTAACATTCATTCCACGCAGTTCACACTTAAATCCGCGCACCTTACCAGACCCCGATACAAACGAAAAATATTGAGGCGTTTGGACGGTTAGGGACCAGCACTGCTCCTAAACACGCACGAAGTGGAGGAGATTGTCTGTTCCGTATATGACCGCTCGGGCGGCGGATATGGAACATTGTTTCGGAATCGCCCATCAATTGCGTAATCCGAGCCATCGGATCGGACTTTCTAGAAGCGTTTCCTCGTCGGATTTTCCCACGGGCAGACTCCGGGCAAAGGGAACAGTCACGAACCCTGTCAATTCCCGATCTGAATGTCACCCTCTTGGCTCTCCATCTCTCAACAATCCCAGCAGGCTCGAAGGAGGACAAGAGTCAAATAACGTGCCTACGGGCGCTGCTTCAAAACGACGACGTTTACTGTTCACTCAACTATTATTCAATGGATATTCCTTTGAAACGTAAACATATAAAATCTTGCAAACGAGTCTACAAGACCTTTAGACATTTTATGTCTTCACTGCACCCTTTTCTCATTGAGAGAATTTCTCTTACTATTCAGCCCATCATTTAATCGCCTTTTGAAGTCCAGGTAGTCTCCCCATCAAATTTCAACTTCCTAGGGTGAACAGAAGAGAATTTAGCTCACTCAGCTGATCAGGAAAGAGCCCATCATTTAAATCGTCTCTTAATGTCCCACAAAGTCTCCATACCGAATTTGAACTTCCACGTTTCTTTCCACTCTAATAGTGGTTGCAATCATTTTACAAAATTAACTGAGAACTGTATGTAAACAATTATTCAGGCTACCACGCTTTACTTCAGATTGTTGGCCACGCACTGCGCAGTGGTTAACATAATACGGTTTGGTAAATCAAGAGCTTTCCAACGACTGGCGAAGGATTTTCTTACGATGATAAATGGCTAAGATACAGTTCCGTAGCAACGATTTGGTTGTAAGCAATAATCATTAGTACAAAACAAGCGGTATTATTTACTACATCCTTCAATAACATTAATGAATATAAAATGGCGACATAAATACCAAAAACAAGTACGACAGAAATGCGTGACAAATCAGGAGCTCGAATGGTGAACGATTTCTGTCCGTTGAAAACCTAAGAAGTTTCATTTCCCCAGAAATGGCTTGGTTGTACGTGAAAATCATTAGAAAGCAACTGTAACGTTTTTTTATCACGCAACTCTTTTCGAGTCCATGTGCCAATGTAAAGACATAAAATGTCCAAAATAATGTAAAAGTCAAAATATTAATTGCTTCACACATGTGACAATATGATCTCTTATAATATTCGTGATTTTTGGAGAGCAGATTTGTGCTACCTCATGATACCGGAAGCTTCTAGTTTACTACTGGGAGGTGACATCAAAATCTGGTAAAAATTGAGAAGTGGAAAAAAAATCTCTTCGAAATAAAATTGTCATTCGTGGAAATTAAATTGGTAATTTCGGTAGATTCTCCGCATGCGCACACGTGAGATACTTTGATAACTATTAGATGAGCAATCGTCATTTGATTGACATGAACTCTTCAGGGATTCTTCGGATCAGAGCCCAGACAGTATCCAGGAAATATCAACTTCTTCTCATCTTTTTACACGAAATCCATGTAACAATAATCACCTCTACAGTCTCTATTTGGTTTCGATGAAACCATCAGGAGTAGAGAGAGTAAGAAACGATCTAAATGGTTCCCTATAAATTTCATCGCAGCTAGACCATTGGTACAAATCGCAGGCATTGTGCAAATTGAGGTTATACATTATGTGGTAGCCTTCTTGCATATGCAAACTTGAAATTTATTATTTGAACACCCATAACTAATAGGTACAGTTTTGAATCAATTTCGATTAAATGTGCGGGTTGAATTGAAAATTAAGCTCTATAAATTGCATTAGATTCCATTGCATTAGGTAATTTAAAAATATAATAGAATATAAATAATTTAAAAAACCCAAGTTTTGTTCTGAACATTTAAATTACTTTTTAGACTTAATATTAAATTATTTCAAATTCTCCGATCTGAATCTATATTGGATTTCCAAATCAGATTTGTATTTCTTTGTTTCGAAAATAATTTGATTTTCCTGATTATTAGAACGTGTATAGATATTGTTGAGATCAACTATATCAAGATCAACTATTTTTGCTAGTTTCGTACTGTGCTTCGTTCCACAAAAATTGATTTCTCACCTTTCTTCCTTTCTGAAGTAAGTACAGAAGTCAAATTCGTGTTGAGTAAAATTGTCAGCGACTTCTTTTGATCTTGTAGAATAATGGCAAAAGGTTTTTTTTCGTGATTTATTTATTCCAACTGAAAATTATACATTTCATCTAGCAATGCTTTATTTAATATTACCTCATTACACATCTGTAAGGTAGATTTACAACTGAACCCAACCTGTTATGCTGTAGCAGAAATAGTAACACTGAGTTTCATTACACTGCTGATGTAGCACAAGGTTCAGACGTTTGATTCGCTGGAGTTCACCTTGGTTGTCCAGGACGTTCAGTATCTCATGTTTGGCGTGCATCCGTGCGTATTTTACAATAGTTCGATTGACGGTATCCATCTCTAAATCTGATGAATAGCATCGTTTCGCATGAACGATGGGTCCCCAACAATGCTTCTCAGTATTTTATTAAAAGTTCCGTTTTATTCAAATATTTGATTTTTTTTTCCCCACATCTGTAGAGCTGCATCCCGTAAGTCCAGATAATGCGATGAATCTATACTCATGAGTAGTTTGTACGTCTTTTTGAACTTGATTTTCAGCTCCAATTTCTATTTATCGATGGGAACATTCCAGTTGAGTTTGGAGTCGAGAGCCATTCCCAAGTATTTAACTGAATGTCCATGCGGTATAACATTTGAGTTAATCTCAACATTTAAGGGTGGAATTTTTCGGTTATTGAAGTTTATGTGAATCGATTTAGATATGTTTAGTTTTATTCTCCACATCTTGGTCCATTTAGGGACCTTTTGCAGATGTCTGAAGCATTCGTGTTGCAGTTTCTAATGGTAAAAGGTGGTAGTCAATTCACTTTCTGTAATTGCTCATTATGTATACATGAAAAAGTAGATAGGGGTAAAGAGGGGTCGTGGATAACCACTGAACGCAGTCGTATGGCTCCAGGCGCGAGAGACCAAGACGTTTGTCACAGCAGAGTACCCTGGTCCGGGCTGTATGATGTACTGCGGAAGGTTCTACACCAGTATCAAATGAGACGTCACTGAAGGGAAACTAGTTCGAAAGAAAGCTCAAAACCCTGCTTACAGGTCACAATACCGCGGAACACGGACAATTATGAAAATGGATGCGGGTGAGAGTGGAGTCATAGTAACACGAATCCCATTACATCCAAAGAGTTATGGCTCAGAGCTTCAGGGCGTAGGCATAAAACGGCTGTATCAAGAAAAATGTTTTATACCAAGGTACCTGCCGCGCTACGAGAATACTATAATTGTCGATTTGAAAGTCGGCCGTCACTGTGTGGGAACGAGTTCATTCGAAGATCACTTTGTTGGATCTTGCGATCTTGTAACAAATGTTATTGCTGGAAGCGGTGCGAACCCACTCATGAAAAGGTTTCTGTGTGTTCAACATCGTCTATTGGAGTTTTTCTAGATCTCAATCTTTGATCCGGGGGATATGCGATGGTTCAACGATTTACCCGAAGTTCGAGGTGAATAAATTTACATGAATTGAGCCGTTTACGACGAGCTTGGCGAGGAAACATCGCATAAATGCTAGACCCACTTCAAAGCCCTCCTAAATACGAATATTGGAGTACAGTGTGACTTATTGTAATGCGAGGCCCGGTTAAAAAACAAGCCCATCTCACTATTGTATCGTCATAGTAGCCTCTCGTAGCCTCTCTGTTATTTAATTCGAATCGTGTGATGACTGAACCCCAAACCCGCGAAGATTGGTTTTGCCATCATATTATCCACAATTTTCTTCACGAGTCCGCTTTGAAATCCATTCATCATATTATTGATCGATCAATCGTTATAGTAGGTACTCCTCGTTAATGTGAAATGAATTCGATGTTACACAATAAATTCGATGCACTGTCACAATGAACCTAGGCATAGCAGTAATAAATCCAATAGTCTTTAAATAATAACACAACTCTCTTTTACAAGGTAAACACACAGGCAATATAAAATTATTCAATATCAAATCCTCTCCTCTTTCCTCTCTTCTTTCCTCCCTCATTCCTCTCTCTTTCCACATTATCAGTATAAGTGAGTATTATAATAATATTCAACATTTGTTTGTATCTAATAATTCTGTGGAGTATCTCGAAAATTAAATGTCTACGCGAAAAACAGGCTTCGGATTCGAATTCAGCACCCTCGAACACCCCCAGGGCCAGTACCAGTTTCGCGAGGGCCAGTGTTGGGCATAATCTTATCGTCGAATACGAATACGATTGTAATCGTGATAATTATTCGTTGATTCTGAGTAACCTGTGATTATATTCGTATTCGTGTAATCGAATTCGTCTGTCGGCGATTACACGAATACAACCCGTAAATCATGCGTCAAGGTAATCAATTTCAATAGGGCGTCCCTCCTATAATATGCGAAGCCTTGCTAATATTACCTAGATTCAGAGGGACGTCCTTAATGCAAATTCAACGATTGGAGCCCAGCCTATTTGTCTCAAATCTATTTCAATAGCACGTCCCTCTGAAGCTAGGTAATATTAGCAAGGCTTCGCATATTCTAATAGGGACGCCCTATTGATATTGATGCCTAGATTATGCCTAACACTGAATCCATGGATACATAACAACACATCTTAGTTAAAGTTTGGCAGTGTTATCGTTTAACTACTAGTTATACAATTCACACCTGCAATTAGTACTCCGATTCATTCTACACGTCCATGACGATTTCTAGCCCCTATGAGAATTCCTGTCTGGGACATTCTATACCAACTTCAGCTCACTATCCAGGAACAAACGGAATCTGATTTAGACGTTGCAAGACCACCGTGAAACTAGAATTTGAAATCACCCGCTCGTGCTGTCACTGCGGACTTTCAAAACGTGCGTCTCTGAGCGTCAATTTGGGAGTTTGAAGTTGGCGTGCTCAAAGCCTCCGCTCGCCTGTGCCGAACGAAATTAGCATACATCAATGCAGAAGGAAGTCCAGGAGGCGGACTATTCAGTAGGTTGTCCATACCCCACTTTGTTTCGTAGAAAACTCAAAGTTTATCATTGAGTTCAATGGAACTCTTCTTCTGACTTACGTGCACAATCTTTCTAGTCACAGTTGGCATCTGAATCTATTCTGTTATTCGTGCTGGTAGCCATTATTTCTCACGGGAGTACTGTGGACGTTATGTGGCAGTGAAAAGTATTCTTCCCACATAAAATTCAATCAATCTTCTTTTTCAATAACAATAACCCACATAAATCACAAAAACTAACTGCCATGCAGGATTTCAGGAGTCACCCCAAGATTGACCCTTCTCAGGCCCATATAGACGTACCATAGCTGACTGAATTAAATCTTCTGAGAAGCTTGACAAAATGCAGCGTTGAAGGATCATGATTTAACCTGAAGAGGCCTCTTATAGGCGAAACTAGTTGTATGAATAAACATATAAAGGAAGAAGCTGCATAACTTCCACCCTCATACCAGTTCTCCCGTGAGGAATTATGTTTGTTCCTGCTACAAAATAATGAATAAAGAAACTTAGAAACGAAATATTAAATAGTAGAATCTGTAATTGGAACAAATTTTACCGGAACTACCCCAATTTTTTGGATCTCCTTCTGAAGCCACTTCTTACATTCAGGGCTTCCTTTATAGAAGGGATGCTTATTGGAATAGATCCATGGGGGTGGGGACAACCCAAGCATGAGGGAAAAAAAAATAACCGCATACAAATCCCTTTCAAACCATTCAAAGACTGTACATGTTTGTCTGAGTGTGTGTGTATGTGTGTTCCATGGCTGCGACTGTGTCATGGCGCGGGTTTTGGTGCGGAAAAAGTGCCACGGAGTTACTCGAGTTGGGCATCACGGCGGGAGTGCTCCGTGGTATCACCACCCGCGTCCTGAGGGGTTGTTACTAGAATTAGTGGTCGTTTCATAGGGGCACTTCTATTCATCCCAATCTCCATTCTCTTCCTTCGGCTTCCTTGATCCCGAAGGCCGGCGTCGGGTAAGCCTGGGCGTCCTTCCCACTTTTTTATTGTATTTGTTTATTTTTCAATTTAATGATGTGCCCCCTCCGCCTTTGAGGGGAATTTTGTAAAAATAAAAAAAAGTGTGTGCGCGAGTGCGTGTATGTGCGTGTGCGTGTGTGTCAGTGTGTGACAAATTTTGTCGACGCTGTCCAGGCCCCAACTCTCAACCGATTTTTGAGATTGTTTCTTTGTTCGATTCCGATTTTAGTCTAATTGTGCCAAAAACACCGGAAATTTAGAATTCTGTGATGAAAAGGGCGAATGGAGGGGGTAAAACCGAGAAAAAAAATAGTTTTTTCGACAAATTTTGCCGACGCCACCCAGTCTACAATTCTTAGCCGATTATCGTGATTTTTATTTGATTCGATTAAAATTTAGTCTAGTTTTGTAAGAAACCTTGGGAATTTCGGAATAGCTATTGAGGTGGGGGGTGTGGGGAAAAATTACCGATTCTTTGAAGCGCAGCCCAAGCTACAAATATCGACCGATTTCCGTGATCCATATTTTGTTCCTTTACATATTCGGTATGGCCTTGGGACTTATGTCAAGGGCTTTAAATTTAAGCATGGGAAAGGGTAGTAACGATAAATCATGATGCTTTAACAATTCTCGTCCGATTTTCGTGATTTTTTTTTAAACTAAGAATTTGGTTTAATTTCGGATCTTATACCAAGAATTTCAAATTTCATTATGGAAGGGGGTGAATGGAGAGGGTAATGATGTGATGATGCTGTTCTAACTATCCTCCTCAGATTTTCGTGTTAATTTTTTTGTTCTATTACGAATTTATCGTAGTTTTGGGAAATATGTCAGAAGTTCCCAATTTCATGCAGGATGTTTTATGATGAAATGTACTGTCGGTCATGATATTTTTGTTTTATCTCTTATTTAACTTGAATCCATTCATAGGGACGTCCCTGTAATGCATGCAATTGAAACGAATATGTTTGGAGCACAGTTCCGTGCTTAGTGATGGAGTCAGACATTCCATACCTATTGTTAACAACTTTATCGAACGTAATTCAACATTATTGTCTCATCGAATTTCAATTAAATTATTGTAAATGACTATATCATAACTATCCTAAACTATTTCTCAACATTAATGCTCAAAATCAGGTTTTCGCATTCTCCGTGTCACTTTTTGATTATGAAACTAATTACATATTTTTTATATTTAGCTTGGGTAAAGTCCGAAGGCACCGTTATGTGCTTATGTGCAGATATATATTTCTCTTCTTCTGATTCCCACCAAAATTGATTACTATCCATTCATAGGGTGTCCCTGTAATGAATGATTTACTTACCAATATGTTGGTGCATTCATCGACAATCTTCATGACTTATTTCATTACGGCTCTTACTTCATTCAGTGATATTCGCTTATTCCAATTTTCTGAATTATGATTGGAGATTGGAGTCTTAATTGTCTGAAATTAGTCCTGGCGCTTTGAATGGACCTTCACCCAACCAAATCACTTATAATCCCCAACGCCTTGAATTAATTAAAATTATTAAATATCGAAAAGAAACTCGCAGCCACGTAATTATGAATGGAGGACGTTCAAGGCGGTAACGTTCAGCTTTAATGAACTCGCCATCAAAAACACATTACATGCTACGAGCCTACGCGGACGGATTAGCAATTAAAACGGGAACCGATTTGTTCCCGGAGTTCATTATGACGTTGGATATTTCATATTAATTCAAATAGTAATTCGTAAAAATAATTATGTGTTGCATAACTTATCAATTTATGAAGAAACAAATAAATAATCACATAAGTGGAAGGCTCTATCGAGATGATGAATATGTAGTTCAAAAGAATGATCTTCGCGTGTACGAACTGTACATTGATTTTAACTTCAGAATGACGAGAAAAGTTTCAGTCATGCAGTATGATCGTACAAGCAAATTTTTATAGATCACACTGCCCAAAGACATAATAATAAATAAATAAATAAAATTAAAATTAAAATACATTTAAAAAAGTTATGCCCTCACGAAACTAGTTCTGGTTTTGAGGCATTCGAGGGGGCTGAATCCGAATCCGAAGCCTGATTTTTGAGGTCCGGCGCCTGCTTTTTTGAAAAAATAACTTAAATTCCAGGATAATAAATTTATGTTTAATTAAAAGGTGACATTCTTGATGGACATTTAAAGTTGAACACGCCTATACCATATATGATGGGTCTGAAACAGTGGCGGCCGGTGGTCTGCAAAAGGAGTGGGGCACAAAAATATTTACCTATTTGACAGTCAAGAAGAGTATTGAGGTTTTCCTTCCGTTTGTTTTGCTTTCAGTGTGAATTAATTTTGATCTTTAAACACATGAAACATAAATCCCAATTGGGTCATGTCAAATGCCATGGGCAACAGTTACGAAAGAATATGACTACTAGGTAAATAATAATAAATCATGATCTTTATATATTATTGATAAGTAATTGCACTAGTAACTGATAAAATATTGCACTAGTGAACTATTTAGGAGAAATAATTCTGAAGGAATATTAAAGAACTGAAATTAAATTATGATGAAATGATAGAAGTGTGACGTCTGACGTCAATTAAAAACGCTGCAAATTATTTCACAAAGGTTTATTATTTTTTCAATTGAGTTTGATCGTAGTTTTAGTTGGCTTGCGTACGTCAAAAGGCCCGTCCAGACTTCACGGCGTGTCCTATTTCGAGTTGCCACAACCTATACTTCTATAATTATATAATACGCATGTTTATACTTCTCGATTTGAGCTCCTATCTATTCAAATTGTTATTGCCTTAATAATATCATTATCTAAGTACGTACGAAAAGTCGAGAAGATACGTTATTAAATATGCGTAGGAAAAGCATTGGTATTAACACACAAACATGACCTAGAAAAAAACATATATTCATGCCTCGAAGGAACGCTGTACCCACCTCATGGTGCCGCGACGTATTATATGGGTATAACACGTAAAAGTAATAAATATCCATTCTCCTACACCCCTCTGCTACGCCCCTGGTCACTCCAGCCACCACAAGGTGCCGCGGCGCCTCCTCTCACTCCACCCCCCGCTCACCCCCCTCACCACCCACCGTGACCCCCTGCTAGGCGTGCGTCTAACACTCAAAGTCTCGAAAAAGACGCTTTTTCGCCCGTTTTTGGCCCATAGCATCTATGCGAGTAAAGCGATCGGGATGGTTATACGTTAGGACCAACTAAACCCCAAATGGAGAACGGGTTTTTTAAGTAAATTCTCAGGCCTTTTATGGCCCGGACGGCGGACGGCGAACGTCGGACGGCGGACGGACATTTCAAATTTGGATTCTACGCACCTTGAAACGTAAAGTGACAAAGTTTGAAGGGGGGTTATAAAATTTGTTTGCTACACGATCACATAGGCTTATTATTGGAAATAATAAACAAAAATCGGATATTTCATAAGTCTATAGAAATGTAGTCAAACCCCACAACCACCACTCACTTATGTATAACCTTTTTCTTTGAATGAAACATATCCAGAATGACCAATATTCTACTGATCGATTCTACGGTGATTTGAGATGTTTTCGTTACTCATTCTGTATGGTTTTGGAGGTGCCTTTGAACACTGTAGCTTTTTCCAAATGTGACCTCAAAATGTCGTCAGTTTTGTGTTTTGGCTGATTATTGTTACTAAGCTCAGAAAAATTCCTAAGGTTGCAAACATGACCTTGATGTTTTTGGTTGCCTTTGGTTCCTTTTAGCTCGGAAATCGCTTGCTGCAGGTCTTTTCAGTCATACTTATTTATCTGTCATGAAATTATCAGGATTGGGGCCAAACAAATTATTCCTCCTCTTTCGCCAAATTATTCCTCCTCTATACTTATTTATTTCAGCCCGCCAGGTCTGCTCCATGTCCACACACACACACACACTCACACTATAATTTAAAACATTTTAATGATCTTCACATACATGGTACGGATACGAGTAAGCTATGTGCCACACCCAGCGTTTTTTCTCCTTTACATGAACTAATAATAATCGTATTAGGTAAATGTAATACGAGAATGATATGCGATTTCATATAAGCTGAGACTTTTAATTAGCTATAAGCTCATGGTTAAAAGTTCCGCGTTTATGGCGTTCGACCACCCATTTCCATAATGCTATATTGATATTTAGCGGACCTGTGGAGAGAATTCTCTCGAGCAATGAGCGAAAACGGCCAAGTCAAGAGGTCTGATCCTAACCCACGCCGGGGAGCTCAGGAGCATTAATCCCGGAGATTGTGACAAGTTGTAGACTCTATCGACCAGCCTTGCAACCAACCGATTTACATATACTTCATTTATCTTGCCAACGGTTACGATCCCAACATTGCGACTTGCATTTGATAAATGCGCCTTCGAAGCGAGTTTCCTCTATTGAGCGGAGTCCGGCGTTTACCCACTGCCCTCTCTCGACCGAAATGGTTTGAAGTTATCAATCGCGCATCCCGAAACGGGCAAGTCTCCTTTCGAGAGATTATGCTCGATTGAATACTTACTTAGTTACAGCGGGATGCTCAATTTCAGCGTATATGCTTTCGTAGGAATGCATAATGTATGTACCTACTTTCTAGTTAATGAACGAAACAATCCTCCAGAAACCTAAAAGTTAAACCTGTCAGATTCTATTTATCTCTAAAATAGACCATGATAAACAATCCATGTTTATAGTGGTAAGTGGTATTCGACATGCGTATGTTTCAAAGCTCGGTGGGTGGTTTTGACTATGTATCCGTCACATTTTCGAGATATGCAAAAATAACAGTACACGATTTAACGGCAAGTGCTGCAATACATGAAGCGACAGTTTTTAGGACGTACCTCTAAAGCTAGGCTTCGCCAATAAAGGGACGACCTATTGAAAATGATCTAGGGGGGTGGGGAAACCCAAGCATGTGAAGGCCGAATCCATGCAAATAACAATAGGTATGTTGACTTAAGGGGTGTGGATGCAAAAATGTCCTCGTCGAAAATTAACGTCGAAACTGGAGCGAATGTTGAAATTTCTCCCCTAATGGGAGAAACACAAGGTTATGGATATGTCTTTCCCTAATAGGTGTCTTATTTTACAATTACAAACAATAAATAATACCTGGTCCGAGGAAAGATGGATACGTCCTAATCCCGTAAAGTGAGGATTAATATGACCGCGAGATGTTTTGAGGTAAATTGAGAGCGTTTCAACGAGTGGTGAACTATTTTCCTGGGATTTTCTCATTCAGGCCTTGTTTCAAATGTCAGCTTCAGAGATTAAATACGACAAATACAGCTTTAGGAGCTAATCGGAAGATCAAAGGTCAATGCATCGTCTAGAACCAACTGCTTACAAGTACCTAATACTCAATAGTACCTACCATGCAGTCCCGTCTTTTTGCATCATCAGTTAATTATGGTTACTTAGAAATATTAGTTTATAAATTAGCGTAATAAAGCAGCTTTCCTTGACACTGTAATGGCTTAGGGATCAGGAGATGTTGTGATAAAATGAGAGCATTTCAAAAGGTGGTGAACGATTTTCCTGCAATGAAAACTGAGGGAGTTACACTTCCCAAGTAACTAGTAATGTATTGGTTGTATCTACGTGAAAATCAATAGAAAGCAAAGCTTCCATTGTACTTTTTCGGCCTGAAAAAAAGTAACACAATTTATTCAAGTATCCCAAGGTAAAAGGCATATCCATGGAAAAATGATCGGTGTTTTATTGGATCAGGGTGGCCTCCGACTGGAAAAGTCAGGAAAAACCTGGAATTGTCAGGGAATTCTTTGCGTTGGGAAAAGTCAGGGAAATGGTAGGAAATTTGGCAAAACAACCTAATGTCAGGGAATTTTTTAAATGAAAACTTGGTGTAATAATTTAAAGCATTTTTAGGTATATTATAACTCCTAAACAATCAAATTTCAATAGCGTACTTTATCATAACAGGTAGTTCCTATATGATTTCATAGGTGAGTTATACGAATGACAAAAATAATTATCAAGAGGTGTGGTTAAACTGTTCAAAAGTTACAACGCTACACGCACATAAAAAGTGAATGCATTTGCCTTCGGCTTCCCTAGCAACTACATCACCTAGAGCAGCCATACTCAACCTGCGGCCCGCGGGCCGCAAGCGGCCCACCAAGCTTCACTGTGTGGGCCTCATAAGCCAGGGTCACTGTTTGTCCGCTAGAAAGAAATTTACCTACCTCTACCCGTTTCCTCCTCTATTTAGTCATTTTATAATTCTTCAGTTTTCGGTTCTGTTTCACTCCTATTTTAACTTATCGAACTGACTCAATTCATTTTTGACGAAACAAATACCAAAGATAGCCCACGTTAAAAGCGGAGACACTGATCTGTCTCACATAGTTAAAAACCTGTCACAATATCAAAAATCACATTATTGCTTCCGAGACTGCAAGGCAGCTGAAGCTTTGTTTTCACTTTCGAAATGAAAAAAATTTTTTGGTCCAAAATCAAAATTTCCACTCGCATTTTGCGTTTCATAGCCTCCTGAACAAATTTGGTTCCGTGTCTGTCTGTCTGTCCGTCCACATTTCCTTTTAACAGCCATAACTTCCACAATTTTGATTCGATTTTAACCAAATTTTCAGGGATCGTGCAGGTTAAGCTCTAGATGGTCCCCTATCAACTTCATCATGATCGAATCAACGGTAGCTTCTGCGCAGGCGCTAACGTGAATTCCTTGTGACGGTCATAACTCGGTCAATGTTGAACGGATTTCGGTCAGATTTTCAGGGATGATGTGGGTAAGGTCCCTTGAGGTCCCATAATACAATCATCATAATTGCATTAGCGGTACGCTCTGTGCATGCGTGAACGAAACATTCTTGTTACGGTCCTTGCAACAGCCGTAATTTCCACAATTTTGATGCGATTTTCTTCAAATGTTTTCTCCCGTTTGTTCAATAACGTCTTGATCAATGACAATTTATTATTAATTTATTTATTATTAATTTATTATAATTACTTTGATTTTTGTAATATTGATTTCGTAAATATACTTCTTTTTTAAAATGTATTTTACAGTTCTAATGTACCTTGACTAAGGTATTAGTATTACAAAGATTTGTAATACCTGCTCTGTGAACTGTGGCCCGCTTGAACTACAAAACACACAGATGTGGCCCGTGAAACAAAAAGGTTGAGTAAGGCTGACCTAGAGTAAACCATTTGTGAGAAAAATCAACTGAGTATTGATCTAGGGAGATTAAACCCAGCAGTGTAGTGGATTGATTCAATAAGAATCCCAAAATTAGTTAGTATACATTAGCTAAGACTTCTCAGGAGGGTTAAGGAGGGGTAAATTGGCCCATTGGAATGTGGAGTCATGTGTTATAAATTCACAGAGCAACTTTCCAACGAACGGTTTTTGTGGGATGGGAAATCAGGAAGTTTAACTCTCTCTCTGGCAACGATCGGTAGTAGGAGAAAAAAGGCATGACATTTTTTGCTGTCGGAGCTAAGAAAGAGCTAAGAAATCCATATAAGGAAAAAAGTCCAGTCATGCAGCATGACCCCATGAGCGAATTTTTGAAGAAATCTTCGACATTTCAGTCGCTATTGATCGTGTGGAGAAATTTTAGTTTATGATTTTGATAGACAAACATGGAATGAAATTTTAAACAAGCACCTACTACCTAAGTTTTAAACAGCATGGTTCTAGGATTGGTTATACAGGGATACTTCCATAAGAGTAGTTCAATCTGAATTTGGACAATGTTTCATGCAAATATTACCGATTTTTACAACTAGCGAAAGGCATTATTTCGATTTTTGACTGATTTTTCAACTTTGAAATTTTTGAAAACTTGATACATATTCTTATAGGAAATTTTACGCTGATTCCGAATATACCACATGTTAGTATGCTGAAAATATTATTTCGCACAACAAATCGCAAAAAACAGGCTATTTTGAAAATTTTGACTACATTTTTGAAAATTTCAACTCGAAGATGTAATCCGATCATGCTGGCCAACGAACTTGAACTTTCGTTTTGTGTCCTTAACATTTTAAAATTTGTTTGAAGTTTCTAGCACAATTCTACGGACAGTTATCGTCTGGAATGACACATACATACATACATACATACATACATACATACATACATACATACATACATACATACATATATACATACATACATACATACATATATACATACATACATACATACATAAAAAAATGCGTTAAACTTCAGAATATGATTCAGAATAGCCTGAAACGGATTTCTGCATAAAACGTTTTCAAAAATTCACATTCTACAAATTTTGAGGCGAGAGCAATAGCTTAATTTTCTTCAAAAATTCGCTAAAATGTACTTCAACAAATAGCTTCAGGTCACCAATTGAGAAATCATAAAATATTAAATAAAAATGAATGCAGCATGATCGTATGGGTGAATTTTCGTAAATAATCCTGTTACATTTAGGTTGAATTGTTTTGATATTTGAGCACTTCGAGGGCAATGAAATTGTTAAATATAACACTAATATGGTTAAGTATCTTGACCGCTACGTGATAATTAGCACAGTTTTGGGATTTTGAAAGACGGTCAGGCAATAATAAAAATCAAGTCTTCAAAGCCAACGTTTCGATGTATTTATCATCATCATCAGGGCTCGGAGAATTTATGCAGGTTTTTACAAAATGATCTTGTAGTTTGCAACACATTCATGTCATACACATACTTTGATTAGTGAAAACATGTGACAAATCAAAGTAAGTGCATGACATGAATGTGTTGTAAACTGCAAGATGACTTTGTAGAAACCTGCATAAATTCTCCGAGGCCTGATGATGATGTATAAATACATCGAAACGTTGGCTTTGAACACTTGATTTTTATTATTGCCTGACCGACTCTCAAGATCCCAAAACTGTATAATACTACATATAAGTAGTCTGTTTTTTCCTTCTTTAAATTATACGATTTTCGTTTTAGAAGCATTGAAGTTACAATAAAATGACAAGAAAACAAAAAAAATTTTTTGGAATTGTTATTTTTAGTCAGGGAAATCTGAAATTCGGTCAGGGAAATGTTAGGGAAATTGAAAATTTCCATTTTAAGGGGCACCCTGTGGATTCTTAGTGAAAAATGAGGTCAAATTTCATGCGATCCCGAAGACGAAATTAGACTACAAAAAGAGGGCTGGGGACGCTGAGGTCACTTTTTCAAGCCCGCTATCAGGGCGGAGATGAAAAGATTCCCGGACTTGGCGACCGAACCCGCCCCGCCCGGCCAAAACCCTTAATTAATTAATTAATCCTGAAAAGAGTTCTATGAGCGTCGCGGAGGTCAGGTGGACGGTGTGAGAGGGGGGGGGGGGGGTGTAGCTTGTAGCGATAATTATAGGATTGGAACGCTTATAGGAAGGGACCTCTTGATTTATGTACTCCTCCTCCTCCTTTCTTCGCTTGCTCATCTCGAGACAATGCCGTTGTTTTTAAAAATAGCCGCAGACATAACCCCTCTTAAGGGGGGACTCCGGTATCAGCCGTCGAAATTATCTGTATCGCGGTGAGCCGACTTTCCGAACAGTCTGGAGCTGGATGGAAGATTTGCCGTTGACATTCCAAAAGTTACAAAAGTCCAGTCATGCAACATGACCCCATGAGCGAATTTTTGAAGAAATCTTCGACATTTCAGTCGCTATTGATCGTGTAGAGAAATTTTAGTTTATGATTTTGATAGACAAACATGGAATCAAATTATTAAAAATAATGAGGAGGTACTCATACTTTATTAATATTAATCTAATCTTTTAGATTTGAAGTCAAATGTTGGTAAATATTCATAGATTTCGATGTCCAATGTGGTCAGATTGAAGGCAGTTGAAATCTTAACAGTATCCTATCATAACATCATCAAATCTTGACATAAAATAAAATAACATACCGACGTCATATGAAAGAAACGTATTTCCGCAGCCAATCGATGATGAGGCTTTATATTACGAGTGATATAAAGTCAGTTGCATTCGAATCTAGTATCCCACAGCAAGAAATTGACAGACAAACTGTAGTCTCTGTTTCGAACAAATATTACCGATTTTTACAACTAGCGAACGGCATTATTTCGATTTTTGACTGATTTTTCAACTTTGAAATTTTTGAAAACTTGATACATATTCTTATAGGAAATTTTACGCTGATTACTACATATTACCACATATTAGTGTTACACAGTGTTACCACATACCACATGTTAGTATGCTGAAAAAATTATTTCGCACAACAAATCGCAAAAAACAGGCTATTTTGAAATTTTTGACTACATTTTTGAAAATTTCAACCCGAAGATGTAATCCGATCATGCTGGCCAACGAACTTGAACTTTCGTTTTGTGCCCTCAACATTTTAAAATTTGTTTGAAGTTTCTAGCACAATTGTACGGACAGTTATCGTCTGGAATGACACATACATATATACATACATATTATAAACATACATACATACATACATATATACATACATACATACATACACACATACATACAAAAATGCGTTAAACTTCAGAATATGATTCAGAATAGTCTGCAACGGATTTCTGCATAAAACTTTTTCAAAAATTCACATTCTACAAATTTTGAGGCGAGAGCAATAGCTTAATTTTCTTCAAAAATTCGCTAAAAACTCCTTCTATATCATTCTCGCAGGCTTCAATCATCACACTACTGCATGTTTTACTACACATCAGTTTCAGTGCATTATCGAAAGTAGTGTAAACCTGTACACTTACATTCGAACGCTCATTAAAATTGACGTCATCTTTATGGACATTTTAAAATTGGGCATTTTATGGCTTGGCATCTTTTGTACGCGGAGCGTCTTTGGGGGGGTTATAATCAACATCTGATCGACGTGCACGAATTCCGGAAGCATTTCAATCATACACTACCCATAGTTTTAGTGTCAAACAAAGGGTTTGTATTTGTGCGGTTACAGTGAAAGTGGTACGAACTAAATCACTCGCGACGAAGTTGTGGAAACCCATTTCAAAACGGAAGATAGTGAAAAAAAAGTTGTCTATTTCTACGAAAAATAAAGAGTTACAATGTTAAATCGATTTCGACGGTTAGGCCATCATCAGCAACAAACAATAAGTATTATTGGGCCTTTCCTTTTATATCCCCGCATATTTCCGTTAATTCGTTACCATTCATTCATTCTGACCTCCATGTCCAACTAATCGGTATTTGTACTAAGGAATTGGCTACTTGATGTTATGCATTTTTGAGATGCGAGCTTGCGACCATCCAGACTACCAAACCCATCATTCTGACCTCCATGTCGAACTAATCTGTATTTTAACTAAGGGATTGACTACTTGATGTTAGGTATTTTTTAGATGCGAGCATCCAGACCACCAAACTATACACATCATTCTGATCTATTAAGGAAATTAGGTGCCCCCCCCCCCCCCCCCCCCCCCCCCCGAGGTGCAATGGGGGCCTAAATCCTCATAAAAAGGTAGAGGAGAGTAAAGAGCATCCCGTCAGAGAGATACCACTCCTACTAATAGCTTTTAATGAGCCATGTTCGGAGTAGATTGGTTTCCAGTCACCTGGAAAGCCCATCCAACGCCAAACCCAGCTGCTAAAACATTCGAGCACAGGCCGCGACGCCCGTTGTTTCATCAACGGGACGCCGACAGCGCTATCTCTGAAGCCCTGACGGGACCTCGATGGAGGTAACTCTGTTACAGTGGATGTCAAAATGATTGAGGATCATCAATCCGATCAATCCACATTCAATAGAAAATAGGTGGTAAATTTGAGGATATAACAGAAAAGACCCCTATTATTGTTTGTTGTTGATGATGGCTTAACCGTCGAAATCGATTTAACATTGTAACTCTTTATTTTTCGTGGAAATAGACAACGTTTTTTTCACTATCTTCCGTCGTGAAAGTAGTTTTCCCATATACGGTCTAGAAGTTTCATAACATATCTGATTAGATGATGATTACCATTGCCAATTAAGAATGAACTCTTGTTTCTTGGAACCTTTGATTAAAAGATCGAAAGACTTTTCCCATCTAATACCTCGGGAGTTTATTCTTAGATGCCCAAGTTTCTCGCCCAACTTGTTGCTCTAACACCACCTAATTAGACGTTCTCACTGAACGAAACCGAAGATGAAAGTGACAGAGGAAACGTGTGTTCGACTGACAGCTACCTTCGTAAGACGTTTCTTAGAACAATTAAAGTGGAAACTTACTATGACGGCCTAAAAAGGGCATTTCTCCGTCAAGGGATGGCGTTCTGTGAACCGATCCCGTACATGGAATTTCGTCCGGTATAGAAATATTGTTCGTGATTGTGACTATTCACAGCCATCAGGGACACCAGGAAGCGTCGGCAGGCATACTTTTAGGTCAACTCATATCTTGCTTGATTGCTACAACGAAATTTTGCTTCGAGTCTAATTATACAAGGTGAACCGCTTGTAGGTGCAAAAAATGTTTTACGTAAAACCAAACCAAAACGTCTGTCAAGTTGAGTGAACAGTATAGCTTCTCCACAATTGTAACATGGACTATACAGCATTAGTCGACCTTAGTTGAAGAACAAAGCACGATTCGGAATGATTTAAAGCAAAGTGGAACAGTACCTATTTAATACATGTGTACCAACAAATCATGAGAAATCGAAGTGATAGGAAATTCAAGTTTGCGCACTGACTACGATTAATCCAACGGCAATGAAATTTATGGAGACCGTCAAGGAGCTAACCCCCACAATCTCCGAAAACCTTATAAAAATCGGTCTGTTAGTCTCGGAGTTTTATCTATGTCAATAAATTTTAGTAATGCGCATGCGTAATAGTTCCTAATACATAACCAATTGCGATTATACTCCCCGGGTTTGAATGAAATCAGACTAATAGATTATAAGAAATCGTCGTTATAGACAGTTCAAGTTTGCGCATGCGCATGGGATTGTATTGATCCGACGGCAATGAGAGTTATAGGGGACCGTTCAGGAGCTAACCCACACAATCCCGGAAAATGTCATAAAAATAGGTCAATTAGACTCCGAGTTTTGTAATCTATTGTCAAAGAATTTTAGTTTTGCGCATGCGCAATAGTTGATACTTCCCCAATCGCACTATAATTCATTTGGTATTTTTCGGAACATATACCCAAATACCTCCTGAGTTTGAACAAAATCGAACCAACAGATTATGAAAAATCCACGTTATAAGAAATTTGCGTTTGCGCATGCGTACCTAAGAGCTACAACTGATCCGACGGCAATGAAATTCATAGGGAACGGTATATGAGATTTGACACGCACAATCCCTAAAAATGTCACCAAATTTGGTTGATCACTTAGTATAGAGTTTTGGACGTGACTAGGATTTACCACAGACATACATGAGACAGATAGACACGGAACCGAAATTTAACGAGTTTATTGGCCGTACATTTGGCGGTCAGCAATTTATTTGTACTCGAAGTGCTCAGATTTCAAAACAAAGTAGGTAACATAATATAATATTATAATCTACGAAAACTCGCTTATACTATCATGCTGAATGACTGGTTTTGCTTTTACTTTGCTATTCAGAGAAAAAAATGTAGTAAAGCATTAAAAAAAAAAAAAAAAATTTCCCCAATAAAATTGAAGGTTTTCTTATGGAGTCGGTTTCTGCGTATTTTTTCACGCTGAATCAAATAGAAACATGAGTAGATCTCTCAAATTCCGTTGAACACAGTGTTACCTTTAAGCTCATAAATGCTTTGTTTGTTAGGCTTAAATCTATGTGTGTTATGGGGTAAAACTAGTTAATTAAAGTGTAAGACTCGAGTTGGAGTTGGAGAAGTCTGCAAGTTTCACCAAAGAAAGCTGATTGCAAATTGTAACTCGCATATTAGTCGTGTAGAACGATACCAGACACTAGGTACAAAACATGTCCCGCTGTGCGCGCCCCTGCCGACCTGAATTTAAACTAGCGTCAATGGAGGTAAGCTCCCTTATACGTAGATTAGTTCTATAATATTATTCTTTAATTTTAAATACACCCGTGGTGTAGTGGATAGCGTATCGCACTTTTAGGGTAATAGTTCGATCCCAAACTCGGAACACAATATTTTTGCATTCGAATTCAACCTCCGAAACATATTTTTAAACGTTATTATTCTAAATGTTTTAAATCACACTTTGAAACGTCATTTTGTTCTATTCGTCTAACTAATCTACATTTTACTAAGGGATGGACTACTTGACGTCATGTGTTTTTGAGATGCGAGCTTGCGAGCATCCAGACCACCAAACTACACAAGTCGTTCTGATCCATTAGTTCAACTATATTCTAGCAGCGGACAGAGATGAATAACAATTGAGGAGCAAATTTATTCTACAGAACCTATTCGTGCGAAAATACTGTGGGGGAACGTAGTTACAATTCAGTAGGAGCGCGCACAGCGGAACGTGTTGTGTACCAAATGTCAAGTTAGAACGAATTGATCAATGTTTTACAAAGCTGTACGCGCTAGTTTACGTCTAAGCAAAACCCCAAAACTTCATCCCTGCCGTTTAATTTTAACTAGCCACAATTAGTTCATCAGATGGCATTCGTATGAGACAGGGGATCTTTTATTGTGACTCGAAGAAACCACCTTTGCGTGACTTCGAGGAACTGCTGTACTTCTTCAGCCGCCCGCCGCGATTGCCTTTTAAAAAGAACCGCCGGACGGATCGCAATTTACACCGAGATGGATGTCGTTCATCGGAAGATATAATATCCGCATCAACAGACAGACGGATAAGTAGAAGCAGGCGGGGTGAGGCGAGGGCGTGAGTTTGGCGGGCGACCAAAGGAGCTACGACCCATTGGCGAGACAAATGATGAATTCGTAATGAGTCTATTATAAAAGTTTTGGCAGCTTCCGAGCGTGGTAAACGTAGAAAAAACACACGTGAACAGGATACCTACCTGCATTCCGCAGTTTCTTTTGTTTTTTGTGTCTAGTGCCGGTAATAGCTATTCCCAAGTTTGGCTACACGGACAAATCGGCGCGGCGAACCAATATAACTGTTGTTGTCTTCTGGTTTAGTGGTGCGATTGTTCCTCGGACCTATGGATACTATCATTAGAGAGTTTTTGCAGTTTTCCATCCGAGTCGTTCAGCTAAGTCGTTGTACGAATAGAGGTATTTCTAGTGCAAGCAAACCAGAAGCTAACCACTGAGTCGTACTGTACAAATGTGGAATCGTTGTACGATGGAATGAAACGATTCAAAGTCACACTAACGTGAATACAGTACTCCAAATCTTCATAATTTAGCCTGAGTCACAGATTACCTATAACATGTAATGAATTCTTTCATAATGGAAGAAATATCAAATCAGCAACAACTTTGTCTGTGCTTTAATTTTTTCACTAGAAATAGATGTAGTAGAAGAAGGAAGGGAACTTGGAAGGGTATATATTTGTTAAGGCAACATCGAAATTTGCCTTAGGTAAGGAGAATCTCTATCGGGAACTTCAACATAATCAACGATCAAGATGTTCATACCTATATTATAAACATGTATCAAGCTACCTTTACCCATTACCTACATATGTACGATATTATACACTTTTTTCCTTGGCCAATTACGTTTCATTATTGAAGATGTGGATACCTGATGCTAACTCACGACAAAGGGCAAATACACCCGTTTCTGTCTGTGTTTATTTTCTCTGTAATGTGGCACAATCCCTACCCATTTCATCAAAATCGATCCATCAGTATCGCGGCTTCGCCTATAACAACCAATTTCAGGTTTGACAGGTGCAATGATTACCTATTTCAACGAAATTAGTAGGATGAGATCCTGAGACTTGAACCCAAATACCCTCAAACGAAATCGGACAGATGATAGGTCGTGAAGTTTTAGAATCCATTATAAGATATCAGCATAATTCAAGTTAGAAAAAGCGTAAAGTTTGCAATCTGGTTAGGGAACATTAGAAGGAATATTAGAAGAAAAACAATGGATAAGTATACCTTTTCAAAAACAATTTAAAATGTGATTTTCTTAAACTGATAACTTTGTATTCGATTTTTTATTCGCAAAAACAAATAGATAGGTACCTAAGGATTTATTTTACAAATTTTGAATTTGATATTTTGAATTTTGTTTCCCTGAAGAAGCCCCAGTTCCTGCAGAGAAACATTAGTGATTAATAAAAAACCAATTTAAGGACAAAAAAGCGTTTTTTTGCAAAGTCTCGTTATAATTTGAACTGTCCAAATAAAGAAACGTTGCAAAGAATTAAAATTGTTCATATAACTTCAAAACTCAAAAGGCATAACGGTTTCCACATTGGAGGACAATAATTTTGACAACTATCGGAATGAACTCAAGGCTTCTTTATATCCAGTAGTAAGCAACAAAATGGCTTCTGTTCTTTTTGTTTTTCACTCTTCAGCATAGGAATTCAAGTGAAATTCTAGCTGTGTTGGAGTTCGATGGGGATCTGGTTCCTGGAGTGTATCGTTGACTTTTTTTACCCCACTCCAGCAGCGGTACCTTTCTCGCTTTATTTATTGCGTCAAAACTAAGATGAAGAAGTAAGTAAGAGAGAAAAAAATCCCTCCTTAGTGGACCCGCATTTCAGATCGAGGGGATCGGAATGGTTTTGCGGGGCTTGGTAGAAGGCAAAAAGCAACTTACATGCCCCGATAATAGTAATAATTTACCTCGAGGCCTCAGGACACTGGGAAAAGATACAAATCAATTAATAGGATAACGACGGACGTTCCGCGCATACCCAGGACACCGGACTGCCTCTGCAGTAAGTATGCTCTGTGTAGTTGTTTTCAAGTGTGGACGTGTAGGTGCATACTGCTGTGCAGATATGAAACGCTCGTTCTCACATATTAATCACAGCGGCGAGCTGAGGACATATCAATTTGAAGAATGAGACAATAATGAAGTCATCTCCCGACGGAATCCTCCTCAAATTGGCTGGGTATTTGTTTTTAGCTCGACCAGCATGATGGACTGCGTATGGCCAATGAGACAGGCTGTTAACAAATCAATTCACGTACTAAGTTATGGATTTCAATTCTTTTTCAGCAACCATCTTAAACATATAGTAGGTAGATACATTCTGATTGATTGATTTATGTGAACATTCAGTGGCGAACGCATGGGGGGAGGGGGATAGCCCCAACCCATAGTATTTTTTTTAATTAAAAAAAAGGTGTACACCAGTTAAGTGTTATAATAATAAGGCATTTCAATTCAACATAAATTGTTTCCGGTAGAATCACAGTAGCAATAATTTATAATCTATTATATTTCCAACTGTTCAATTGTAAAACATTTCCCCAGTAAGTATTTCCAGGAGGCTAGCCAGATCAACTTATATCACAGCCTATTTACTAATCCTGACGCACCTCACCATCGCCCGGAAGAGGAGAGGGTTGAAAGGAGGGACACTAGTGAATCACCAGGTACGAACCCTTGATGGTCGCGGGCGGAGACACAACGAAGCACTTCTTCAGAGATGCCCGATTCTAGTAGCTCCGCGGCACTTCTCTCACACCCCACTCCGCGCCATAAATTGACGTTATTTGATATTTCTCTGCTCGAATATTGGATGCAGAAGATCTTTTCACACATCCACACATAAGAACATTCTCTTGGAACATCTATTGGCTCAGGTGATGTCAGGGACCCACAACTATGCGGAGTCCCAGCAAACCAGAGTTGGGCGTAATCGTAATTCTAAATACTATTACAATTACAATCATAGGATTTTAAAGTTGTGATTAAAATTACGATTGTAAACACAACTCCGAAACAATATGATTGTAATAGTAAGCGTATAATTACGATTACGCCCAACTCTATGGAAAATATACTCTAGTCCCATCACAATACTTTTCCTTGACTCTTCTGGTAATGTATGAAATGCAAAAACCATTCTCAAAGGATTTGATGATTACTGTGAGAACTCAAAATTCGATTTGCTTGGACACGGTTAGTTGAGTCAGGAATCAACTTAGACCTACGGCAGCTGATTTGGAACTCCGCCTGTCGAATTCCGTCTCCGACTAATTACATCCTAATTGATAGTGAAAGACGGCCGCAATATTTTGACACCTGGTCGTCATAACGGCAGACTGATAGCCACTTTCCGCCCAGACCCTCAGCGTCGGCCCACACCCTTCAGATGTCACAGTTCGTAGTAGAGCTCAGCGGCTCTCAGGTACAACAACAGGGATAATCGTATAAGTAATAAGTAATCGTATAATTACGATTACGCCCAACTCTGTAGAAAATATACTCTAGTCCCATTACAATGCTTTTCCTTGACCCTTCTGGTAATGTATGCAATGCAATAACCATTCTCAAAGGATTTGATGATTACTGCGAGAACTCAAAATTCGGTTTGCTCGGACACGGTTATTTGAGTCAGGAGTCGACTTGGATCTACGACGGCTGATTTGGAACTCCGCCTGCCGAATTCCGTCTCCGACTAATTACGTCCTAATTGATAGTGAAAGACGGCCGCAATATTTTGACACCTGGTCGTCATAACGGCAGACTGATAGCCACTTTCCGCCCAGACCCTCATCGTCGGCCCACACCCTTCAGACCGCCTTGGGAGCCGGGCCAAATCGGAGCCGCCTCCCCTCTCCCAGATCATCTGGAAGGAGCTTCGCGCGTGAATCTATTACCGAACAGGTGGAAACTACAATAAGCCACGCCGATCTTCGGATGCCTCTCGGGGGAACCGTCTTTCCACGCAATCTCAGATTATTTTCGGAGGCCTTCGTATTCATGGAGAAAACAGTCTTCCGTATAATGGGATTCAAATGAGGTGGAAGGGCCTAAAAAACGCAGGAGGCTTTTTTTTTCTTTTTCGTTACCAATGAAAGGCGCGGCCTCCTGGCAGCAGTTCATTTTCTTACCGGTAACCCCCAACTACCGAAGAAGTTGAAGGTTTGATTCCAGTGATTTCACCTCCGCCTGACCTTTACAAAGCGCATCTTACTACAATACCGCTACCTCTTGGTTTCGCATTCAAACAAACAACCCAAATGCATTTTTTCATTCCACTTTATTTTATGTTCACGAAGGTCTCATCACGCCGGTTCACGAAGCTCCTTGACCGCTCACGCTCCGTAGTGAAACTTTGAGAAATTCATCCTTGGTACCTTCTTTTATATGAAGATTACTCGAGGTAAATGGAAACTATGATTTCTCGAATGGGGGTTTATTGTGATATGGAAATGTGTAAACCTTGGTTATCAAATATACCTAACTCCTTTTCTTCGCCGGGGGCGTTGATATCTAGTTCCTACACGCAAGCATAATGTTTAATTCACCCATGCTAGTAACTTTTTTTTTTTAAACTGTATTATACACTTTATTGTATAAACAATACATTATAGTTGCGCGAGAAAATGCCATTATAAAACATTAACATGAAACTTTAAAGAATTGGTATTATTATAACTTGAAAGACCGCCATATCGTGCGAAACAAACCCATCATAATTGCTTCATTATCGAATATGCACTGATAAGTGATTGCATTCACTATCCACTGATAAGTCCTCAATGTTTTCTACCCAGAAGTTTCGTCTTCAGTTCATCAACGAAATCTGTAGGTCGTTTTCGCTTGAGCCGGCGTCTTGATCTGCACATTGGAAGGTTAGTGGCCAATTCATTCAGCAAAGGGTTAGAGTGGCAGGTCATTTCTTCGAGGAATCTGGTAAATTTGTTCTCTATATCCTCCTTGACTGGGAAGATATTCAGGTCGGAGTGTAGTATGCTAGTAACAAGGATCTAAGAAGTAAACAAGTCATATTCGATAATGAAGCAATTATGATGGGTTTGTTTTACACGATATGGCCGTCTTTTAAGTTATAATAATACCAATTCTTTATCTTGCATTTTTTCGGGTGTATGCTTTCATTTGTCAGGATATGTGTATTTTCCATAGGTACATATATGAGTAGATTGACCAAAATATTGATCGACACAACAACCTTGGCAGAAAATGCAAAATATTACCTATATAAATAAAATAATTTCCATAAAGAACTGTAAATAGTGGATAGATTTTATTTATTTGTAATTCGTGCAAGCCCAATACAATAAAAATGAAGTTTAGTTATAAAAATGTTAAAAGAAGAAAAATAATTTACATGAAGGTAGTTGAATATGTAGTTGGAAGTAGAATATTATATTTTGAAATAAATATCAGAAACATTGACCAAATGTGAAGTTACGAGTCAGAACAAATTGTACGTATTTAGGTGCCTGAATGAGCGTTCCAAAAGTTTGTTAGTGACGAGGTTTTGGTATACTGTTTTCAATAATAAACCTTTGTAATCGACTAAGTTATTTTTTTCTTACATGTCTCAAAATTTGTCGGTTTAAGTTTGTGACAAAGAAGGTGATATGTAAATGTAGTAGTTACTCCTTCAAAGGGGAGAGGCGATAAACCAGAGGATATCCTGAAGGCTGAAGCGCCCAGGAACTCTGCCAGGGTGAAGCATTTTCAAGAATCGGGAAGGAGGAACTATCCGAATCTATCACACGTTTCAAGGCGCGTAGAATCAAAATATCGAATTTAAAAAATCCGTGTGTCCGCCTTCCGAGGTTCTGCGGCAGATTCCCTTTCGATCTGCCGTTATTTTCTTTTTTGACATTTTATGTCTTTACTTTGGCACATAGAATCGAAAAGTGTTAATTTACGTTACCGAAAAACCGAAAAGTGTTAATTTTGATTTTCTGATGATTATTGCCAACAACCAAATCATTGCTATGGAATTAGTCTCAGGCATTTATCATCGTACAAAAATCGTTCGCCAATCGTCGGAAAGCTCTCGATTCACCTAACCGTATCATGTTAACCACTGCACAGTGCGTGGCCAATTATCTGAGGTATTAGTAAGGTTGTCTGTATAATTGTTTACATACAAGGTAATCCTTCTCAGTTGATTTTGTAAACATGATTGCAACCACTATTAGACTGGGAAGTGAAGACATTAAATGTCTCAATGTCTTGCAGACTTTTATGCAAGATTTTTGGCATTTATCATCGTACAAAAATCGTTTTTCAATTACATTTCGAAATTCAAATTTGATCAGAATCTTTTTATTTTTGATTACAAAGATGAACCGAAAATTGTAATGGAGCAATCGCTACTAGCTTCAGGAAACAAGCTATGGAAATGGTGAAAAGCAAGATCATGGATGGATGGATGGATGGGGATGGATATATATTTTCTTTGTATTGGTCTAAACGAGGCAATACAAATATCAGGTACACAAAATACTGAAATACAAAATAAATATTACAATACAAATACAGATAATTAAGTCATGACAGGAATAAAAATAGTTCGAGAATCTGTAGGTAACACTTATATAGTAATTCAGTCAGGTACATATTTCCTCCAACATTAAAAAAACTTGAGATTTCATAAAGTTCAATCTCAATCAAGGCCCACTTCAAAGTACTTCTGAAATTTTTAACTGAAAGTGTTTGAATTCGTACTGGTAGGCAATTGAAAAGACGAGTCCCCCGTCTGTACCGGATCACTTGTCAACGTTGTCGTAAGTCGAACATTAGGTGGGAGTAAATAAATTATTATTGCCTCTGGTGGGATAATTGATGAAGACGATTGGTCATAGAGTTATTGAGTGAATCACGGGAAGTGTTATAAGCATTTAGGAGAGAAGAAATCTCATTCTTCATCCCGTCAAGCTCATCCAGCCTATCATTAATTGAACTAAGAAGTCTGAAGATATTGGCACAAAAATCCATCAATTTCATATCATGATCCTGATTATTAGCGAAGGAGTATAGGTCTAACATTACATCGTCTTTTATTTTAATCAATTCGGTGTCATTAACGTGCATATAATACATTTTTTCAATTAATTATGACACTTGGGCCATATACGATGTTTGCTATATTTGAATTGAATATGAAGCAGCGGGATGAGAAGATAATCCACGGCAAAAGTTAAGCCGGGAGAAAGATAAGGGAAACTCGCCAATATTGAAAGTCGTATTGGACCGTCACTACTACTATCTTGATTAAGATGAGGTATGAGGAAGCGACTCATCTCTTCTTGATAGTAGATAGAGAAACGGACCACGAACCAGACGGACACAACCATGTTATAAAAAAAGACAAAAAATAACAAAGAAAAGAGAAAGTAAATCGAGAGAAACAACGGATTACGAACGACTTGTTCATATCTATTCATTGATATCATAGTAGTCAGTTCCTAAGCTAAACACTGCAAATTACCGTCTACCCAGATCACCTGTCTATAAATTATTAAACGCAGTCTCTTATACATAAGGCATTTAAATATATCTGCATAGGAGTAGACGAAATTAATTTTACGTAACACAGCCACGCTTTCCTATTTACTAATATGAGCTGAACCAAACTGAAAATTAATTAAATAAAATAAATCACCCACCTACGCTACAAATGCAGGTGATAGAAGTTATAATAAACTCAGTTTCGTGAAGTGAAAATTCCATTGGAATTACATCACCTGATTCGACGCGTTTTATTAACAATGTGGGGTCTTGAGTTGTAAAAATGTGTGCCCCCTAGGGAGTTCAATAATAATTATAGATCAATGATGTGCGCAGAATGGCTAGCTGATAGAGAAATAATAAACCTTTGTGTAATATTTTGCAGTTTGTTACTGACGAGGATTTTTATCTTTCGGACCATTCTAGACGCAATCTACTTCATTGATAGCATGATTGATACAATATTAAGTGGAAATGCCCATACAGTACCTTTACATACATACAGTACTAGGAAAATTACAACCACAGAATAAATCGTTCATACTCACAATGAGTTAAGAGTTCCAAAATTGACATCTCCAGATTTACACTCACCTGAAAAATGAACGAAATATGACGTTAGTAAACGCTTTACACTATTTAAAATTTTCTCCAAAAATAGACAAGTAGGTACATTGAAATACTACTTCACATAAATCTCTAGACAATGTATCAACCTACCAACTCGTTGTATTGGTTTTAACGAACTTTCGTATAAAATGCAGCTATCGCAATGGCTCCAAAAAAATGTTAAATAAACATTTTCGAATAATTTCTACATTGAAATCATTTTTGGGGTATTCTGAAACGAACCCTAGAGTTTAGCACTTTTTCGTATTGAAAGAAGGTAACTCACCTTAGGATTGAGATAAAAATTTCATTCTTGCGCAAAAATATCAAGCTTTCCAAATCGAAGGATGAGTTCGTTGGAAAGCACATTAAGCACACTTGTTGAGCACATTAAATTGGTTAAATTTCTAATTTTGTAGCAGAATTTTAATCCAAAACAGTTTATCAACTAGAACATTGAAAAATGTATGAAGAATGTTATGCTGAAGAATTCACTAAAATTTCATTAATATTTTCGCAAAAAATCGGTGAAAAACTACACAAAAAAACTAAAAATCCGTCACATAGGCATTGTAAATCTTTGTCGAGAAAACATCCTGGACTTTCACACATTTTACCTCAGATTCGCATTCAGTGCTCTTGGAAACCTCTAATTACCAATTTTCAGCACGAAAGACCATTTAGTTTGCCCAATTAACCTGTAGGAAGATCACGCGTGACCTAGTAGTGCAAGGGGGCTGAGGGTGCCCCCAGGCGGGCAGGAGCCATGACGTCATCGTGCAAATGAATTTCAATAGTCGTATTACTGGTCAGAAACACATCATATATATATAGCACATTTTTGGAAAGCTCTTGCTCTAATCTTTTGATTGAGCAAATAAATAATAACCATGGAAATTGGGTAAAGTTCGTTTTGGATATAAGATAGGTACAAACTGTTTCAGCTTTGAATCATCCAGTGAGTACCACTGTGATGGAGGAATAATGTTAGTTCAATATATGATACGCTGATATTAATAGTTTGTTGTTATAAAAATATAATGAATGAATTTAAGGGTTGGTAACTGAATAACCGTATACTAACCGTAATAACCGTATACTATACTACGTTGTATCAAACTAATAACTTGAATGCTTTTTTACTCCAAAGTTTTCAAACTATTTCAAGTGCATATCTTGGAGTTTAAACCTTTCAGGTAAAACGGTATATTATTTTTGTTAATGGTCAGATGAGATAGTCTAAGGGTGCCAGGCAGTGATAATCATTACTTAGGCACCAGCCAAGGCAGCTCTTTTATAGCTGTACCTCTGCTCCTACACATGCATCGGACCAACGGTCGAGGTGGAATCTCCGGGACTCCGGCAGACTCGAGTCAACGCTTGGTTTTACTACGGAACCATAACTAACTTACAATATAAAATAATAATAATATAATAATAAATTTATTTGTTATCATTTTCCGTTAAAAAAAAAAAAAAAAAAGTGTATAATATTTGTGTAGGTATATAAGAACATCAAATAAAATAATAGGTACTACTCTTAGAAAAATATTTTTACAAAATACTTTATATTTTCAATAATTAATGTGATGACCGTGCCGGATAGTTAAAACTGTGGCCCAGCACGGAGTTGTTGTGAACCGGAAACTATTTCACAAAAGTACCAATGAGTGTTTTAGGTATACCCACTTGTATGGTTTATTTAATTGAAACAAACTAATTTTTTCTAATTTGTTAGAAGGTAAGAAGATGATTATTGCTGCGGTCGTGTATTAATTTATGAATTTCTTTACGCAACAGTTCATCATTATTTATTTTTAGGATTTCAACTATTTTCTTGAATTTTTTGTTTACGATCTGCATGCCTCTCTATCTTGTTGTCATCTGAGCATAAGTGTTCTTCACTTTGGGTAGCTTAAGTCTATAGGGCTCGTTGTTTCGTGTCCTAACGTCCAAAAAGAATGTACTTTTTTATTTTTTAATGAATTTTATCATATTTTTAATAAATATTTGATGAACCGTGTCCAAATTCAATTCCTTGAGCAGCTCTTCTGTTGGATAGCGTTTTGGTTTCTTGAAAAGCACTTTGAGTGTCATTTTACAATAGTTCACGAAAATTATTTACCGCAATTGAAACAGACCTATAACATTATTAATTTTCTGAGTGAACTTATCAATTTCATGAACCGTCTAGCCAAGAGTAAAATAACAGCCAAAGTCGAATAAAAGTTACATTCTCACATCAGCTATTAATCTAAAATTAAGTTGTCTCATAAAAATTTTAGCTTCCCACAACTGAAACCGGTAACTTGGTCATGTTCCAGGGCCTAGGACAGCGGCCTAACAGCCCCCGCCAGCTGCCTCCGCTCCCCGAGGTGTGGCCTCACAATTAATGCGACGGTTTTACGGTCGTCAAGCTGAACAAATCGTCCGTCCAGCCACCTGAATATTCCATTTTAGCCCGAGAGCGTTTTCCCTCCTAATCACCGAGTACCCGAACGAGAGACTTCCCCTTGTTTTCATTATGTTAAACCCGCCAAAAATGCTAAGCAGAGCGGCGCTTTATGGGTAGTTCCTCCACGCTTACAAGATAACAACCGAACGAGCTAGAAAAAGATTTATATCTATCTGATCCGACGCGCGACATTGTTTTTCGTTGGTCGTGCTAGATTGTCTTTCAGATCAGTGTTTCTGATACGACCTCTTCGTCACACTAAATCTCTTGTCCTACTCCGAGTTATCAAATATCATTCAGATAGTGCAATCTTTTACAATAATATTTTAATACTGTTTAGATTGATCGTCCACTAAGCATCAACCATGGTGTAATAGGGAACTTTCATGTGCTGGAATTTCTTACTATTGACCTCAGATTCGGAATCAGTGCACTTGAAAACCCCCAAGTTCTAATTTTCTGCTCAAAAAAATGACCGTTTAGTTTGGCCAATATACGGGTAGGAAGATCACGCGTGATAGTATTGTAAGAGAGCTTAGGTTCCCCCCAAGAGGACGGGGGCCATGAGGTCATCGCGCAAATGAATTTCAAGTTCCGAAATACTGGTCAGATACTCATAATATAGCACCTTTTTGGAAAGCTATCATTAAGATCTCTTTATTGGGCAAATAAAAAAATAACCATAAAATTCCCCATTATTATTTTTGCAGTTATTTGATTGCCTCGAAATCATTTCACCCGTGAACAGTGATTCTTAAAGACATTACAGCCAACCATTGGGAGACCGATTAGACTGTGCTAAATTACACCGATGAAACTGGAATTAAGATGATCAAAATTCAATTTCCTTTGAGATATCCAATTTTTAACAATTATTAAGGAGTATTTTTACATAATGAAGATAAGGTCCAAACAGTGGTAAGTATTGCATACATTACAGGGACGTCCCTGTAAATGGATTGTATATAATTTGGTGAGAGTTAAAATAAGAGAAAAAACAAAAATATAACGACTCCACGGAATTCGGAAAAGTTTATAAAAACTGCAAAAACCTAAAAATCCAAGATCATTCTTGGTTGAATCACCGAATTTTGTTTAGTAGGTACAAGTTTTTGCCATAAAATTTGTTTTCAAAAATTTCTTTCAACTGAAATTGCTCAAATTTCAATACAATTGAACATATCATAATACGATAGATAGTTTAAGAAAATTCGCTCATACGATCATGCTGCATGACCGGAACTTTTTGCGATTCACACATGCCAGCAGGACATCGTGGTCAGGATTCAATCGACCCCTCATTCAAGTCAGTTCATAATGAACCAAGGAAATGAGCATTCATGTGGAACAAGATTTAGATTGGAGGGAAATATAGTAAATCCTAGGCCATAAACGTCTCTGTGTAACCCGTCCTATGTGTAAGTTGTACATACTTTATCAATCGATAAATCAAAATTTGAAGTCACCACAATTTACCACAAGTCACCAATCGAGGAACGTTTCAAAAGAATTGATTGGTGATTGGATGGCTGAGACGGGGCGGAGTGAGTGTGAGTTGGTGATTTGCAGCATATATGTATAATAGAGTCAATATAGTGTAAAGATAAAAAATTTATTTATATGCAGATGATTTACAAATGATATTAAAACTTGGAAAATGACTCATAAATTTTGTATTACTAATAAAAAATTACTGAAATAATACAGATGATAATAGTTATTTTATATAATCTGTGCTCATGCACTCTAGCAAATTGTGTAAGCAAACAGCAACACTTGCCAGGTAATTACGAGCCTCTGACTAGCACCTGGCAGTACATTGAAATGCTATAATTTATGTTGTGCATATAATAAGCGCTTTTGTTGTATATTTGCACTTGTATAAGAAAATTCAATTCAATGAAATAAATAAATAATTTAAAAAAAAGTCAATGAAACCCACGATATCAAATAAAAACTGCGTGATCCAGTATCCAGTACGAACGCAACTTTCCAGTACGAATGCAACTTTCGAGCGTCTATCTGTTACATATATGAATACTTATATATGCTACTATAAATACTTATATCCTTATATATATAAGGACTCTTCAAATAAGTGTAATCTTCAGACGCTATTCAGGAAAGAAAGAGAGCGAGTGACGCGAAGCCTGCCAGTCTGTTGACATGCCGTTGACAATATAGGTAGGTACCAATCAACTCTGAATCTCATTAAACCGGCTCCTGGAGTCCCGCTGCGGCTAAAGAAGCTATCATATTACCTGATCACTCATACTTCAAATATTAATTGATTAGTTCAATCTTTCTACTCAATGCCTGCTCACTTTTATTCGAGGCCTCTCTACAGGATGGGTGATAAACATAATGTTTATCATTAAGGATTCACGCTGGTTCAGACCACAATAAAGGCGAAGCTGATGTAAACATCCTCCTCCAGAGCGTATAAAATTGTGTTTTACCTATTTTATAAATTCGAAATTTTACATAGACATAGCGGTTCTTGGGATACAGTATGTTGACATTGTAAGTGCAGCAGTCTCTACCTAGGTACTCACGGAAAAGTGCTAATCCCGATCGACTATAACTTCGTTAAATTACATTCATTTTTAATGCGTATCTACCTACCTATTCTTTTTTTAAGCGAGTTGCTATTTGGTAAGGTAAAAAATAGATTTTGGCTTTCTCATTTTCCATACTAATCGCTTGAACAGTAGGAACATCTTGAGCAAAATCTCAGGAATCGTGAGAAATTTAAGAATTTGGAAAAAATTTAATAATATAAAACCTCAAACAGGCTGAGTAGAGACCGAGCCCCGGTCCCACCCATCATTGCGTCTTTCCAAACCGATCGACATGATGAAATGTAATGCAATGAACACCTGGAAGTTAAGGAAGGATGTTGTCTATTTCGACGAAAATAAAGAGTTACAATGTTGGATCGATTTTGACGGTTATTTCATCATCAGTAACTAACGATAGATAGCTCAGTTTGGTTGAGTTTAGTTTTAGTTTAATATGAGCTCGAGGTTTTGAACGCATGTAGAACGCAGTAGCTCACTTCCCAAACTTGACCAGGCAGGTCCAGAAAAAGTTTTGCGATCTGTCTGGATGACCTCTAATGTATGAATTGAATAGAATACAACACGTTTATTAGACGAAATACTCGTATGAATGCATACATAGTGTTCCACAGAGAATAATAAGTATACTTTTCAAAATAACTATAATATAGTTGAAACTATTTAACTCACCTATGAAATAATATGTACGTAGTATGATGAAGTACGCTATTGAAGTTTGATAGTTTAGGAGTTATACCTGAAAACACTTTCAAGTATAACACCAAGTTTTCATTTAAAAATTTCCCTGAAATTTGGTCGATTTCGCAAAATTCCCTGATTTTTTGACTTTTCCCGACGCAAAGAATTCCCTGACAGGGAATTCCCTAGGCTTTCCCTGACTTCCAGTTGGGGCCATCCTGACTAAACAATCTAATGACAGAATGATTAATTTCTCATATGAGACGGAGCTAACCATCCTGAACTAGGTACCAGTTAGGTTTAAATCTCGCTGCGTTCTTGAAACCCAGAAAGAGAACTTAGCGCGCCCGACCTTGAAGTTGCGACTTCGTGATGGTCCCATTTAAAAATGCCTCTTACTCCCTCACTAGGCCGGAATATTAATCGCTCGACATACGTTTTCTCCGGTGGTTTTTCGAGACCGCGCATTCATTCAGCGACCCGGGTTTCTATCGGTTTTCCATGACTCAACCGAACAAGTTGCCGGCGGAACGTTAACGGTAATTTAAGTAGGTGGCGCAAGAATGGAACACGGGAGAACCCTTCCCGCTCTTAATTTAGTCCTCGGAAAGAAATCCAAGTTTGGCTCAACTTGCACAACCCGCCGCTTGCCCGCGGAGCGCATAATGGTTACAACTCTTGGGTTTTGCATTGAACTGTCGCGAAGCCTTCAGGGTCAGTATTCCCCCTTTCTAAAAATACGGAGTATGATTATAAACCAGGCTTGTTAATTCTGCTTAAGTATTTGATAGGCGAATGGAACGAAGCACTGCAATCAAATAAATATAACATAGATCAGAGGGGCTGCAGCCCAGTTAGTGCGCAAATCTTTAATTCAATGTACCTACCAATTGAGCGCAGCCTGTTCCAGAGTGGTAAGTATACCTGCGCAAAGGAATAAACCGTTGTGCGCGAACAACTGACAGTGAAAATTAGTAATTTCTACATTATGAGTGATGTGTATAATTTGGTGGTATGGATGTCCCATCCCGAATTTGAAGAATAAAAAATATATATTTATTTATTCATTTATATATATATATATATATATATATATATATATATATATATATATATATATATATATATATATATATATATATATATATATATATATAGGTAACTTCCAGACGATAACACTCCTTAGGATAGACATAAAAATTCCGTTCTTGCGGCAAAAAATCAAGCTTTCCATACGAAAGGACGAGTTCGTTGGCCAGCATTTTTTGAGCATATTAAATTGGTAAAATTAAGAAAAAAAAAAAAAAAGCTGAAGAAATCACTAAAAATAGCAAAAAACGGCTAAAAATCGTTAAATTTATATTTTTTAGCGGAATATTGCTCAAATGAAGTTTATTGAGTATAAAACAGAACAATAAAAATTTTAGGTGCAAGATTATGCTGAAAAATGTGCTTAAATTTCATTGAGATGTGCTAAAAAATCGATAAAAACTGAAAAAAATTTAAAAATCCGAAATCTGTTCCGAATCACAGAATATAAATTAAGACGATTTTTTTGTCATTAAACTGGTAGTTAACATTTTCTTTTCCCTCAAAGACCTTAATTTTTAAAACAATGAAACATAATATAGTACGATAATTTACGACAATTCGCTCATACGATCATGCTGCATGACTGGAATAAGATATCGCGATTCTGGCTTCACCATCATGTTCAGCACTAACAATCTTTGAAATGTGACGCCACTCGGAAAAAAATGGAAAAATTGTTTCCTATGTATCAAAAAACTTCTCTTCTATTTACCGTCCAAAAATTTTTTTCTGATTTTTATTTGCTTAAAACTTAGTATTAGGCACCCCAAGAACGCTCCCCAAGTTTCACTGCTATATCTCAAAAATTCTGAAAAAAAAACTCAGCCCGGGCCTCGCAAAGGGCTTCGCCCTCCTTGACACCCCCGTTGCTTTTCGCTTTGAGCCTTCGGCTAAAATGCTAAAAAACGAAACATGCTTTCTTCCCTCTAATTCGGGAATGAATGAAATCGTTCAATTAATAGGAACTAATTGAAATTAGAAGGAAGTAACTAGGTAGGTAATTTTCTGTTATGGTGCGCATCTACAATTATTGTATAACCAAGATAAAGTTCTCAACCAAGTGACAACAAAACAAGCGGAATTGTTTAATATATCAATTTATAACATAAATAAATATAAAATTACGACATGAATAGAAGAACAAGTACGAAAGAAATCCGTGATAAATCGAGAGCTTTCCAACGAATGGAGAACGATTTTTGTCCGATGAAAAATAAAGAAGTTTCATTTCCCCAGCAACGGATTGGTTGAACGTGAAAATCATTAAAAAAATCAAAAGAGATGCTTGCATACGAGTCTGCAACACATTGGGACATTTTCATGTGTGTTTTCTTATTGTATTTATTACCAGGCAGATTCTACCGAAAGTACTAGATTTTTTTTTAATTATATTAAAACTTTCAAATCTTTAGAAATTTTGAAGGATTTAGACTCATCATTGAAGGTTGATGAAACGAAACGCTTGCATACGAGTCTGCAGCACATTGGGATATTTTATGTCTTTAGTTGAAGGCAAGTATGTGTTGCAGACTCGTATGCAAGCTCTAAGAGCCACTCAGCTGATCTGGACCCTGGGCATCGTCACGTAAATGTGCTAAAGAGACTGCATACGAAATTACAGCTTCCCAGAGTGTAAAGCATAGAAATTACCTATTAAAATGATTTAACCACCGCTTTACAAATCAAACCGTTCTCGCAATATTTGGATCACCTGCTATGAATCAAATCATCGAAACACCAACTCAATGAAATCATCAGAAATTAACAAGCGGTTGCAATCATGTTCACAATATCAATTATTGATAATGATCACCTGTGTGTAAACAATATTATTCTTATAACCATGCTCATAACTCAGCTTGTTGGCCACGCACTTCGCAGTAGTTAACATAATATGTTTGGATAAATCGAGATCTTTCGAACGAATGGTCAATAAATTTCGTGGGATGAGAAACGACGAAGTACCATTTCCCTAGCAACGACTCGGTTGTAAGAGGAAATCATCAAAATATTTTATGTCATTAAGAAAACAGTTGATTGTCGCAACACAGTGAGTCAATTTTAATTATTGGTATCGCGTGAGCAAGTTATCGTGACGATTTTTCAGTTTATGTGCCAAAGCAAAGACATGAAAATGTCAAAAATTTCGTGACACTTCGCGTAACGTTTTCGGGCAGTTAGCTTAAGTCTAAAGCATGTTCCATGCTAAAATTAGAGGGGAATGGGTTCTTCTTTTGAGAAAAATGCTCAGGTTTCATTGTTTTGGCTCAAATCGGAGCTTGATTCCGCTGGTATTTCCCAGTTTTGAGAAAAAACAAGAAGAATAGGCTGCATCCCATCCCAATTAGGCACCTAATCATGAAATTTAATGTAAACATTGTCCGATTGATCTGGAATCTTTGACGTATACAAGGAAAATTGATCACTAAATTCTTTTGAGGTGTGAACTTTTACTGTAATTATTAGTACACTAAAATCTGCGCAAGAGCATATAACAAGACATTTTTGCTTCTGAGTCAATATCTATAGGTAGCGGAAGTATTGATTTTACTTTCGGGAGACGAAAAATTTGTAGTCTCCAAAATCAAAATTTCCACTCGCATTCTACGTTTTAGACCTTTCTGAAAAACTTTTGTTCGATTTCTATTTGTCTGTATGTTCGTGTATCCGCAAATCCTTATAACAATATTAACTTCCACAGTCTTCAACCGATTTTAATGAAAATTTCAGGGGTTGTGTGGGTTATAGGGTAGGTTGTCACCAATCAGCTTCATTGTTTTCTAATCCTTTCATAATCTTCATCTAATCTTTCATTGTTTCCTAATCAATATTTAACTCTTTGCATGCGCAAACGTTAATTCTGTCTATAATTTTTTCTCACGCCCTAGTCGTCTGATCTCGCTGAAATTCGGAGGATAGTTGTCTCCACAGGTATCTTTAACACATGCGCAAACGCAACATTTATAAAGCATAAATTTCTTTTGTCGCCCGATTCACCGACTGCACCCAAACTCCAAAATAACTCTCCATAGATTCATTCATTGTTATTGTAAACCTTTCAATGATCTATACATTCATGTTACGGATACGTAGAATGTATGTGCCAAACCCGATTTCGAAAAAATATATTATACTTATATTAATAGTAGAAAAAATAATGACATTCAATAGAGGCGTTTGTCGGTCAGATAATAACGATGAGTATGTGGGGATGGGATGGGTTTCCCCGATGATACTTTCAATCATTCTTAAACTGTTTTTGATCATTCTTAAACTTATTTGATAACACTAGAGTGTCAACTTGTTGTCGAGGAAAGTATGTTAAGAGCGAATCAGTATTTATTTCAAGAGTTTTTTTCATAAAAGATAAAAACAATATAGTGCATGCAAGAACGAGCGAGCGATCTAAATAAATAAAAAACTTGTTTTCTAGAATGAGATCCGGCTTCCAAACAGTAGAGGAGGGAGCCTTCCCCAGTCACGCCTCTTAATTTAATTAAACCGCAATATTAGGAAGCTAAACTAGCTATTAATTATTGATTTGAGGGGGGTTTAGGCGGTAGGTTTAATGAAGTGGCCTGGTTGCAGATCCGTCGCGGTCTACTGGCTTCAATAATAATCAATTCCCGTCTTCGAGGTTATTATATCATATTACCTATATCCCTAGGGATGATTGGTGAAACATGCGTATTGGTGTGAATTGAATACTTCCTGCTTTTCTTCCTCCTTACAAAAGGTCTGTGCACTCATGTGATCTACCAAATTTTTTATTATTACTTTAGAGATAAAAATTCCGTTCTTGCCTAAAAAAATCAAGTATTCCACACGAGAGGATAATTTCGTTGGCCAACAATATTTGAGCACATTAAATTGGTAAAATCTGGAAAAATGTACTTTAAAAAATCACCAAAAATGGCTAAAAAGGCCAAAATGTTTAGTCAAAACTAAGATGTTCAAGATTAACTTGGACCTTTAAACATTTTCGCTCAAAATTGTGCTGAAAACAAAAAATAAAACTATTAAACTTAACTTAACTATACTTACTTAACTATTAAATTTAATTAATATTTGCTTAAAAAATCTATAAAAACTGCAAAAAAAAAGTAAATATCCAAAATCTTTTTTGAATCGTCAAATTCTATTTAGTATGAGTTTTTTTGTAATGAAATTGGTTTTTAACCTTTTTTTCTACTTAAATTGGTAAAATTTCAATACAATTGAACATAATAGGTATAATACAACTGATCGTTTAAGAAAATTCGCTCACACGATCATGCAGGAACTTTTTGTTCCTGCTTTCACTCATTACACCCATGCGTGAGATACTATAAGACTCATAAAACTCATAAGACCCATAAAACCCAGAGATTCTATAAGACCCACCTAAATCTACGTCCAAAATAACATCGAAAACGACACCCCACATGCCTATGTAACAAAAAACGCCAAAAACCCCATTTCTACACCTATTTTTCACCCATAGGCGTGGAGTAATCGGATTGGCGAGATGATTGGACTAACTAGGGACCAAACCGAATCTTTTTGCCAAATTTCAGATTTTTTCAACTCTTCTGGGCCATTTTAGGAGGTTTTCCAGGAATTCCGGACCTTAGTGCGACGCAAGGAGCCGATTGAAGTTGCTCTCGGCGGACATTGAATAGCATCGTGAATCACTCGCCGGGCCTCCCTTAATGAAGATTTATGCCATTTGTTTCGAGACAACAATGAAATTAGCTGTCATCACCTCCGCGACCTAATGGAGACATCAAAAGGCGTTTGATGATAATCGGAAAGTGGGCGGCGAAGTGGTCGGTTGACACCACGAAACGGGGGAGCGTTCAACCTCGCCTGATTTGCCGCTAATGAACTCGCCGTCCATTCGGTAGGATACCGCAGCTCCCCCCTCCATTATGCGATACAAGTGAATTCTTCCCGGGTTGTAAACTTTCCATCAACCAACGTTTTTCAATAACAAAAATATCCAGATCTATAACTTTTCTACGGCGACACTCACACAGATCTCGATATTTTACTGCAACAGAACTCGTGTCTAATTAAAATTCACAATACGACTGGCTTCAAAATAACGAGATTCGATGTGGGGCCATGTAATATAGGTGAGAAAGACTGTCTGATCAGAAGAATGAAATTGACCATCAAAACCGTAAAAAACTGCAAAATTCTTTAATTGAAAAAGTATGCTCAGCAGTCATTACCTTAAGTAATACAATAATTAAGCGAAAAACCAACAACGAGAACTTCAGAGTGACTTCATCATCAAATACAGGCGTTACAGGACTGACACTTCGCAACAACTTTTAGAGCTTCTACTTGGAGAAAAAAAATTGAAAAACACAAAATTCAGCTCGGCCGTTTTAGGGATTGGTTCCCAAACGTTTCCTTGAACGAAAAAAAGTTTTTCCAGCGGATTTTGATTACATCGGTTTGAAAAAGTTTTCTTGAGTCAATTTGTCCGCCGTCTTGCAAAGTGGCCGTAAGTGGGTTCGTACGCGCGCGCGGATGAGATCAGTTGCTGGGCGTCGCCAAGGCACGCCGCGCCGCCCCTCAAATACACTCTATTTTTCCTGGAACCACGTTTTTCGCTCCCAATTCTCACATGCGGCCACTAATTTTCAGAATCAAAATTTCATGCCTATGCCAAACATACACTTGAATTGTTTCCAAACATGGGATATTAGCAATTTTTTTTATTAAAAAAAAATTAAATTAGCAATTAAAATTATAAGTCAAAATTTCAACAACGAACATTTTTTTTGGAAACTTTGTTATGTTCGCTTGATAGCCAATCAAATATATATTTAGATTTGAAAATTGATTGACTGGTGTGGAGATAATCAAGATTATCTATTTGTATCTTCCCTCTCTATCACACAACTGACGTCCCCTTTAGCCTTAAAGCCTGGAATTATCATGTTTTGCATATTTCGGTTTTCGAGTGTGAAACCTCGTATTTAGACGTTTTGAAGGTTATTGAACGCATTAGTGCCATTTAAATTGAAATTCAAATGTCATATTTTTGCATATTTTGATTGCTGGTGCATATTTTCTTATATTTGGCATGTTGCTGCATATTTCGCATATATATTAAATTTTCTTCATATGTTTTCAAGAAACGATCTTAGAAAAAACTCCCAAATTAGTTTTTGTTGAGTTCAAGGTCTAGCGAAGTGTAACTCCCTTAGTTTTCATAGCAGGAAAATCGTTGGCCACTTTTCAATAATGAATCCAAGAAAAAAAATGTCTTTTTAGTTCACCTTCCCATATTAATTAGATTCCAAAAAATTCGTTTTGGGTTAAAATTAAAGCAGTCCAACCCTAATGTATGTCCTCTTAATATTTCCAGCCTATGATAATGGGATGAAATTAAAGCTATTCAGACGAGCCGTTCTGAAACATATTTATTCAACCGTAAAAAGGGAGCAGCCAGAGAGAGAAGAATTGCTTTTAATAATATAATTCTAATAATACTGTTGTCAAAATACAGTTCTAATCTTATGATGTTGGAATCTAATGGAACCACTCGGAACTAGATTTATTCATAATCAATTAATAAATAGAAAATACTCAAAACGATACGAAAACGAAGTGTTCGGCCCAGCACCTGGGTTGCCTGGTGGCACAGACTACCAGTAAATAGGCATTGTACCAACGCTTCACGATGATACATTGCGACATGAATGTCTTTTTGCACTTTGCAGGAGGTCCAAACGCCATGTCCATTCCACGTTCCATTTCGCTATCGATTTATACCGAAATGTTGTGCTGACTGCTCGGCCATAAAAACAAAGAAACCATGTCAAACATAGATTTTTTGCGGACAAGATTGGTAACGCTTTTGAGGGGACGAAATTTTGGATTGACCCCAGCAAAAAGACATATTAATGACAAAATTTTAACATCCCCCCCCCCTCCCCCCAAACCTGAAAATTTATTGGTTTACGTTTCAAGATGCAGAGAATCTAAAAATCGAATTGAAATTTAAAAAAAAAAAAAAAAAAAAAAAAAAAAAAAAAAAAAAAAAAAAAAATCGTGTGTAGCACGAAACAGGAAGACACGCACATTACAGAAGGTAGGTTGGACTATTGCTCCAAGTCTATAAAGCACTAGTACAAAGTGTATTCCTCTTCGGCATCGTGGTGGTATGGGGCTCGGCGTCGGATGCAGTCCTGAATCCACTACATGTGATTCAGAAGTCTATCCTGAACGTGATTCTCAGGAAGCGTCCCCGATATCCGACGACAAATCTTTTTGATGAGGCAAAAATACTTTCTGTTGATCAACTTTATATCAAGTCAACTCTGCATTTTACCACAAGCACCCAGATTATTTTCCGATACCAAAACTTCAGCACACTTATTCAGTCCGCCCTTCTACTCAACAAGTTATTCCCAGCATTGCAACACGATTAATAAGCACAAATCACCACATATTTTATAGCCTTTCACTTTTGCTCTAACTGATTCTAGATCAGTATATAAAAAACACTTATTTACATGGCTGATTGAGCAAGGACATCTTCAATGTAGAATGCTAGTCAACAGAATTTATACAGCATAAGTGAGTGCCCACTAAAATAGTAGTAATAATAAAAACAATCTATATGTATTAAATTTAAATTAATCGATAACTAAACTCATTTAAAATCACGTGTAAATAATAACTAGAATAAATATTAATATGCAACACGATTCGTTGGTCTAATCAACTCCTCTACTCAACACCGAACAATGTTCGATCGAGTGGGGCATATCCCAAAGTTGACATTTTTTTTTTTTTAATTTTTAATATCATCTAATTAGATTTATGAATGTACATTTTCTTGTCTAATGGTTTGTTTTTGCTCTATGAGGAACAAAGTATTTTTTCATTTCATTTTTAGCGAATTTTTGAAGAAAATTAAGCTATTGCTCTCGCCTCAAAATTTGTAGAATGTGAATTTTTGAAAAAATTGTATGCAGAAATCCGTTTCAGGCTATTCTGAATCATATTCTGAAGTTTAACGCATTTTTTTTATGTATGTATGTATGTATATATATATATATATATATATATATATATATATATATATATATATATATATATATATATAAGTATATGTATATATATATGTATGTATGTATATATATATGTACCTATGTGTCATTCCAGACGATAACTGTCCGTAGAATTGTGCTACAAACTTCAAACCAATTTTAAAATGTTAAGGACACAAAACGAAAGTTCAAGTTCGTTGGCCAGCATGATCGGATTATACACACCTCAAAAGAAATGAGGGATCACTTTTCCTTGTAGACGCCAAACACTCCAGATCAATCGGACAAAGTTCATATTATATCTCATGATTCTGTACCTAATGGAGATGGGACGCGACCTCTTTTGTTTTCAAACAAGGAGAAAGACCAGCAATATGCAAGATCCAACATGAGCCAAAACAGAATGGATCACGCTTCTTCACGTTTATCAGCTCTAATTCGAGAATGGAATAAGATATCGCAATTCTGGCTTCACCATCTTGTTCAGCACTAAAATACGAATCTTTAAAATCGTATCTTTAAAATGAGGCGTCACTAGACAAAAAATGGAAGAAAAAAAATTTCCAAGTATCCAAAAACTGGGGGGTAGGAGTGGTACCTAGTCCAAAACATTTTTGGATTTTTTTCTGATTTTTTTTCTCTCAAAACTTAGTATCAGGTACCCCATGAACGCTATATAAGTTTCACATCGATATCTCAAAAATTGTGGGGGAAAAAATTAGGAGGGAGGGGGTTACTTCCATGAGAAAAATGCTCAGCGTCCATCCTGTTTTGGCTCATGTCGGAGCTTGATATCGCTGGTCTTTCCTAGGGTTTGACAAAAAACAAAAAGAATAGGGTGCCTCCTATCTCCAATGGATACCAAATCATGAGATATATTATGAACATTGTCCGATTGAGCCTGGGGTTTTTGACGTCTACCAGAAAAAGTAATCCCTCAATTATTTAGAGGTGTGTATCTTCGGGTTGAAATTTTCAAAAATGTAGTCAACAATTTCAAACTAGCCTGTTTTTTGCGATTTGTTGTGCGAAATAATTTTTTCAGCATACTAACATGTGGTATATTCGGAATCAGCGTAAAATTTCGTATAAGAATATGTATCAAGTTTTCAAAAATTTCAAAGTTGAAAAATCAGTCAAAAATCGAAATAATGCCGTTCGCTAGTTGTAAAAATCGGTACTATTTGCATGAAACATTGTCCAAATTCAGATTGAACTACTCTTATGGAAGTATCCCTGTATAAACAATCCTAGAACCATGCTGTTTAAAACGTAGGTAGTAGGTGCTTGTTTAAAAAAAAAAAAAAAAAAAGTAATCACAACTGATGAGTTTACTCTGTGAAATATTCCGTCCTCCGATTCTCTCGGTCGCTCTCTTTAATGTTTTACGCTCAACTGTTTTAGGACTTGATGTAGCTTTAATACTGACTGTGGCTTAGAAAATATCAGCCATAAAATTATGAAGAAGTTCTATTTATGTACGTACTATTACGCAGACCCAAGGCCTCGCCCCGCTCGGCCGTCAGTAACGTTAATCTCAACGCCTCCCTCCACTCGGCCGTCAGTAACGTTGAGCCTAAGGCCTCGTTTTATTTTATGTCAAGATTTGATGATGTTATGATAGGAGACTGTTAAGATTTCAACTGCCTTCAATACTGACCACATTGGACATCGAAATCTATGAATATTTACCTACATTTGTCTTTAAATCTACAAGATTAGTTTAATAATAATAATAAAGTATGAGTATCTCCTAATTATTATTATAATTTGATTCCATGTTTGTCTATCAAAATCATAAACTAAAATTTCTCTACACCATCAATAGCAACTGAAATGTCGAAGATTTCTTCAAAAATTCGCTCATGGGGTCATGCTGCATGACTGGACTTTTTTCATTTCAGGTTTAGGGCCCATCATACACAATCATATGGAATTATGCAAAAACCTATGATGTACCTACGCTGTCAGGGTCAGAAATGTTGCTGAATCAGTGAGAAGAAGGAAACTTGTAGTTGCCATAATAGTAATGCAGTTATAATGAGACGTAACTATCAGGGAGTGCTGGTCGGAGGTCAAGGTAATGTCAGGCGAGTATTAAGACATTTCAGGCGAATTCTCCCGTCCCTGGGCCTCGCACTCTGGCGACCTTTTATTTGCCTGAAGACCGATATCCCAAGCCCTTTCACGGACAAGACCCGCCCGGTTCCTTCATATGGGAGCGATACAAAACGGCTCCAGTGGATATTAGAGGTATTAAGGGGCCTTAGACTCCTTTTGTTTTTCCCGGAGGCGTCGAAGGTCCCTTAGGCCGACCAAATGGCCCGTAATGCCCGACCATCGTTCCGCATAAATTTTTCGCTTCCTACTCCAGGCGCGCATGCTCGAGCTGCCTCTACTTGAAGCCAGGCCTCTCCCAGATATGGTCATCCATATGACCGAGTGCTTCTTAAGTGGGCTTTGATTTAAAGACAAATCAGAGGCCGTGAAGTCAGCTTGTTTTACAAGTCACTTCATTATCTCTCGGGTCGGACCAACTTTTATCGTTATCTCTGACAAATAGTGCGATTTCAACAGTTCAACTTGCTGCGTTGCCCGTATACAGAGTACTCAATGTCCATCACGAAGAAATGTGACGTATGAACCTTGTCGTACACTCAATAAAATTCCTCACATATTACCATTTATATACATATATGTATACCGACTGTTGCGTGGAAAAAGTGAAGAAGTCCATTTTTTGAGAAAATTGAGATGTTGGCATCATCGGGCTCGTCATGAACTCACCTATAAGATAGTATCGTTAACTCTTGCATTAGGACACAATTAAGGTACCGTTAGGGCTGAGAAAGAAAACTAATTATACAATTTAGTTAAGTTACCCTTTTGCTTTCGAGTCTTCCTGAAGGTAGCGGAAGTATTATTTTCATCTTCGGGAGGAAAAAAATTTTTGGTTTCCAAAATCAAATTTTCTAATCGCATTTTACGTTTTAGACCATTCTGAACAACTTTGGTTCCGTGTCTGTGTGTGTGTGTGTGTGTGTGTCTGTCGTGTGTCCGCAAATCCTTATAATAAGCTTATTTTCCACAGTTTTCATCCGATTTGGATGAAATTTTCAGGTGATGTGCTGGTTAAGAGGTATACGGTTCCCTATCAGTTTCATCGTTCTTGACTCAATACCCCACTCTGCGCGTCTCCGTAATGCGAAAGAGTTCAATTCCATTTTGGCTCATTATTTTTCGGGAACCGTTGTAATATACCAATAACCAAGAAAAAATGGTTACCCCCCCCCCCCTTCATCCCCTTAAAAGCTTGTTGGTTAACGTTTTAAAAGATGCGCAGAATCCAAAAAATGAATTATGGGCACTTGGTACCCTAACGAAATTTTTTCAACCTTTTTTCTCTTTTGTCTTGAATAAAACTAGGTTCATTCCTCAACAAAATAATATATTGCATATAATATTTACAAAATTCAAATGTCTCACAAATTAACTTAGAAGTTGCCCGCCTCATAGTCCGCTGCCCCTGCTTCTTCAAATTCAAACAGCTAGGGAAAGTCGATAATATCCAAAATACTGGTACTTACAAATCCTAATGCTAATACTAATCCTAATTTCTTATTGGAGGAAGATAACCAGCTTGAGTCGCCGGATGAAGTACTAGGAAAAAGAGGGGTTTCACAGAAAGAAGTTCCAGGCACGGAAGGATCATAGGAAGCCAAAATCATAAGGAGCCGGGTGAAAGACTTGAGCTGGATGGTAAGTGGCAAATTTCGGACGCAGAATCATCTTCACGCAACTTCTTGGAGAAATTCGCGATATGGTTGAGCTTCTTGAATATTCTTTTACTTTTCGTCATTGCGAATAACACTAAAACTATACGGACTAAACGAATTGCGGACAAACCTAACGCAAAGATGCAAGGACGAGTGGAAACGTAAACAACATAGAATAACAGAACATTTTATCATTGTTATCATCTTATCATTCTGGTTAGTTGGTTCGTTGGTTTATGCTCTGACTGTTTGAAGTGAAGTCATTGAGTTTACTAACTCATTCACACATATTCAAGTCATATTAGTTCACCAAAACCTCGCAGAAGCGCAAATATCGTTACTTTTTCGTTTTATGGCTCTCCTGAAAAGTAGCATATTTTTGCGCATCGGACCCTCTATATTGTTATCTACTGAACCGAATTCATTTTTATTTCTTTAGAAAGTTATCTCTCAACCTACTGCATAAATCTGCGGGAATAGTTTTTCGAAATAAGTTATTGTAATTACGGGACAGATAATCGAAGTTACCTAAAATACCGCATCAATATTTCCGAAATTGGCTTCGACATTGTAATGCGGCAAATTAATATTTTTTCAATCTGATTCCTTAGATCTTTAGATCTTTACAAGATCTATCTGTTAAAAAAAAGATCATCGAAATCGGCTCAAAGAGTGCCGAGATAATGGGTCAAGAATTTCGCCATTTTTAAGGGGGTACCAAGTGCTTTTTCATATTATATATATATATATATATCCGTCCGTCTGCAGTACAGCGCTTCTGTCCGGAACAATTGAGCCAAAGGTTTTGAAACTTGGGTCAAAAATTACATGTGCGGTCCGGTTGGTCCTTGAAGCACGCTCTACATAAATTTTTATCAACCCTAAAAGGTAGAATTTAAGAGCTGAAATGTATAAAAATTATATCTTCAAAACTTTCAATGTATAGGAGTGAAGTAGTGTTAGTTATATCATTCCAAAAAACGAATGAAACCACCCAGATCGCTGTTTGTAAATCCGTTCTCTCCCTATGGGCTAGAACATTGACATGGAAAAAGATCGTCTACAACGGCGCAAACAGAACTGGTGCCAACATAGTAAAAATTACCCAATGAACTACCACGATCCTATTATTCCAACTACTGATATTATTCCAATGGTAGGTATGCTGACTTTAAAAAATTTTGTTTTCGCGACACTCATGTCAACTATTGATGGACTAGTGAAGCATAGAAGAGCTATATAATGCAGACATAATAAACTTTTGTGTAATAATTAGCAGCATTCTGTACTTAATTCCTCTAAAATAAGGTAAACCGCTGAACACATCTGCTAGTTCGCGGCTGCTTTTTCTCATGGAGTTGATAAGTTCTCGTACTGGAATAAATATGAGGAACTCTGACTCCGACAATATTCCTTACTGGAAAAAGTTATCAAATCTCTCACGGCGGACTTGACCACTTCTTTCTCTCAACACGGCAATATATATATTATTTTGAGGTGTTACGGGTGGTCGGAAAATATAGCACACAAATAAAGATAACTTACGAAGATTGAGAATATTTCACTCTATCGGCGTCGTCAGCCCGAATTTGAACGTATTTTATGCTTTTCACTCATTAAGTAGCCTTTAGACGCAAGGAATTATTTTGACGCACTAACCTACGCATTGAACACGGACGGCTGAAATTCTCTCCGGAATTCATAGTTTTTTCTTCTATTATTAGTGCCGAAGAGACGTTTTTCATATATGTACCATATCTTATAATATGTAAGACCATGTTCAAGTGGCAAAAATTTCATTTTAAGAACGGCGAGAAGAGTTACAGCACATGGAATGTAACAATTAGACTGCCAGGTTGGGAAGCTATTCAAGTTCACCTTCAAACATACCGCGATGCTTGTTGATTCCACCCAACGAAAAAAAAGGACGGCGACTGATTACAAACGGCTCAATTATCATAATTAGTCCGAGGTTCATTCGTTCCCTTGAACGGGCGACGGGTTCGGCTCACATCGGCTCATTTCGGGTTCGAAATCGGACAAAGCGTTTCCAAATCGGACACGGAGACGCCCCGGGCACGAATTAGCAGCCGAAAATCTCGCTCGCCGCGCCTCGGCAAGACAAATCGCCGAGCCCCAAAAGTTCGACTTGTCGCTTGAGTTGTTTTACACAGCTACCCAATTAGCACGTCACCTACACCACACACCCTGCGGTAGTCTCTCGCAGTCTAAGCCGAAAGATACCAAAGTTTTCATTATTATTATTATTATTATTATTTATTTTATTTCATTTTTTTGCATTTACGTCTCGATTTTGTGGTTTATCATTTTCAATAATGAACCTTTGTAAATGACCAAAGCAATCATTTTTGTTTAAGCTCCCTCAAAATTTGTTGGTTTTCAATTTCATGATGGGTTAGGCCAAATGCCCAAAAAACAGGAAAAACTCTAAATCTTGAAAACGAGTAGATCACACAATCACAATAAAGCACACAAAAAAACTATCGAATACAACCTTTTCAGGCTGGTGTTGCAATTATCGATAAATGAACATCATTACGAGGTTCAGCACGAAAAAATACTCCAAAATCATGTATTACATGTGGCAATGGAGTATCTTCAAAATCTTAGTTATTGCACTTTTAGAGCGAAAATGCGCACTTTTGGAGCGACATTTTTGAAAATCAAATTTAAAATTGTTTACGTTTATGTTGGTAAAGATGTTTTTTTCGTATGTTTCACCTAGTTCGGTGGCGATAATTATAAATTTAGAGTCCATCAATCAAACACGAGTAAGTTTTGCTCAAGTTTTAAGTGTCTTTACGGAAGATAATTGAATTTGAATTTTTTTATCTTCACCAATTCTATAAATATCCTTTAAATAACCATAACGATTTTAAATTTGATTTAAAAAAAACTCATAACTTTAAATTTGATTATTAACAACAAGAAAAAGAAAACTATAAGTAAGTAGATATTTTAAATGTATGAATATTAGTCTCCCTGAAGAAGCCCCAGTTCTTGGAGAAAAACGTTGGTGTTTAATTTAAAAAACCAATTTAAGGGCAGAAGGCCCTTTTTTGTAAAGCTTGTTATAATCTGAACTGTCCGAATAAAGAAACGTTACAAAGCATGGAGTTTAGGCCGTCAAACCTATTCCACAAGTTACATGTAGCTTATAGATTCAATGCCAAAAAACTCACTAAACACGTGAACGGAAAGGGAGGGAAACATTTGTTTTAAACCCATTCCGGACCGGAGACTTCATAAATATGAAGTAATGAGGAGCCTACGCCTACTCGATGAATCCACAGACACGCCAATTCAAAGTCAAGCTTGGCTTCTTATGAATTCAACGGGCCAGGGTGGAAATGCATACGACTTCGAAATGGGTTAAGGATTCCTTTGTAGCGTACGTAGCTACCATTCGAACGTTCTGGAGTTAAAATGTATATTTTCAAGTTGCTTCAAGGTTTTAAAATGTACGAGATGAGGGAAGGCAAGGCCTTAATCAATGGGCGACAAGCGTGATTTATTCGTAAACCTGGTGAAATACAACATCCTAGAAGCGAATAAACGTAGGTTTGTCATCTAGTTCCTCGAGACTGGTTGACATTTCGTCCGCGCTGGTCCACTTTTCACAGGCCAGAAAGGTCGTCCCATTTCAAAACCTCCATCTCCATCACCGTAGCTGCTGCCCAACAGAACCAGGAAACGACAAACTTTTTTTTTTTTTTTTGTCCGGTCCCCGAAGTTTTTACGACTAGGCCCGAACCATCTATTTGAGAGATTTCACGATTACGACGCGCCGCGCTGGGCGAGATAGCGGCGGAACGTGGGAGAGAACGCTCGCGAGCATCGCTAGTTCGGTTGATCGAATGACCTCCCGTTCCAGAGAACATCCTAGAAAACGGCCTCGGAAGGGGGCGAATGAGAATTTTTGAGTCGCCTAACGATCCTGGAACCGGAGTCGCGCGGGTCGCAGTGACATCCAGCCTGAACGGAACCGTTCTTACGACTATTTGGGCGATTTCAGGAGTTGAAACGGCGATTTGGTTTCGAACCAACGGATCTCCCGCAAATAATGCGGGCAATGACACGGCCTAAAATAGATACGAAACCGCATACCACGAACGATTGTGTTTCTCAAGAGTCCTTCAAAGGTTTGAGGATAAAATAGAGAAGACTGCAACAGCTGGAAACGCCGAAAACTTTTACATCAATATTTATGTTCAGTATTGAAAATAGTATATATATAGTAATTAGGGATGAGTCGATTCCCGATACCGAATCTCGATATCACCGATTCTTAGGCATTGGTATCGGTATCGAGAATCGATCGCCTAAAGCCGATACCGATACCGCCCGGTGATGGGCGTCTTATTACACTACGGTACTATTGCAACCATCTAACAACGAAGATGGTTGTACCCTGCAACCGTTGTGTGAAGTTAGCAGTTGCGAAACATGAATTGTCCTAAACACAACTTACAATTATAACTTTGTTTACAAGTAGGCTTGTGTTATTTTGTTAGTGACAACAGAAGCATCAGACAAAGCTATGTTTTCCAAGTATAAGAGCCTAGAGCCTGTCTTATTTGGAAATACCTTACAGTTACCGACGAAAAACTAAAAAAACCAAGTCAGTCTGCTTAACTTGTTTTATTCAGAAAGAAATCAATCCTAGGCAATAAAAGTCGCCTATTAATTGATACTTGATAGATAACAAAAAAATATTAAATTTTGTATTTGCACAAATCAAATTAACTAAGGCCTTGAATGAAAATATAAATCTGAAATTTAGAATTTGTAATAAGAATTAATCTTTAAAATTTATTTAATTTTAATAAGTAACTAAAGTACTAAAGCATTAAAGCTTTATTGGAACAAGAACTCCTAATGACAATAAATAGAGATGGAAAATATATTAGCTAATTAGACTAATTAACTTCATCTACGACGGAACGGTAAGCTATTGGTGCCAGTATTCATTGCGAGAGGCTATCGATAGATGTGCAGTAACAACTTGCGGAACGTTGAATATATTCAAGAGGAATTTTTGTTTTTCACCTACAGGTAAGTTGGGTATTATGCTCCGATGGTATCGGTATCGAGAATCGGGAATCGATTTTTTAGGTATCGGTATCGGTATCGGGAATCGATAAATTTTGGTATCGACTCATCTCTATATACAATATATAGATAGTTCATCTACTACTGATTGCTCCGCCCACTAATACTGATAGTACCATACCACCAATAAACTACCACATCACAACATTTTTAATAGAATTGACCAGCTTTCAGACATATTTCATATGTATTATTTTCCTGTCATATATACGTAGATGCCTAACATTATTCACTGACACATATTTTGTAATTTTGTGTTCTTGGGCTTGCCCCTAATTTGAAATAAATAAATAACAACATTCACAAGCGTAGGTACCCACCAACTACTATTGCTGCAATACTATTGGGCCAAAATAACTTGTTATGAACTGTTGTCCAATATGGAACTCCAGACGAGACGCACCGAGTCGCCATTCTAGGAAACTTACGACCTGGGGACTCACTTCGTCGAGATGGTATCCCCCTTAATTTATGTGATTGCCACTAATGGACGGGCGGAATCCGCAATAAAAGGCTGGGCAGTATGCAAATGATAATTACCCATCTGATATCCAACGTGGGGAAACAGTTCATCACCTTGTGTTGGTGATTTTCCTACGATCGAAATTAGCGAGGCACGTCTCGATTCGAATTAAAGGTCGTTACTAGCCTGGTTAGGGAGAATTACTGGTGACAGTGGGCAGTAAAACTTGGAGACTTACGATCTTCTATGACCGAACTGTAGTGCTTGCGGATGAAGACCGTTTCAACGTGTTCTCAACTAGTCGCATCATGGCGGTGATGACGCAGAATGGGCTGCGGAAATGCACTATACCTTCAGTATGAACTCATTCTCTAGTTACGTCTATATAGGTTTTCTCTGTTCATCTACCTACAATGTGGAAACACGGTACACATTAATTTTTAGGGCGCTCCTATGAAGATAGATTATACAGGGAAGGGTTGAAATATGAGAGTTGATCATATTAGAATTGATCAAGGAGGAGTGCCGCAACCAAAGCATGAGACAAACTAACCAAACAAACATTCGTGTCAGACTATTCTAATGCCGAATTCGGGGAAAAAAAAAAAATATATATATATATATATATATACATATATATAGTGCGAGCACGCGTGCGTGTGTTTGATATGTCGAAGCTGCCCACTGTCCAGGCTACAATAAATTATATCATTTTATTGTTCTCTAGATGTCTCCGAGAAGCATCCTATCAAATTCCAACTTTCTAGGGTAAACAAGAATGAATTTAGCAATTGGAGAAATGTAGTTTCATAACTCGCCCGTGTGACACAGTTTGGAGACGTTTTCGGGCTGGGAAGGTTAGCTTATGCATGTGGATACCTAGTAAAATAAACCAAAATTCAATCGTCCCTCAAAACGTCTTGAGAGACTGCGTTATCAAAATTCAATCGTCCTCAAATGGTTTCTATATGCATAGATTCCAAAAATTGAATCTGGAAAAAATTCATGCCTGCCGAACCATGTCCACAAAACGACTGGGCTAAACTTCAAGAAACTAGGATCAAAACTCATATAAATGCTCTATTTCGTCCACAAATCTCGGCATCATTTTCGATCAATGTTAGTCACCAAATCCCGCTGAGCAACACCCTGGAAGAATCTGGAAAGGTATAAAGAGCTTTCAAGAGGACAAATTATGTCGAAGCGTCTCGAGACGATAACTGAATGATTTATTGGGCAAAAAAAAGGGTATAAGTAGCAGTGAGCTGGACTCTAAAGACCCCAGTTCGCAAAAACGATCCCATTACCACAAGAACAGGGGACAAGGGATCAAAACGGTGGCGTAAATCTTCTGGAAAGGGCTTCGGACGTTAGAAGTCCCTAAAAGGAACAGGGACGGCCATGTCCGACTCAACCGAACAGAACAGCCGAGTCCGGGCCGATAAATCCAACCACGAAAAAAGACACTCCTTTGGTAATGCGTTTGAATCGGAATAAGCAGATAAAAGAACAAAACTTCTTCCTCGGAGAGGGGAAAAAAAAGACGCGAAAAGCACGGAGGACCCTTTAGTTGAGTTTGGGAGGCGAGTGCAGGGTGTGTGGTGTGGGAGAGGTGCTAATTGGGTAGCTATGTAAAACGTCTCGGCGACAAGTCCGAGTTTAAAGGCAAGAAGATTTATCTTTCGCCCGAAGCGAGAATTGGGCCCCCAATTCACGCCCAGGGCGTCTTATAACCGATTTAGTTTTGTACGTTTTCTACCAGAGATAAGCCGACTTGAGCAGAACTCTGAAGGTTTTAAGAGAATCGAAGGAGCATTGCACAATTCTTGTTGTTCTAAAGTATCGTTTATTGTAATATTCAAGGAATTTTTTAGTTTCTGTACATTGTGATCCCTCATTCTCAGAGCAGTGAAGAGAATGAATTTATTTATATCAACATTTTATATACTACAACACTAGATCAGTAAGTGTATAGGTAAACATAAAGATCAAGATATAATTGCTGGGATGTGAGTAGAAATTGGTAACCGTCGTGAAGAACAGATTCCGACGGGTAACACAGGTAAGATGTGTTTTGAAGACCATTTAATTTGCCTTTTAAAAAAACGTTCTTCGACTATAGATAAGAACAAAATTAAGGTTTGTAGGAGTATTGTATTCTTATTCATTGAAAGAAACAATTTACTGAACATTTTCCTGTAGAATGTCGAGATGTCAGTGGACGTGATGTAAGAGTACATTTTAGGTAGTTTTAGGTGGATTTTCCTTGAAATATGAAGGTAAATATGTAGATAGTTATATTGTGTTATTTCCTTTAGTTCTCCAAACCCACTAGGAAAGCAGCTCCATACATAAAACCTAACAGCTACTATCATTTTCTCCTTTAGTCTACATTGAGGCTACTGTCTCAACAGAGAAAGCCAAACTAGGTTGAAGCCAACCCCTTACTACCCCTATTCTTGTGCTAAAAATCTGATGTCCATTTTCCGCGATGGCGAAAAACGTTCTGACTATCGAAACGGGCAGCCAGTGTATCCATCACTGGGCCTTGTTCTGGCCACTCATTGCAACTAATTCGCACGTACAGATGTTCGTCAGAACACGCATACATAGTAATGTGAGCTTAAAGCATCTCTAAACTCACTCGAGAGCAGGTCAAAGTTGTGCTTTTTGAGGAGGGTTGCTGAAAGTCTGGTTGATGTTTGCACGTTCATTTGTTTAAGGATTTTACGACAATTGGGCAATTCGTCTTATTATACGACAATTATAGTCTTGTCACTAAACTACCTATCTTGCAACATAAAGCATGTCTTAAGGAATAGTGATCATCCGCAGCTATCACGTGATTTCGGTATGTCCGTTGGAGTTCGCAAGTAGCGGATGGCTAATGCATCTCTAAACTCACTCAAGAACAGGGGGTTGCTGAAAGCCAGTTTGAATTCGTTCGAGGATTCCAAGGCCAATTGGGCAATCGCCTTCTTTCTTTTATAGGAAAAATTTTCTACAGTGATCTGTAACATATAACTTGGGCTTAACAGTTTCAGAACTGATTAGCTATAATAGAACTATACACAACATGGTATTAATAGTAGACTGCTCGGGACATTAGACGCCAGTCAGCTGAAGGCCAATATAACCAGTTTGATATCAGGCTACCGAATGATTAGACTGAGGGTTTCAGGTGTAGAATGTGTGGGTCAGAGACGTATACCCTATCAGAGAGTTATAGCCTCAAGTAAAGTACGTCAGTTTCTCTAAACAGGAGAGTTTGGCATTGTATGAAGGTCGCTGGCTTTTCAAATTGTGCTATGAATTACAGAGCGTGAGTGCAAGACCATTCAGTTCGAGTTCAAGAGAAGAATGTTCTCTATGCAACGCGAATACGTATGTCATTTCTTATGTGTATGTCTGATCCTAGGAGAATTTAGATGGTCAGCATTTAACTGTCGTACACTTTCTTGTGATACAGCTGTATTTATACTCAATGGAGGCAAGGGGTGGTCATGAGTGATCCAATTTCGTAAGGTAGCTTGGCGCTATAGGAGATTTCTAGCACAACAGTTTAATTTTTTAGAGAGTCTAAACTGTTTTCATACAAGATCAGCCAAAGGGTATTAACATTATTTTTGTTGTCCAAATCATGTCCCGGAGATAATTTTATTTTGATCTTAGATTTATCTTGTTTATTGTCTTTATTTATAGAGGATCTGTAAACAGTGGTTCGAACCTCTGACAGATGGCATAATCTACCATGTCGTATTGTTTATTAAAATAAGATTAAATGTAATAAAGACACATTCTCAACTTTATTTAGGATATTTGATTTAAGGGGGAACTGATCATGTAGCTGGGAAAGGGGTTTTCCAGGGTTTTTTCTTGCCTTTTTTTCTTTTTCTTAAACTAACGTCAAATGTAATGTAGTGTTCCCTAATTCATGCCCAAGGACAGGGCGGCCCCATCGCCAAACCCTATCAAATCTTCGGCGGAGATCCATTTTTTTCGCGATCCTCTGATGCACATGGATGCTGCTCTTACTATCGCGAATCCTATTCTCACCCTCAGCCATCCTCTAATTCGTCTTTGTGGTCTGAACCATTTTTCAGCCAATTTTTCGGCGAGAACTTTGGTAAAGGCCACCATCTGGGGGGCAAAGAGACCGTCCACCGAGCAGACCAGGGGAGTAAATGATGCGTGTCTTTGCTCACATGCTACCAGATATTTTCGTTTTTTTTTTTCCTCCTCAGCACCAGCGAGGACCCCCGCAACTGTGCGATCGACGTATGAGGGAGCGTCAGTGTCAGAGACACGGACATCGAACCCACACCTCTGTCGATCCCACACGCCACGGCATGCGAGGTCCCCTCTGAGGCCTGGTGTGGTTGGAGATGGTTCAAGAATATTGAATGATTATTGAATAATATTGAATGATTATCTTCAATAAACTTTTCTTCTTTCTTCTTCTTCTAGTATACTGCTCTGGAGATCAAACATGAATGATAGAAAATTGGTTGGGGTCTCACAGTAGCAATCGATCAGCTGGGCGGGGCCACACAGACCGTTGGGAGTCAAGGGCAGTCGACATAAGATAATCCGACAAGGACGGAGCAAGATCGGCCAGCAAGTACGAGTAGATGCACTCGGTGAAGTTGTAATGAGTGAGTGTTGATAGATGGCGGTGGTCGCGCTTAAGCCCTTGTATGAGCTATCTCGATATCCTTCTGTATACATTATTAATACAGGGTTGGCCGTAGAGATAGATACATATTCATGTTGAGCCGTTTGAGAGAGCTATAACGGTCTTGGAGCCGCCTCCCCTTCCGATTTCTTCCTGGTTTGAAAGCTGATTACTCCCCGACCTGTTTTTACGTCTTCGGCTGAACCGCTCGTTATGGATACGCCGCGAACAACCAACGGTAGCAGGTACGATTGGCTATTTCCAAAAAGACAAATAATACGGGTTGTAAACATAACAAAAGAAAGGGAAAATCGAAGATAAAATTATCAAAAGTTCGCTAAAAGGATGTGTTGCCACGAGTCATGTACCTAGTTGATTAATTTGTAATAAGTATTTATTATGAATGCCGATGGCTGAAGGTGAATGGATTACACTCAACACATATTTAGTTCTAGCACATTTTTGTAAAAACTGAAACTACTGCAACGGCTTCAAAAGTTTTAAATGAAAAATTTCCAAAATCATTTTTATAGAAATCCGTTTTGAGGCATCCTGAAATGTGTGCGTGCCTCATTCACTTTTCAAAAAAACACGAAAAAAATAAAAAAATAAAATAAAATGAAATAAAAGAAAAAAGTGTTGAGGCATATATATGTACTACTTTACTCCTGAAAAATATCAAATTTTCGGCAAGTCGGTTTGAAAGTGAACCCATGCTACACTACTCCTCATGTACAGTTATTTATTAATTATACACAGTAGTTATGAATTCATTTTGGTGTACTACTCCCCACATACAGTTTTTGATTAATTATTGATATACAGTAGGTAATTAAGGATTCACATTCATGTTACATACAGTAAAATAACAATATGGTGAGGCAAAGCCAACAACCATGCCCATACCGCCTCGCTCGGTAAGTTACCGATAGATAAGCCATTAATATACATGATAAATTATTTGGTGTCCTGCCTCTGGTTGATTTTTGTGATATTTTCTCCTACTCATCACAACTAATTTGCGCCAAGGACCATTCCCACAACTAATCTCCAAGTTTGTGGCGAACCGTATTTGGTTCTTGGTGACTATAGAGTTTATCACCAAGGGCGCCTACAAGAACGTAGGCGTTAGTCCATAAATAATAAATTTAATTACTATTAAGTCTTAATTATAATGTTGGGGCTTGTCTCGTGATAGATTAGTGTTTGCGCAGAGGGTTCTCAACGATTCCTCGGTCCTTATAGGAGGCTCTTGCAACTTAAAATGTTAGAAACCACCTCAAAATTTTCACGAAAATGATGAAATTACATTTATTTCAAGAAAATGTGAAAGTCGCCATTCATTGAGAAGGTTGTCACTGTTCCGGCTGCATAAAGCTCGGCACTTAAGTTGAAGGAGCGACATCAAGCAGCTAAGAGTGCAAGCAAATTTGATGTTTCGTCTTGGTAGCTGACATGAAAGAGAAGCCAGATTCAAAAAAGTAAGTGAATGATTACAGCAGTAGAGTAGACAAACAACCATTATTGGCAAACGGTCTTTTTAAATCCGTTGAAACTGTCTTTGACGTAGTATCGCCACATACAATTTTTTCAGCAGGAAATGCAGTATCTAAAACGTGCCCTCTTTCCCGATTCGTGCAAAATTCAAGCTTCTGGAATGTCCGAACCATGACCCTTTCATACACCAACTGCCACTCGTTTTCCAAACATTCTTCCTATCTCAGTTTTCCCATCACTTTAGGGTCTGCAACTTTTTCTGAATGTTACCAACATATTAAAGCAAAGTTAGAGGCACAATATAGTCCTTGATGAAAAAAAAAAAAAAAAAAAAAAAAAAAAAAAGCGATTTTCGGGACAAGAATGAAGTTTGAAGCGAATAAAAACAACCGTAAAAAACAACTCTGGTAACTCGCCATACTAATGTCAATGAAAATATTACAAAATCCGTTGCACAGTTGAAAAGAAAAAAGTCTTGCCAACAAGATAAAAAGAAAATATAATAGTTTTGGAGATATCGAGAAAAACATAGTGGAATACAGACGTTTTCAGGGCAGTAGTATCCCACTGATTTCGACGCACGGGAGATATTCGGAACCTTGTGCTCCCTAACCGCTGCGGTTCCAGCTTCTATAGCCATATTGTTTTTATTTATTTTCGTACGGTTTGTTCTGTTATATTGTTGCTGTTCACGGGAAGAAAATTAATATACCAGGATTTTCAACTGCTTTCTGCAGTCAAACGCGAAAATAAAAAGCTGGTTACAGGTTGTAACGAACCAGGAGGTCACTGATTTTTATATATTGACATATTCTATTATGTTAAATGCTCCTCTAATCCTATGGATTAATTGAAATATTTTTGAAAATTATAAAAATGAAATAAAATAGAATAACTTGCCCGAACCCAAATGTTTCCTTATAGATTTGGGATAAATAGATGTGTGTTTCACCCGAAATTCTTCCATTGAGCTGCTGCAAATCTTCGGGGCGAATATAGACACCAAACTTTTTTTGTTGGCTTTTCATAACATTTTACATAGGTACATAATCCCAGGGTGTCTAAAGGTCACGGATTCCCGGAAAAGTCACGGATTTAATAGTAGGAAACGGATATTTCCAAAAGTCACGGATTTCAATTTAGAAGTCACCGATTTTTATGGCGTCGGTAACCAAATAATCATAATATAATGCCAGTACCGGGATTCACAAAACATCCGAAAGAATCAATCGAGATTTTTGAATCTATATAGTACTGACAGATGCAAGCGTCGGCAACGTAAACAGAAGCAAATGCGACTAATGCAGTTTCTCCGCATCAGATGCGCAGTGAATCGTTTGCAATGAGACAACAGATTAGAGATGGCGGCATTATAGATGAGGCTACTCATGATTACAGTAGGTCTACTGATAAGTATTTCGGTACGCTAGTCCTAAAGAGGTATAGTCTGTACAAGGTCACCGATTTTTAAAATTTAAAATCCCAAATTCCCCAAAAAGTCCCCGATTTTTATTTTACAGATCTAGTAGACATCCCCAGATATGGTTATGATGATGTGCTTATGGGTATACGGAACGAATTCGTGAAAGAATGATACCAATAGATGGCCAAATAACAAAATGATTCAAGCGGCAACACAAAACAAATCCTTAAAAGTCGTTATTACATGAAGTGCAACTAAAGAACCTGATTTTTTCTTTTTATGTCGGTTAAATAAACCAATAGCATACAAGGACCCTGTGCTTCCTACAATGGTAATTTTGGATAGAATAATTGAGCGTTTGTAACTGATCCCATTGCCAGTTTTATATATATAGTAATGATGCAATTGGAGGCTGAAAACTTTCCTGTGTGTTGAGGCTGTTGCGAGAACGCCAGGCGTATTTGATTTGGTCAAAGCTCAATATGAATCTCATGAAAGGTGAGCGGGTTTTAATGGTTTCCTATAGAATTAGTTGTGATTAAAGTCGAGTATTTACTGCCGCCCAGGCGAGAGTCATATCTCACGTTAATGGACCTCGGAATGGCTTTATGACTCCCAAACCTCGACCTGTCTCGCTCCTCGAGTTTGCCTCCGACTCAACTCAAACCCATTGGCCGTCTTTTGTTCATTCACGACTCTGAGTGCTGTTGAGAACTATCAGGTAGAGCTCCATAGCCTCAACCCCCATATCGTATTACGTAGAACAGTTAGCTTTATATGACATCAAAGTGAACAATATGCGGTGCAACTTTCTTGAAAGCGTCTTATGAAGGTAAAATCTGGGAGCTTCGCTTACCTCAAAATGTCAAACAGTTTTTGACTTCGCAAACCAGTTGGTTGCACATCCAGAAGCGGTTAAATTATGTAAGGTAAACGGAACACTTGCAGTCTTGTTCATCTTTACAATATTATACGATCTACCTTAATGGTGCAATCAAAATTTTCTTTCCTGAAAATCTACCCATCAGAGCCAATTTCAATAATACTAGTTGAATTTTTGTAGGAGAGGTTACCAGTTTTTCATTCTGAACCACTGAGTATTCTTAAAAATTGTAGAGCTGAGTGAAATTGGTATACCTAACCATAATAAATTGAGAAAGTAGGTATCCAATTTGTTAGCACATAATTTATGTGAATAAAACGAACACATTAATTGAACGAACGGTTGTGAAAATTCATTTCAATAGCATAACTTAGCATTCATTAAAAAATGATGCTAACTTCCAGGAAAAAAAAAGTAGTACAGCGTTGGTTAGTTGTAGCAACTGTTTTACGGATGATGACAGACTTTTTGAAATCGGTTCAACATAGAAATGTTTTCTTCTTTGCCAAAATTTAAAAATTGTTATACTATTATAGCCAATATTATTATTCCTATAAACGCATTATCCATTCAGTGAACATTGAATAGGGCTTCAAATGGAATGAGAGACGTCGGCGTCGCACCCATCTATACTTTGATTGTGTCTGTGAGGATTTTGGGACATCGACGATTCAGTTTTACTCAAACGAGCTAAAATTTGTAGTGTAAACTGCGTGGGGCGTTAACAGAATCCTACCTGGTTCTGGAAATTTTTTTCAATAACGTAAAGGATTTTATTTTTTATTAACTATGTATAGAGAATAAATAATTTAATTCAGTTGTATAGAGAATAGATCATTCAAATATAGAATATATAATTTATGTATTTATTTATTTTTTAGATAGCTGTTAAGTACAACCTGACTGCCATGTTCGTCGGTTTTCAGTTGATTTCTGAATCACTCCCACTGCCTATGAAGTGAAGGGGAGCATCATCTTCGAGTCCAATGATGTAGTCAATCTCATTGCTTCTTGTCTGGAACCTATGACCGCGTCTTCTCGCATATATAGCCTCATCAACGCGGCTCGTATGGTGGCCATTTGGACTTTGGGTCTAACCCATCCTACGATCTGTTATCTCGGTCTTACCCATTTCCTTGGTAAAGCCACCACCAGTGCTTTCTGGAAAGAAACAACCTCTGACCTATATTTGCATATTTGCCTTTTAATTGTGACAGCTGAATCATGGGCTCCCGTATCATACGAGTAAAAAATTGAGCTCTATGATCTGCAGAATCAATGAGTCGGATATAGATCTGTTTGTTTCTGGTTGAACATCAAAAATTCTTTCAGACGCAGGGTAGCTGAAATTGGGCAAACATGATATGAAGGAAACCCAAACAAAAACAGATTGTGAAGATAATGAGAATCCACGAGTCAATCAACTGAGTAAAATAAGGATCTTTTTGTCACTGGTAGAACATCAAAGATTCATTCAGACACAGGGAAGATGATATTTTTTAATGATGGTTGTAGCAAGAAAACCCTTGCAAAAGACACTACCTGAACTAAATAGCAAGTATTCACTGATTCAACGAACGGACGTTTCTTGTGGGATGTGTAAGCCCGGCTCAATGACTAGACGCAATTAATTAAACATGTTCACTTTCACAAAGACAAATAATCAGGCACAATTTTGTTCAGTTATTATTATTTTTTCCTTTTATTTGGCATCGGGAAACCCCATACAGCCATAGAAAAACATAGGTTTACAAACATTCACACATACAATATATAATTATGCTACATACAGCAAACTTCCTAGTTTTGAAAGTCAATTGTCGGTTTCTTATTTACACACACAGCGGAACACTTATAAATGTCAGTTGATATCCGACATAAATGTAAAAAGGGCTTTGTAAATAGATACATCCGAACTTGCTTGATCTTTGGAATGGACATTGAACGGCTCGGTTGCTACTTCGGTGAGTTTTTCAAAAAGCTGAGTCCTTTCTACGTAGCTCATTGGACAGATAAGTAATATGTTCGAGGCTCTCATTCTCTTCTTCACAAACTCGCATGACAAAGACTCTGTTGGATTAATTTTATGCAGGTGCGTTCTCGTAAGTCAGTGTCCTGTGCGCATTCTAGTCAGAGTCCTGTAGAAGAATCTAGGCATGTTGGGTACGTCATTGAACCATGGCTTCAGTCTAACCTGAGGGAACATTTCCTCAGCTGATCAGTGAGAACACAGTTCAGTTATTGATTGTCTTCTTCTTCACATGAGTAGACATACACCGTTTCGACTTATCCTAATCTGAATGGTAACCTGCTTACTTAGCTTGTTAGTTCATATGAACAACTATAGGTACATTAGACTGACAACGAAAAAAACGAAAGTTCGAATATTTGAGAGGCTCAAAGCTCAGGTGATTGCATTAGAAGCGATTAACAACTACTGAAAATTTCACTCCGAACCGATAACCCCTTGAGGTCTTTAGTGATGGAAAAAAGGCGTTTTTTGCCTTTTTTATCTAGTTTTGACTGGGAAAAAAATTGATTGCGGGTCTTTTCTGCTTCGGACCTTATTCCTGACTTGTTCTGAATGTAACAAGACCAATTTCGTCCTATAATATATTGTCCTTCTGGAAATATCTGCTCAAGTTAGCTTTTTTAATGGTAACCGCTCTATACTTACCAGTAGCTACGAAATCAAAATTTAACGCCCTGAAGCCCTTTTTATCCCATTAATTTATGTTTTTGGGCTCGTTGAACATTACGTGCTAGTAGTGGAGGCGTAGGACTCGTATTTCGTTTAATAATCAAGAGCTAGGGGTCAAAAATCGGTGAATAGAGTAGATTTTTCTTGATGTTCAATAAATCAGTTGTAACATGAGTCCTACGCCTCCACTACTAGCACGTAATGTTCAACGAGCCCAAAAACATAAAATAATGGGATTAAAAGGGCTTCACGGCGTTAAATGTTGATTTTGTAGCTATGGTAAATATAGAGCGGTTAGCATTAAAGAAGCTAACTCGGCTCTTGAGCAGATATTTTCAGAAGGATAATATATTATAGGACGAAATTGGTCTTGTTACATTCGGAACAAGCCAGGAAACAAGGTCCAAAGCAGAAAAGACCCGCGAACAATTTTTTCCCAGTCAAAACTAGGTAAAAATGGCAAAAAATGCCTTCTTTTCATCACTTATTTGGACTGATTTCTTGAATATCAAAAGAAATACAGCTTCTGCGCTTGCAATAATGGCGGCATCATGTTCCACGACACCGAAAACATTGGAATAGAGTAAAAAAAGTGTCCAGACGCATGGATCTTTCATGTCCTAACCGTCTTTTTGTCCTAAGCGTCTGGTGTTCTAAAATCGATAATTCAATTATCAAAAAACGGGTTTGGGAGACCTCAAGGGGTTATCGGTTCGGAGTGAAATTTTCAGGAGTTGTTCCTCGCATCTGATGCAATCATCTGAGCTTTGAGCCCCTCAAAAATTCGAACTTTCGTTTTTTTCGTTGTCAGTCTAAGGTACATGTTATATCAGTATTAAAATTATTTCAGTAAACTTTGATGTTCATTCGTTCATCATTGAATTGCGCAGAATATGGGACGAGGAAGAGAAGCAGACGACAGGGGTTGGTCAAGGCTGTTGGAAAGGGACGCAAGACGTCGCACCCCTCCGCCGGTAGCCGACTCATCTTCTCTTTGTGGGAGTTGGTCACAAGGTGAGCGTTTAGCATTTCGGTGCCATCTTCACCTCGGTCGCCTTGCGCGGGTCCCCTCCCTATTTCTATCCCGTATTAAATGTCACGGACTGCCCCTGTCGCCCCGCCTTCTAGCCTTTTTATTTGGGTGTGTTGAAAGCCTTAGTCTCAATATCAAGAAACATGGTTTGAAATACGTGTGAAATGAGGCGAACCGATTTGGAATGCCGTCAACAAAACCTGACTTCCCTCTGTTAGATTGGAATCTGTAAAGAGTCGTCAGCATAAATCTTTTTATCTGTCCAGTAACATATACAGGGTGTCTCACGTAATATCCGGAAAACTTCGCCCAAGTATTTTGCAACTAATTTCCGATCAATAGTTCCTGTTAGAGATTTTTTCAACATTTTATTTTCGAATTATTCGATTTTTAAAATTTTTTTCGTGTTTTTGACGTCAAGTTACTAAAATTTTCATAACTACCTTGATTTTAGAGTAAGCGAAAATTGAGGATACCGTTAGGAAGAGCGTCCTTTCAGAGAGGCCACCTAAACATGCTAGATCCGGCAGATAACATAGTAAAGAAACTACCCCGAAGACAAAAAATTTTCAAAAATGAAAAAACTACGTATTTTTAACCCGCTAAACAGCATGAATAATCCCACGGAATTCTCATGCCTGCTACTTGAAAAACTTCTGCAAACTGTCAGCTTTAGAACGGTTTAGTCAAATTTACTTTTACTTTACTAATTAGGGCAGAAAATTATGTTTGTATGATGAAAAACATGGTTTTTTCCTATGAAATTGAGGGTTTTTGTAAAATTACCCCCTAAGAAAATATGAGTTTGGGACCCGTTTCTACGTATTTTTTCATGCTGAGTCGAATGGTCATACTCGCAGAACTCCCCAACTCTATTATAACCGCATACTTTTAAATGTCATTGATATTTGCTGAAAAATCTATGAAAACTGCGAAAAACCCTAAAAATCTAAATCCTTTTTTTTAAATTGCCAAATATTATTTAGAACGAGTTTTTGTCCATGAAATTGGTAGTTAACAATTCCATTTTCTTTGAAGTCCTGAATTTTCGAAAATATTTAACATATATGTAGTACGATAATTTACGCAAATTCGCTCAGACGATCATGCTGCATGACTTCAACTTTTTACTGCCCGTTTCCCTATAAAACACTCGAAGTGAATTTGTGCCCTCTGCCAGCTCCAGCTCTCCCGTTTCTTTCCTATTGTCGACAAGACCATATTCGAACTGATGCGATAAATATTAATAAACGACTCAATCCAGTCGTACATTACTATCGGGCACTAGGCTGCTTTTAATTAGGCGAAATGACGAAGGATCGTCAATCCCCTTTAAAGACCTCTGCACAGCCTTTAGATCTTTCCTATTCAATTAGGTTATTGTTATGACTTGTTTTCCTATCAAGTAAGCAATATAAGAGAATACCTGCAATGTAATGAAAACGCTGCAAATTATTACACAAAGGTTTACTAGTTCTGTATTAGATAACCCTTCAACGAAGATCATTGGTATATAATTATTATTAAGCACCATATATTATCTATTAAATTATAAGAACTTGGCGCATCGTGCCTCCCAAAAGGGTACACCTCTACAGCTCAGGACCCCACAATTTTACGATTTATAGTAGGCGAATGTTGAAACATTTTCTAAAAATGTCAAAACAACTTAATAAAATGGCAGGTCGAAAAGGAATGAATTTAGCCTCGGAGGTTCCGAAGCTGATCAGAATAACTCGAGAACTGAGAGTATTACATCAATATAAAATAACCAGGTGCCTCAGAAAGAGTAACGCTTAGACCACCAAGAAGTTTCAATGACCAGAACTTTTTTATCAACACAACACATCAACAACATTGATAATCGATAATATACACACATCGAAAAGCATTAAACTTAAGGAATTTCATAACGAATTTCCATGAAGGAAATTTTGGATTCATTGCAATAGCTTAATTTTCTGAGAAAATTGGCTAAAACGTTCCGACTTTGGTAGACTCGGAAGTAATTGACCTTCTGTTGTCGGAATATAAATAATAATTTAATTAAGAGTACTTATTAAGTATTCACTAATCAATAATTTAATATAATTGAAGTAGTTGATTACCAACCTACGTTTCACAAGCCCAATAGGATTCAGAATTTATAATAAATTCGATTTTGGGAAGTCAGAATTTCATTGGAAGTATATTATCAGCTATACAATTGCCATAGTTTCCAAGGCGATTTTTTATATATTTTAATTCCATTTTCTTTGAAGTCCTGAATTTTCGAAAATATTTAGCATATATGTAATACGGTAATTTACGCGAATTCGCTCATACGATCATGCGGCACGACTGCAACTTTTCACTGCCCGTTTCGCTATAAAACACTCGAATTGAATTTGTGCCCCCTGCCAGCTCCAACTCTCCCGTTTGTCGACGAATTTCCCTGAAGGAAATTTTGGATTCATTCCAATAGCTTAATTTTCTTAGAAAATTGGCTAAAACGTTTCGACCTCGGTAGACTCGGAAGTAATTGGCCTTCTGTTGTCGGAATATAAATAACAATTTAATAAAGAGTAATTAGTAAGTATTCACTAATCAATAATTTAATATAATTGAAGTAGTTGATTACCAAGTTTCACAAGCCCAATAGGATTCAGAATTTATAATAAACTCGATTTCGGGAAGTCAGAATTTCATTGGAATTATATTATCAGCTATACAATTTCCATAGTTTCCAAGGCGATTTTTTATATATTTTAATTCCATTTTCTTTGAAGTCCTGAATTTTCGAAAATATTTAGCATATATGTAGTACGATAATTTACGCGAATTCGCTCATACGATCATGCTGCACGACTGCAACTTTTCACTGCCCGTTTCGCTATAAAACACTCGAATTGAATTTGTGCCCCCTGCCAGCTCCAACTCTCCCGTTTGTCGACGAATTCCCATGAAGGAAATTTTGGATTCATTCCAATATCTTAATTTTCTTGAAAAGTTGGCTAAAACGTAGACATGGCCTTGGTAGACATGGAAGTAATTGGCCTTCTGTTGTCGGAATATAAATAACAATTTAATAAAGAGTAATTAGTAAGTATTCACTAATCAATAATTTAATATAATTGAAGTAGTTGATTACCAACCTACGTTTCACAAGCCCAATAGGATTCAGAATTTATAATAAATTCGATTTTGGGAAGTCAGAATTTCATTGGAAGTATATTATCAGCTATACAATTGCCATAGTTTCCAAGGCGGTTTTTTATATGTTTTACCGGTTACAACTCACTCCCGTGTTGATTTCTTTCTTCTTGTCGATGCTTTAGCCCTTAGGGAAAGCAAACGAAGCGAATGGGGTGGTTTCGTTCGATTCTTTGGGCGGATGCCTATAAATGAAACTCAAGAAATCATTGCTGTTACAAAGAAAGATTTCAAGATATAGATTTTTGAATATTTCCGCCCTTAGGTTCTGTCCTTTAGTGTTGATCGAATTCTCTCCAGGAACAAACGCAGGGTGGCCCCCAAATGGAAATTTTAAAATTCCCTGACATTTCCCTGACTTTTCCCTGACCGAACTTCATATTTCCCTGACAACAAATATCAAACTCATATATATATATTTATATATATATATATATATTTATATATATATATATATAGCGTCACCTTTAATGCTTCCAAAATGAAAATCGTATAATTTAAAAAAGAAAATACAGCCTACTCCAGGAGTAATAATGAAGGTGAAGCAAGGGAGAAAAGATACTTTTTAAAGTAATTGAATTTGTGAAAGAATTTACTTAAATAGTTTTTAAAAAATCGCAGTTAGACGAACAGAATGGTTTTGACACACTACACACTTAAGGTAAATAAAATATTCTACAGTAAATTCAGGTAAAAAATAAACTGAGAATGAGGAAAAAACTACAATAAGTTTCAAAACCCAGTTTTGGTATTTCGAATTCAAAAACATAATAACGAATGCCGAACGGCCACAAGGTTCTTCAAACACTATCGTATCAAAACACTAGATTCTATGACTAGTGACCAGAATAACACAAAATGATAACAATTAACTGGAAGCTCTTAGAAGATGTTTGAAAAAAAAACTTTTGCTGAACCATAATTATGGTACCTACACTTTATCTAAGTACGTAATGAATAAATGCTTTGTTTTCACATAAAATTGTTATTTCATCACAACTAATTATTTAAAATCGACCATGTGCTTTGCAATGAAGTATTTCATAAGAAAGAATCAGTTCGGTGGACGACACATTTTCAGTACGTTAAATTCGTTAAAAAGGAGCTTGAAAAGCACCAAAAATGGCAAAACTGTTGAAAATAGTTATATTTATATTTTTAGCGGAATATTACTCAAATAAAGTTTATCAACTATGAATTAGAACATACAAAAATTCATGCACAAAAATTCATTAATATGTGCTTAAAAAAAAAAAAAAAAAAAAAAAAAAAAAAAAAAAAAAAATTAAAAATAAGTAACTATAAATAAATAAAAACTGCAGAAAAAGCTAGACACCCGAAATCATTTTTTGAATAGCAGACCATAATTTAGAATGAGTTTTTTTTCCATAAAATGTATATTTTTACAACTTCATTGCCCTCAAAGTTCTCAATTTTCAAAACAATTTAACCTAAATGTAATACGACAAATTACGAAAATTCGCCTTTAATCATGCTGCATTACTTTTCATTTAATATTTTATGGTCTCTCAATTTGTGATCTGAAGCGATTTGTTGAAGATCAAGTTCAAATTTTAATCATTTGTGTTGAAAAAAGGAAAAGTTGTTAACAAGGATATTTCGTAGCTATGTGGGTAATTCCAAATTTTCGCCCGACTGCAATAAATGTCTCGCTTTTTTCCACCTACTTCCAATCGGTGCCTTATTTCCCATCCCACAAAAATCTTTCGTTGGAAAGCTATGAATTTATTACACATGGCTTCACATTTCAATAGGCCAATATGAGAAGTCCTAGCTTATGTACACCAACTCGTTGTTGGGACTCTTACTGGATCAATCCACTACTCTGTGGGTTTGCTCCCTAGTTCAATAACCTGTTGATTTGTCTCACATATAGTTTACTAATAGGTGATGTAGTAACCAGGAGAGCCGAAGACATATCCTTGTCACAATGTATCTGTGTGTAGCGTTGATAATCTTTGAACAGTACCACGACTCTTGACAATTATTTTTTTTATTCGTATAACCCATCTATAAAATATTATGTAGTATGATAAAGTACGCCGTTGAGGTTTTACTGTTTAGGAGTTAAAATAAACCTAAAAACACTGCAATTGATTACACAAAGTATTGATTGAAAAAATTCCCTGACATTTTGGTGTTTTTTGCAAAATTCCCTGACATTTCCCTGACTTTTCCCGTCGCACAAAATTCCCTGACAATTCCAGGTTTTCCCTGACTTTTCCCGTTGGGGGCCACCCTGAAACGTTGTTTTTACTGAAGTTCTATTCAACTGAGGATGAAATCCAATTATTCTACAGAATTTAGACGGATCTATACCTGCTGAGTTCTAATAGACTTTTTCCTAGTATGTGACCAAGGGATTCCGCTCCCTGAACTGTGTTAACTAAGACAAGGCGTCACTTACATCAGTATTTTATCAGTTTGAATCATTACCTGTCTCCAGCCAGTTTCTTGAAGTAACTTTAGGTTTACCGATGAAATGGCTCGACGTCTGGCTGAACTCCCACATTACCAGGAGCAATAACTTTAACAAAGCACTTAATAAAACCGTCACCGACCTCGTCATGAGTATGGGAATGAAAAAATCGATTAAGTACACGATAAGATTAAGCGGACGCCTGATAATTGAAAAGCAATCGTAAGATAAATCAATCGCTTGGTTGCCCCCGCCAACTTTTATATGGGAACAGGTCTAATTAAGTATTCAACTCATAAAGCGTCGTTGATCGCATGTAGCATTTGCGTTATTCACTCTGAGAGGAAAAAATTAGCGAGAATCCGGGTTACAGATTCCCGCGAGAGTATGTTGATTATTCAATTCAAGAATATCAGCTGGTTACTTTGATTATGATGGAATGGAAATTGTTAATTGACATTCTTAGGCTAGGAGGAAATAAAGTACGATTTATTTCATGAGATCCGAGAGATTAATAACAATAAATACAGGCCTATATTACACACAAATATTTAGGTACTTACTTGTACTTTAAGTATTGAGGAATTATTGCAGCTACGAGTATATTACGAGTATATTCATGGAGACTCGAATAGACTTGCACCGTCGATAAACTCACTGGGAAACTGCCACTACTGGTAAGAATCCAAATCGGTGAGATTTATTAATAAAGGATAAAATACATACCGACTAAACTGGTGTCCTAAAGGTACCTTCCCTCTCAAAAACTTTTTTCCCACAATTTTTGAGATATCGAAGTGAAACAAAGAGAGCGTCTTCGGGGTGGTGTGATAGAGTAGGGGGGGAGTGCGTAACTATTTTTCATAAATCTGACTTTGTGATGCTACTATTTCCCTCAAACTACAAGTTGAATGATGACTATAGTTTTATTACATTCCCCAGACCTTCCAACGTCGAAAAACATGTGGATATAATGAATTGAAGTTAATAATTCAGTAAGAATTGGGAAAAATCTAGAAGCATTCACACAACGCACTTCCTCCCTCAAGTGCGTACGTGCAGTGAGGCAATTGCGTTTTCAATTTTCTACCCGAAAAATAATTTAAAAAAATGAACCAATGTAGGTAGATTTTAGGTATAATTTAAAATGAATTGTTAATGAAAATTGAAACGCCGCAAAATAGATAATTTTTAGCAACTCTACATGAATTCCTGAGTTGATAAAATGGTCAATAAACTAATTCACTTGTTGGCTGTCCTCTGATTCGCTGTCCGTTGTGGAATGAGGTTTGCGTGAGAGAGAATTTGAAGACTCCAGAGTGTTGCAGAACAGATAGGACTGAGGTTTGGGAGAAGCGTGCGGTTGTGAGTGGGGGTTGAGGAAGAGGTTCTGAATGAAAATTAGGCTTCAAGACCTTGGTTTTCTTATTTTTCCTGGTAATTTCATGCGGGTTTTAATAAAACGCACTTGCCCCTTATTTGAAAATGCACTTGCCCCACTGCAAGAAAAAGAGGGACAAGAACGTTTTATTGATTTACTGCAGCAATTTTTGTAGCCTTGAAGTTATCAAGTGCGCAGTTCATAAGATTGAAAGATAAACAGTGGAATAAACAAGAAAGGGAGGGTTTTTAGACAAGAAAACTATTGAAAACTGTACCTCCCTCAGAATCACACTCTGATATCGGACGAAGGCTTCGCGGAAAACGGTTCCAATTACGTTTATTTGTTCACTGAGGAGGTTGAAATTTTTATCAGATAATCAAAAAACACCTTTTCTATCATTTGCTAAGAAACTTATTACTTAATAGTTCTTACTTAGGTTCTGACCTAGAAACTTATGTGACAATCTCCTAAGGGAGTACAAAGCTCCATAAGCCCGCCCACAGATTTGCTGAACATGCGTCTTCCAACTGAGGTCAGAACTAAATTTACCTCCTAAGTAAATCACCAAAGAAGAAAAGGACACGACAAGGAATGCAGGCACCTATCAGGAATGCTCTTATAAAACATACGTAGAAATATTACTCATTCATTTCACCCACCATCATATAACTGCTTCTGAACCAAACAATCGACCGAATTACAATAATTCGTATTATTTATCGATAGAAACGTCCTTTTCAACAGACCGCCGCGCCGGGGGACCCGCGGGCCCCCGCCCGGTAGGCCGGCGAAGGTCTCGGCTCAAAGCGGTTGGTTCCTTGAATTCATAATTAGGCCGATAAATTAGTCCTCGGGAGAGAGATGAAGTGATAAGGCCGAGCAGGACTTCATCGCCCTTTTCACTGTAGCTTCCATAACTCAGAACGGCGAAATAAAAGAGTTCAACATGCGAGGACCCTAAACATTCTTAATAATACGCAGCGGCGCTACATGGAAACGCCTCTTCCACTGCGCTCCACCCACCGCCACAATTCTTAGAATTGCTTTCGAACTGAATTCAGAGTCTCACTTTACGGTGTGCCCCTAACCAACCCTTTTTTTATCCAGAAATTTTGAACAATAATAAATTGTGGTGCCAACAAGGGTGGCCAACCCAGTGATTGACATCTCACCAAAAAGTTTAAACAATAAGGCGAAAAGTGTTTTACTAGCTTGATCCTTTTGAATTTTGAGACAAAATACCTTCTGAGTGAAGAATAAAGGCGGTCAAAGGTTTCAAGCGGGATTTAGTAAAATCCGGAGGTGTTTACCCAACAAAACCTCGTGTTGATTTTTGTTTATTATTTCCAATAATAAGCCTATGTGATCGTGTAGCAAAAAAAAATGTATAAACCCCCCCCCCCCCCCCTCATGAAACTGAATGAAACAAAGTCAGTGCACATCAACTTTACTAATCGAAAAATCTCAGCCCCAGAATTTGAGATCAATTCAAATAAAATACCATACTCTGACACTGTAAAATACTTAGGGATGCACCTTGATTTCAAACTTAATTGGAAATACCACATTGAAAAAAGAATCAGGAACTAAAAATCAAGTTCAGAAAGATGTACTGGATGATGGGAAGGAACTCCCATCTCTCACTACAAAATAACAGAATATAATACTGAGAAGTATAGTTCGAGCCCCCTGGTTCATGCGGAATGATGATATTCATCGTGAATTGAGGGTAGAAACGGTCACCGAAATTATTGCCAAATATGCAAGGAAGCACGAACATCGCCTCCACTAACACGAGAACTTGGAGATGCTCAACGTTTTAAACAACGAAGGAGAACTTCGGCGACTCTAGAGAAATAAACCTCTGGACCTAATTGTGCTGTGCAAATAGTGCAAGTGTAATCCAGTGGTTTTTTTTTTTTTTTTTTTTTTATTTTTTTAACTGTTCTTGTTACAAATACGGGCCAGGTTTTGCTATAAACCTCCCCTTTAGTGAGATTATCATGAAATGAAATATTGCTAGATGAAGTGTCTATTTTTCAGTTGCAATAAATAAATCACGAAAAAAGAAAAATAAAATAAATAAATAAATAAAAATAACCCCCCCTCAAACTTTGTCACTTTACGTTTCAAGGTGCGTAGAATCCAAATTTGAAATGTCCGTCCGCCGTTCGCTGTCCGCCGTCCGCCGTTCGCTGTTCGCCGTCCACCGTCTGGGCCATAAAAGGCCTAAGAATTTACTTAAAAAACCCGTTCTTTCGCACATAGACTCCATTTGGGGTCTAGTTGAATCGAGAAATATAAACATGCGTATATAATTATAGAAGTATAGGTAGTGGCAACTCCAAATAGGACACTCCCAACTAAAACTACGATCAAACTCAATTGAAAAAATAATAAACCTTTGTGAAATAATTTGCAAAGTTTTTCATTGGTGTGTATGTTGCGATTTTGCTAAGGGAGTAAGTGTTCAATTTCGCTTCGCCACGTTTACAAATTCGGCTGTTCCAATGATTTTTCTCAATCAGTTTTTTGTGTAGGTTTCATTTATGTTATAATTTTTTGGAAATAAACAAAGATAACATGTGAAAATGCAAATGTCAATTACTAGTCACCAAACTGATGCTGAGATTGACAGTGCTGTCGATACGGATCTCTATTCTTTCTTGCATTCGTTCTTTATTTTTCATATTTATATAAATACATAGCAACTGAGAAGCTACTAGTTTATCATTAGAAATTTACTGTACTGATGTTATAGAGAAACTCTCGTACCTATCTATTTTATGATATTTCCAAATACTCATTAATTTTATATTTAGATTAATAAAACTAAGTTCGAATGATCAATTTATTAATAAATTGTTGAAATACACGGAACCATTTATTGCAGAAGAACTGCTGTGACAATCACAGGTGCAACCAAAAATTTGGCTGTCAAATACTGGGTCAAAAAATTGATTAAAAAAAAAAAAAAAAAATTTATGATGTTTTTGGCGTCAATTAGTTATTTTCCCAATACTGAGCAGTTTGAGGACATCCTGATGCAGCAAAAACATAACTTGATTGCTTGTCAAAGACAGAATTTCTCTTGAGGTGGACAAAATTTCTCTACTAATTTTGTTTCCTGAAAAAAAAAAAGTTACAGTCATGCAGCATGATTGCATGAGTAAATTTTCGTAAAATCGTATTATATAATGTTGTCGTTTTGAATTTTTAGCTTTTTTTGCAGTTTTTTAGCACGTTTTAATGAAATTTAAGTACATTTTTCAGCATACTTTTGTACATAACTTTTAAATGTCTCCACAAACATATAAATGTCAAAGCACGGAGATTCACGGAAACTGAGAAAGAACAAACCTCTGGACCTGGTCACAGCCGACTGAAGGGATGTGATGTGTGGTATAGGGTAGTACTAGGTAATATATGTATAGTAGTATCTTTGGACTACAAAACGCTAAATGATCTCACCAAAATGAAGTTACTAGATGTGTAGACAGTTGTAACAGTAAAGATTATTTAAGAAAAGAAACATCCCACGGGAAGATTTGAAGTATTGCGGGTTGCTATAAATTGTGCCTAGGCAGAAGGGTAGATTGTCAGTATAGCAAACACATATTTGTTAAGGAACTACGGTACATTGACGCTTTATGAGTTATGAGTTTTTTAATTGAAACTCCTAGCATCATGCAATTTTTTAGATAAACTTAGAGGATACTTAACCTGAAACTCCGTGATCATCGACCGCTATATCAGAAGGCGTTACAAAGGTAGGTTTTACTGGATGTTTATGGTCATCCGTCACTCACGCAGGAAAGTACCTTTATCAATGCAAGAGTTTCTACAGAGTTCAAAATGTCAAGTGACGATGCGGCTTTGCGCAGATATCAGCTGAGCTCTGATGAATATTTAATTACACCTGCAACGCCGGCTGGTGGATTTCCGTCGTCCCGAGGAGCGTGACCCCATCATCGTTTGAAAGCCGCTTTAATCCGCTGAGTCTTCATACAAAAATAACTTGGAGACCGTCTAAAGAGCGGTTGATCAGTAGGTAGTTCATTGTTAAGAGCGCTAAGCAGCACAACTTGTACTACCTTCAACCAATCTACGCCACTTAAAAGGACACTAGAAAGGTGTAACAGGTAAACATATCACATACATACGCGATCTTAGGAGGGTGATAGTAAACGTAAAATACTAGAGACAAATTCAATTTCGGAGTAGGAAATAGAGAGTTCCTAAAGCGATAGGGAGATAAAGATGAGGCGCCTTATCGTGAACGAGAACCGCTACTGCGCATGTGCAGCCCAATAAGACATATTGCTATAGATAAGACGCCTTATCCTTTCCTCCTTATCGCAAAGTAACCTTACACATCGATTACAGTGATATACATTTATTGTACAGAGCAAATAAATTGTCAAAATCTGTCATTGCAAACCTCTTCGTGAATAAGAAAAGAACAAGGAAACTCAGAAAAGCTGGAAACTGAACACACGGGATAGGCTGGAAAATCCTCTTGGTGGTTTAGCGTTACTTGAAGATAAGTAGCGTCACTTTAAGATAAGACACTAAATTCGACCCTTTTGACTTTATCAAGTTAGCAACTGGTGTGGCTCGCCCCAGTTGATAAAATCCCCAAGCACCTTATCCCAATTGACTTATGATTTAGAAACTCTCTAATGTCTCAACCCAATATCTCCGATGCTTTGGCATATTCTGAGTAAAAACAAGCTTGCGCGACCAGAAATTACATTTACATACAGTTTAGAATTTGTTCATTTATATTAGATGTTATTCATTTTCTAATTCATACCTTAGTGAATTCCAGAGTTCTTATCTTTCTGACTAATGGAAGGTAAGTATAGATGCATCTGATTACCTGCGAACAGAAAGAAAAATAGTTGCGTTACACCAGCTGATAGCATTTAAAGTTACATAAAAAGTCGAACTTATGATCTTGATTATGGACCATATAAGGAATTTTACTAGAAATTTAACGTAACTCATGTGTGCCCCCCCCCCCCCCCCCTCCATAACACTATATATGAGGAATTAATTACCAGCTACTGTCCAATACTGGCTCTAGGAATTGGTTGTACAGGGTTAGTTTGTTTTGAACGGATAATTTTTATTGCAAGCCCATTAACCAGGACATTATGCTGAGTTTGCAAGTCAAATCTGTTTTCTTCTTCTTTACGTGCGATCTCCATCGCAACATTGCATCTACCGTCATATCCAGATATTTTAGAGAGTGTTTGGTGACCGCTAACGTGCCCTTAACGTCACCGTACAGTATGCAAGAGTACCTTAAGGGGACGTTAGCAATGTCGTACGTTAGAATGGCTCATTTAACGTCACCCGTTTGGGGACCTAAAGGCACACGACACCAGCTAAACCTTCCTGTAAATGTAACACTACTAGGCATCTCAAAATTACTCGAATACTGGTGAAGTAAATAATAATAGTTTTTCGCCTAGGTACTAATTGTGTTGATGTGGCGGTTAGGTTTTTTAAACACCCCTCAAACTTGGTTTTTTCGTTTCAAGTCGCGTAGAAACCGAATGTGCCATCTGACGTCCGCCTATGCCGTCTCGCTTAACTAGCCTTCAACTCAATCGAAAAAAATCCGTTTTGCAGTAAGTAGTACACTACTTCCTCGAAGTATTGTACTTAGTTTGCCTGATCCTTCAGCTGTTTTCTCGTGAACGTTGCGTGAAGTGCTGCCTCCACTGATGATTGTCAGGTGAAATCCTGGTTCATTGTCATAGAGATAAATAATTTTTCCTACTTGTTGTTCATACCCTACGGAAAACCCAAAAACATGAAGTTCGTAACGACTAATGACCTATAAGTGCAACCAATCCGCGGTGTTCCACACTATCTTTGCGTCAAGTCCATGCCCTGTTTACGAATTGAAAACTAAAAATGAGAAATTAGCCCGTATTTGTACTGAAACTAACATAAAATTAGAATTCAGGATTGAAAATGGGCGTTTCATATCGAAATGAAGAAGTTGATTAGTAAACCAGTAGACAACATGGGGGGGGGGGGGGGACTATCGCGTTGCCCAACCACCGTTAACGTGACATCAAAATTAAGGCAACCGTTTTCCCGGTTCCTTTTGGGTTAGCATCTTCATTTGCTCCCTCAAGACTATAGTGATGGGTGACGTTAAGTTGAAGCCGCCAAAAATTATCTTTTGCTTCATTGGCGTAAGGGATGACTTTGCCATTCAGGTAAACGATCAAGAAGCCGATTTCAATGTTCGTTAAATCATCATGTACCGATACGGTGACATAAATATTTTAAGAGATATCGCTAATAGATTTTGTTTTGTCAAATTCCAAAATCAGTCATTTTCTCTTCCTAGTTGGAAATAGCAAGGCAGTGAAAACCTCACACCATATTCTTTGTCGATAGTCGCAAAGTCACCTTGAATACCCTTTTCAAAAGTAACCTGACTAACATGACAAACGATATTCGACTAATCTAGAATGTGTACCACTGTCCTAAATAGACACTTCCGTAGTATTTATGCCATGTACCTATTGATCGGGTACTTAATTCAGTTGCAAGTTCCTTAAAAACGCAAGAACCACTTATTTCATCTGCTGGATTGGTTCTGCACAGTTCGGGTTGCAACATATAAGTCTAAATACAGTCAGGAAGTACCCATTAATGTTGAATCACGCCAGTTTCATCAATTGAAAGAACTGCTGTTATACATTAACGGTGAGTTGAAAGCTGGTTGGGCTTACACTCAGCCACGACTAAACATATAGGGGAGCGACCTGCAGTTTGCTGTTCTCAACAACATTTCCTTTTTTCTTCCAATCGGTATTTGTTTTTGAAAAAGGATTATCGGTCTGGAAGAAATTATAGTCCCCGACTGCAGTAAACCATGTCATCTGCCAAAGAGGGTAGACACGTAGAAGGCCGAGACCTAAGGAGCATCTCCGCAACTAGCTGCCTCGACCGAATAGGTATGTCCCCTCGTGTGCCAGGCTTTTTCAAAATGGAAGGCGTATCCAGGGATCGATGATACCCTAGGACTCCATCCAGTATTGATATGCTTTCTCTAAAATCTTTGCACTCAAAGTGATAAATATCAAGCACCAACGTAGGAAAGAACAATTACCAGGTACCTACTAAATCAAAATGCAGCTCCTTACATCCACAAAACTTGTAGTTACTTGAGTTTTTACATAAAAAATGAGTCAGCACGTATTTACCCGTTCAGTCAGCACGTACTAGTCCAGTCGGTATAGTTCATCTTGGAAACGACAGAACGAAACATTTAGAGGATGTGTATGGGTGCCTAGGACTACGAGAAGTGGCCGAAAAACCACGGTTTTTTTGCAGTTGTTTTAGTTTTTTGCTTATAATTTGGAAACGACGCACCCTAGGTACAAAAATATTACTCTCTGTAACATTTGCAGCATCATTCTGGCCGTTCAGCCGCAATGAGCGAACTTTCGTTGATTTTAATTTCATATTTACCTCAAATTGTTGACATCAACTAGATGGGCATTAAAATTGTCAACTACATATACCTAGGTATACATTTTAAGGCAAAAACAAACAATTTTATTCAGCTTTATAAATAAATTTTTCGGTTTTTAGCGAATTTTTGTTGATAATTATACTCTTGCAAAGGCTTCACGAATTTAAAATTAAAATTTTCGAAAATTTCTTCATCGGAATTGCTCAAATTTCATTACAATTTGACTTATTATGATATTTATACGGCAATTGATGCAGAGATTGTGTGGATTAGCTTCTAGATGGTCCCCTATGAATTCAATTGCCAACGCAAGAATAGTGGTCTGTGCACATGCGCAAACGTTAAATTCTTATGACTCCGATTTATCATCATCTATTGGACCGATTTCGTTCAAACTTGGGGAGTAGATGGGTACATTGTTCCAGAAAAATTTCTAATGAATTATATTGCGATTAGTGAAACAATAACAGTAGCGCATGCGCAAAACCAAAATTGATCTACGCAAGCAATACTCCGTGACTAATGAACCGATTTTTATGAAACTTTCAGGGATCGTTTTGGTCCAATAAATTTCATTGCTGCAGGATTAATAGTAGTCTGTGCGCATGCGCAAACGTTAATTTCTCGTAACGTCAATTCCTTATCATCTGTTGGTCCTATTTCGTCCAAACTCGAGAGGTTTTTGGGTTCCTCGTGATGCCCTTTGTATTTTATCGCGTTCGCTTGAATAATAGGTAACTATTGCGCATGCGCCAAACCAATATTGGATGACACTCCGAGAATAATGAATCGATTCTGATGAAATTTGCAACTATTGTGTGAGTTAACCTTTAGCCATTTTCCGCAGATGTAAACATGAAATATAGCCCTAATTTGCATTCTAGCTTGTATTTGTCGCAGCCTGTTAGTGAAATCAGTCGTTTTGTAAAATGCCGAGGCTTTTAGCCAATTTTTGAAGAAAATTAAGCTATTGCTCTCGCCTTAAAATTTGTAGAATGTGAATGTTTGAGAAATTTTTATGCAAAAATCCGTTTCAGGCTATTCTGAATCATATTCTGAAGTTTAACGCATTTTTTACATGTATGTATGTATATATGTATGTATGTATGTATATATGTATGTGTCATTCCAGACGATAACTGTCCGTAGAATTGTGATAGAAATTTCAAAGAAATTTTAAAATGTTAAGGACACAAAACGAAAGTTCAAGTTCGTTGGCCAGCATGATCGGATTACATATTCGGGTTGAAATTTTCAAAAATGTAGTCAACAATAAAATAACCTGTTTTTTGCGATTTGTTGTGCGGAATAATTTTTCAGCATACTAACATGTGGTACATTCGGAATCAGCGTAAAATTTCCGCTCAAAAATCGTCAAAAATCGAAATAATGCCATTCGCTAGTTGTAAAAATTGGTAATATTTGCATGAAACATTGTCCAAATTCAGTATGACTACTGAATAATAAAGTATGAGTACCTAATAATTATTTTTAATAATTTGATTCCATGTTTGTCTATCAAAATCATAAACTAAAATTTCTCTACACGATCAATAGCGACTGAAATGTCGAAGATTTCTTCAGAAATTCGCTCATGGGGTCATGCTGCATGACTGGACTTTTACAATATGCCGCCTTTTCGTAATGAAAATGTTGCAGTGACATACTATACACATCATTCGGACCTATATGTCCAACTAATCTGAAATATCACTAAGGGATTGACTACTTGATGTTTTGTGTTCTTGAGATGCGAGCTTGCAAGCATCCAGACCACCGAACTAAGGCGGATCACTCTCAGCCGTTCTGTCAAATAGAACAGATTGGTTTTGCAAAAAGGCTGAGCTCTTCCAACTTCTTTACAAATAGGCTAAAAAATACCAGGCTGATTGTCATTCCAACGCTTTAGCGAATTTTCTTAGAAAATAAAGCTATTGCAATGGCTCCAAAAATTTTAAAATAAAAATTTTCATTTTCTTCATCGAAATCTGTTTTGAGGCTTTCTCAAATTATTCCTGGATTTTAACGCTTTATATATATATATATATATATATATATATATATATATATATATATATATATATATATATATATATATATATATATATATATGTGTGTGTGTGTGTGTATATATATATATATATATTCATAAGTATATATATATATGTATGTGTCATTCCAGACGATAACTCTCGATAGAATTGAGATAAAAACTTCGTTATTTCGCCAAAAAATCAAGCATTTCAAAAGAAAGGATGAGTTCGTTGGACAACACTTTTTGAGCACATTAAATTGGTCAAATTTCAAAAAATGTACTTAAAAAATCACTAAAAAAGGCAAAAAACCGCTAACAATTAACAAATTTATATTTTTTAGGAGATTGCTACTCGAAAAAAATTAATCGAACATGAACTAGGACATTTAAAAATTTAAGCACAAAATTGTACTGAAAAATGTACTTAAATTTCATTAAAATAAGCTAAAAATCGATAGGAACACTTGAAAAAATTGTAAAAATCCACAAAATCGTTTGTTCATTGGAATATTACTGACAAAAAGTTAGTTTGCTATAAAATGTATAATAAAATTTTTATTTGTCCCCAAAGTGCTCAAATTTCAACAGAATTTAACATAAATGTAACACGACCATTTATGAAAATTCGCTCATACGATCATGCTGCATGACTGGAACTTTTATTACGTAAAGGTGGCGTACAGTAAAAATGCTAGGCTTTTTACAAAAAAAGCTGATTTTACAATACGGCTGCAACATAATATACATGAATTATTAGATACTGTTACGTTTTCCATTCAATCATTTCGACTAGGACTTTTTCTTCAAGTAATTCTATAGGTACGTCCATGTTGCAATGTGTGAGGAAGCTATACTGCCCACCCAACTCGGCAGACGTTTTCGAATCGCTCTGTAACAGAACGCACATTTCTCGCAAGGGAAACGCCTTTTGGAACAATTCCCGTCGGATTGCGGGATAAAAAGTAACCACCTGTGGAGGTAAAAAGCCAGGAAATGGAACTCAAAGAGCTATAAAGATCACTTAAAGCTCGAGGGAGGGGTTTTTTTCTTTATAGTACATCTATTGTGATAATCGCGCTGGTAAAACTCAACTAATAGAGATAACCGTCGCGGAGCCTTCCCCTCGCGTGAAGTACACCATTAAATCAGCTTCCATCCAGTAGCTATGGTGAAAAGGAATCTCTTCCCCGTGCTCGAGGCTGGCAACCGGATCCGTCTATCAGAATTTCTTATAAGAATAATCCTCTACCCCCCCCCCCCCCCCCCTCGTCGCCACTACCACCCATTTGCTCGCACATCTGAGTCGATTACTATACCTCCACAGCCAAGGTTGAGTCCCACCCATGTAACCATAATTACACCCCACTTTTTAAGGTTCAATTTCTTCTTTTTTTGTTTTTTACCATTTCAACTCCTTCTAGGCAATTTTTCACTAACCATTAAACTTTTAATGTTGAACATTACTCTCCATAAATCATTACGCGTTACAACTCACCAGGAAAAAGCCTAACAGACTCCTTGAGATTACAATATTAAACTGACGCCGGCGTTGATTGCTTAGCTCTCGTTTTCTTGTTTTCTCGGACCGCGTTCTCAGTCCAATCAACTCCGCCGATTTCCGCGATGGTAGTATTTACGATTGATCAACGTTTAATGACTTAATTCCATTATGCTTCCCAATGCAGACTATCACCGCAAAGTCTTATTGGCTTCGTTCACTTGCCTTGATAGCTTGTTCGAATCACCATTGTATTGGTTGAACTAAGTGGTCTATTGGCTGTAAAATGTCTATTTTACAATCACGCCAGCTGATATGTCAATGCATTCACTAAGAATACAAACACATGCTTTGTCTATTGAGTAGGTATAATAGATTTAGGTAATTGTTTACTATTACTTTGTCACCTCTAACTTTTTCCACTATAATCTGGATAAATTCTTCTAAACATGAATTCTGCTAGATGCCCAACCAGATGATGTTTCCTGTTTCCGTACCGCGGCACCGTACCTCGCACTTCACGCCATGTACGTTCAATGGTCTGGGTGTGAGCCCCAGTATCGGGGTCAACGAAGTTAACAGAGTGGTTTACAGTTAGATGTCTGTAACCTTCGTACTGCAAGCAATTATAAGCTCTCCCACAATCACTCACAATTGTGGTGCCAGGTTTGATGTGCTTCTTTATAATTGCTAACAAAGTATCTGAACCACGTGTTGGTACTGGGACAAAAAAACACCTACGGCTACCCCTTTCAATTCCACCAAAAATCCAGTTTCCGTCTACTAACCGTCCACGATTGTACTTCCTATGGCCAATTTTTGCCTCGTCTATTTCTACAACAACACCAACTCCACCTATAGCACTAGATAAGCGCATTACTTCAGATATACAAATTTCGCGTAAGTAGGAACACCAATCTACACAGGTTCGCGATGAAATATTAATTTCGTTCTGCAAAATGTCTTGTCTGGGTGGTTTTAAACCAATCCAAAAAACGACAAATCTACAAATTTGCTGTTTGGTTAAATTGTGATTTTCAAAAAAAGTAACTTTGTTTTGGGAAACAGTTTTGTTGCATTGTTTAGACACTTTTTTGCGGCTACTGCTCACTACAGTGACACGTTTGTTACAACGAAACTGATTAATTCCTTCATTTAAAGTCATGTCACTACCGCACTCCGGGCATTTTTTAGATTTCGGCAACACACCGCGATTGTATAAAAAAAGGTTCAAAGTGTCTTTATTTTCGGTTATTACGATAAACTGACTCAAAGTAAGCTCACAATTGTTGCACAGAAACGGATTGTAACCGGAACACGACGCCATCAGAACTGACTGCAAGAAACCGCTTCATGACGGGAACTTTGATAAGACCTGTACTTTGACCCCATGTAACTAGCAATATCTGGTTGTTCCGGCCCTTCAAACATGTTTATCTGTCGTTGGTAGTCCATTGCTGATAATATATCTAAATACTGAAAAAGTTAGAGGTGACAAAGTAATAGTAAACAATTACCTAGATTTAAAATTCATGTGTTTGTGTATTTCCATTTTTTCCCCTTTTCAATGACTTTATAAGTCCGTTAATTGTTAGGAATTGGGAGAAAAACACTCTTCAATCAGATTGAGGCACACAAAAAATAATAAATATAAAATAGAATAAAAGTTCCAGTCATGCACCATGATCGTATGAGCGAATACCCGTAAATTATCGTACTGTATGATGTTAAATTGTTTTGAAATTTGAGCTTTTTGAGTACAAGGAAATTGCTATTAATTGTATGACAAAAAACGTATTTTAAATAATAATCTCCTATTCAAATAGAGGTTTTGAATTTTTAGCTTTTTTGCAGTTTTTATCGATTTTTTATAAAATTTTAATTAATTTCAAGTACATTTTTCAGCATAATTTCGTTCATAAATTTTTAGAATGTTCTACTTCATAGGTAATAAACTTTATTTGAGCAATATACAATCAAAATATATAAAGTTGAAGATTTTTAGCTGTTTTTAGCTGTAACAGAGTCACCCTCATCGAGGTCCCGTCAGGGCTGCAGAGACAGCGCTGTCGTCGTCCCGTTGGTGAAACGGATCCTTTTCTCGTGTTCTTGAGAAGCTGGGTTTGGCGTTGGATGGGCTTTCCAGATCCCTAGAAACCAATCTACTCCGAACATGGCTCTTTAAAAGCTATTAATAGGAGAGGTGTCTCTCTGACGGGATACTGTTTACCTCCTCTACCTTTTTATCGAGGATTTAGGCTCCCATTGCACCTCGGGGGGGGGGTACCTAGATCCCTGATATGGTAGCAGAGCGTGGTTTGGATTATGCACGGCTGACGCCTAGTAGTCCAATCCACTATTTACACCATTCCAGTATTATCCATTAGTAGTCCAATCCAATATTACACTTATGTGTAATTTAAATCCCAGTTGGGAATTTTTCTTCGATTCGCTTAGTAAACTCAATTCATCTGTTGCCTCGTCTCTTCTATCGTTCAAGTAGTTTCTGTGACAATATTTTCTACTTTTCTTATTTAGGTGTCGAGTTTGTGGTGTCTTATTTTCCTAAATTTGTGAAGATATTACCTATTAAGTTCGCTGACTTAATTTGATAATTTTTGTGAAATTGGGCTCGCCCAATTTATGAATAAATGTTATAAAAAAATTCTGATAAATGTTAGATGTATTTCCTTCTTCATAGTAACTCTTGAGTCCAGTGCTGCTTAATTTTCCCATTTCAAGACGTCCAGTAGCTTCAACTGACACAGAGATCATCCCAAGTTTAATATTCTAGCTCCGTCCTATGCTCAGCTGAAGGCTCACCCGTTTCCGAGGCCTTGCACTGCAGCAGTAGTGGTAAGTAGTTTAAAAGTTTTATGAGGGCACTTTCCGTTTATCTTACGCACTAATTACGCTTAATTACTAGAATGATCTTCGCTGATTCGGCTATAAAATACAGCTCCTCTCGTACGGAAATAAAATACAGCCTGACCACTTCTAGCCAGCAGTCAAATTGCTCTCCGCCGTATTTCAAATGAACACCATTCTTTACCACTTAAATGGAGTATGTGAATTCAGCGTGAAGGCAACAACTATTAACAATGAAATTCACGTATAGCGCCTACGAAAAACCATGCCGACTGCTTTTGATTTGGTACTTAATTGAATAGGTATGATTACAGATCTATTTAGCTCCATCATGGCTTCGATCGTTCATATTTCTAATCAGTAGGTGGGTTGAGGAAATTCGCATTAGTGGATTCGTTCATATTCAAGTGCTAGGCTCTATTTAGCTCTCACTCACATTCAACGGAATTAGAGCAACTGGTTTTATTGAAACAAGGCCGATAAATCCGTAACAAAAGGAGAGATTTCTGCGCAACACCCATCATTTTACCTCATGTTTGTGATTTATCGGTGAGCTAAAGTACGATTTAGTTCATTTATTTATTTCATTTTATTTTCTAGGTTATAAATAGGTAATATAGTTTGTCTACATTATCGTTATATTCGCTCACGTCATTTCGTTATATAGGAAGATAGATTATACAAAATCATACATCATAACACATACAAAATGATACAAAATAAATCATACAAAATTATAGTATTATTACAAAATATATGAAAGAGGAGAAAGGTTTTTGGCGTTCGTTTTTCCTTTCCCCAAATGTTTAGCCCTGGCCCGAGGTGAAAGAAAAGGGGGTCTGGGGTCTCCCCAGTGGGGTCAGGGGGCGGAGGGTTTTCAATCAATTTCATTAACATTATTGAGGTATCTTTGTATATCAAGTAATCATAGGTGGAAAGGATGATAAAAACTAGGCATTTAAAACATTATATTTCTGATTTATATAAGCTTGAGAAACACCATTTTTACACATGTTTTGGTATGCATATTGAAATTTTGAAATATAAAAGGTGACAAAACGAAATACAAAAGTAAAATTAAAATTGAAATGTAAAATTTTAAAGATAAAAAAAATTATTCTACTCTACTATTTTACAAAGGGAAAAGCCGGAATATCATTACTGTGAGTTTTTCCTTGTGATTTCTATAAAATATATGTGCTTTTTTCTCCGCACATCAGTGCCAAATTATATATATATATATAATTATATATACTGTTTTAACTTTAGGATGTATTTCCCATAGAGGAAAGAAAGAATATGATATTTCAATTTCAAATCTTTCACAGAAATTAGAAATTTGAAATTTCATCGTGCATCAGGTTTTACCGCTGGGTTTTGTGCTTGAAAATTAAGCGAAATTCAGCACGAGCCGACATGATTTCTATTGATTTTCACTTACAACCAACGCGTTGCTAGGGAAGTCTAACCCCCTTAGTTTTCATAGCAGGAAAATCGTTCACCACTTTTTGGTATACTCTCACTTTATCACAACATCTCATGATCCCTAAGTCACTGTAGTGTGAAGGAAACCAGATTTATTCCGAGTACAAAAACCAGAGTTTTTGTATTTCTCGTATTCATTTTCTCGTATACGAAAATGGCCTTTCCGAAACGAGAAGAGCTTTTCGTAACGTGGAAACGCTTTTCGGAACGGGAAGAGTCAGCTTTACTCGTACTCAGCTTTTTCGGAATCGTAATTACGAAACGAAAACTTGACCTTCTTCTAGGATAACACTCTAGAATAACTTAGCAACTATCATGCAGTTGGCATGGATACACATACACACCCGACAAAATCGGCTGAATTTTCCCCGTGCCGTCTTTTGTTGTTGGTTTAACCTTTGTATTTGTCTTTCTTTCGTGTTTTTTCCCCGCACCTCAACCAGAACAGTCATTAGCGGCATTTTGTTCTTGCTTTCGACGTTTTATCGAAGATTTCAGCTTTTTCATTCTGAAGATTTCGTTTCAAGGTTCATTTTACGCATTTTAAAGATTCGTGTTCTTCACGGCTGAATCGTTTTCATATGATGTAGAGGTAAGTGGTCGTTGTTTCTTAAATCATGTTAAAATATTTTGGAAATAGTCTACTGTGACAATTGAGTTTTGAGCAGTGATTCACTACAAGGGTCACGTTAACGTCTCTATAAGAGTTCTTATCTCGGTCTTACGAAAACGCTAAGAGAAATCGATGCAAAAAGGTTAGCATTCATCGTGCTCGCTCCAACAGCTTGTTTTCGTGTTTACGAGAAATACCAATACGAGAAATACAAAAACTCTCTAATATTGCAAAGTAATCATAATGAACTAATAATGTTCAAAGAAGGCACTACATGGTAGGCACAATTGAATAGTAAATACTTATAAGCAATAGGCATAAGCAGTTTCGCAACTGCAACAGCAGCAGTTTTTGCAGTTGTAATAGACTTGTAATAGGAGGCTGACATTTGGTATTAAGCCTCTATAGGCAAGCTGTGTACGATTGAACAAGTTAGGAACCACCCTGATTTGCTGAGTGAGCTTGGGAGCTAATTTCTCTCCAAACAGAAAGGAGAAAGCTGAAATTTGGTACTTAACAACATTACGACGGTAGAAAAAAATTATGTTTCATTGAATCATGGAATTCCCACTTTTTTAAAAATTTAATTTGCCTAAACTAGTAACGATGCAGACGGGAGCTCTCCTTCCTCAGGGTAAACCGGTCTGCCAATATAAGGGGCCTCCTTTTGAGATGCAAATTTCCTTGTTCACTTGACTCGTAGTCGGTGGGTACCTACCGAGGTATACATAAGTACTTTCACTGAAAATGATTATGAGCTCGAACAAAAGGCGGGTTCGTGAAGGTTCAGCCCGCGTGTGAAGGCTCACGAAGCCGGCAGATGAGCTGCGCGCCCCTCAAGTGCTTTTTCGTCTTGCTCGTGATGAGGATGACAAGACTTTTAGTTGGCGAGAAGAGTTTACAAACAGTCTGACTTCACTATAGTTGAGGCTAGATAAAATAAGGTAAACGCGCCCATTGTCGACACCTTAAGGAAATATTGACTGGTATTCTTTCCTCCCCGCTACAAAATTGAGTTTTTCAAAGTTTTTACCTGCTCAAAGTGTAAACAAGGTGTAAACAAGGCACCTATGCGATAAACCGGAAATTTCGTTAAATTGAGTGTTTAACAAGGAAAAAAACGGCGTTTTTCCCTAAATCTTATTTTGCACTAGTAGTCGACAGTGGGAAACAAGATTTCTTCAGAAGTCGACAATGATTCGCATTGGTACTCTACATCATGCGTTAGTAATCGACATGAGGTTTGTATCAGTAGTTCACGCATGTTATAAACTCACTTTATTTTGAAACGATTTTTTGTGCCAGTCGTCGACATGCCTGGAAACCAGTCAACAAATTGTTGAGCTGGTGAGTATCTTGGATAATCATACATTGGAAGTACTAAAGAACCCGGAACTTCGAGAAAAATTGAAATATTTCATGAAATAAGAGGTGAAAAATGCATCCATACCTACACGTTTGTTAGCCTTTCAGTTAAAAGGGATTCTAAAAACAGATAAATTAAGAACATCAAACGAAAATCTTCCATTGTTTCATAATTTATCCTCTGTTTAATGACGATCTCCTATCAATATCAATAATGCATTGGATGATCCAAAGCAACCACCAAGCACTTCATAATGTGTCCCAATTCTTAGCTTTTCTTATTTTTTTAAGGTAGTGTCGACTACTGATGCAGTGTCGACTATTACTGCACTTACCTTAAGTCTCCAAAGTTGGGTGTGGTAAATAGCTTCCTTGTTTCCGTATCATGAATGTATAGATCATTGAAAAGTTTTAAATGATCTTGAAAAATTCCATGGCAAAAAAGATTTAATTAAGAAGTAGCATGAAACGTCATAATTAGTTAGTTAAGAAACGAAAAAATTATACTCAATGACATGTAATTGACGTTTGTGGAAATAAAGGTCGTTACAAGGATTTCACATAGGCGCATGCGCAGTAGCTATTGATGCAATCATGTTTTTTGAGCGTGATCGGACGACTAAGGCGTGAAGAAATGGAGCATAATGGAATTTACGGTTTGGTTTATGGTTTGGAAAATTCTCAAATTGGTTTGGAAAAATCTGAAATTGGTTTCGAAAATTCTCAATTCAGTTTGGAAAATTCTCAATTCCACTTGGAAATGCTATAATATTTTATGCACGAGCGCTTACGAAAATGGCCGAGGTCGAAAATTTTTCGATTCGACCACTAGGTCGATGGGGCGGTGCGAAATGTTTTGGCGCCGCGTCGCGCTGTCGACCTAGTGGACGGCCACCTTTCATCATTCTGTACGCATGAAAATAAACTTTTCGAAAATGAAAATTTATAGACATAATCTTTCCACAAATCCATTTATTCTTATAAATAAATTGATATAAATTATTATCATGATTTGTTACAGTGTTTCGTGGGTTACAGTATTTCGTAGGTAAAGTTTCTGGTTGAGAGAACATCCGAAATCATGTCCCATGATAAAGTTTATTCTGATTATCACTATTTGATCCTGTCGTTTACCTTCTTTATCCACAAAATAAATGAGGATCTGTTCCTACGAAGTTATTAGGAGCTGCACAGCTGTAACATTCATAACCTGGACCGACAGAACCTGTTCCATTTTGAAGATGATATTTTTCGAGCTACTGAAAACAGGACGAAGAAAACCCGCGTAATCAGTCATAATAATCAGCGATAATAAACAAAGGTTTTGCAGCTACTACATTTCAGGTTCGCCCAACGGACAACGAGGTGGGACGTGGATTTATGGGCCCAATATCAGGCCGATTGATCGGAACTACCAGGTTACACCCCCTGAGGCAGCGGGTGGGGGCCCCCCTATCGCGGCAGCGGCGGCCCCTCTCCCGCCCCGCGGCGCTGGGCCTCCGCGAGGATAAATCGTTGATACCGGCGCCCGCCCGCAGGCGCCCATTAGGCCGAGCCGGCGCCGCGCCGTTTCTTTTCGGGGCGCCCGTTTTGGCGCACGAATTAGAGGCGTCTTCGTCTCCTGAAATCGCTTTGTAAATTACGATGAGCTGACGACGGAACTGTCGTTTCGGTGATTGTGTAATTGGTGAGATGAGGAGGGTCGACGAAAAATGGTTTCCTGTGTCAACACTACGAAAGTCTCTCCATTCAAAAATGCCTTGACTAACATGATAAGTACTAACTGGACAATCATCTCGAAACAGGTTCTTCTGTACTTTTCGGTCTGTGCATTTGCCTGTTGTACCTATTGTACTATTGTTATAAACGACTTTGACTCCCCAGCGCCCAATGTCACCTACAGGTGACGCTTTTCTGATAACGTTTAAATACTGCTGGTAACGGTTTGGCTGCTTGATTAGAATATTTTTACCTCCTTCAAGTATCCATGAACACAGAAAACCAAGAAGAAGTTTTTTGAAACCTATGGATCAAGTTTGTCAGGACTAAAGTTTGTTTTATCACCATTTTCTGGCGCCTGTTGAGTTAGCTCTCGTTTTTCGTTCACTATGCCCAAAAACAATTCGTATTCAAACTGCTTTCACATTTTTGTGTAGTTAGATAGTTATGTGAACGAGATGTGTTAAAATATTCGTGAATGTACCTGGGTTGGAAGGAAAAATGAGCTGTAAAAATGGAGTGTCACCCGCAGGTGACGTTGGGCACTGTAGCAACTTAGACGTTCATCTGTTGCAGGAGCTCGGCATTGGCAATTCACATTCGTGTTATGTGTTTTGGGTTACTGTTTTCAATGTTCAGCTCGTTATTCTCATTTTGTTGGCATGCCAAGTAGGATTTTCGTGTGTTTTATGTGTACCTACGTTTCATTTCATATGTACCTACCTGTTTTGAGGAGTTCCATATGTATCTCACCATAGTGAAATTCCTAACTTGCTGCAATAGCATACAACGCGTTTTGACCAAAACGTTGGATCATTGCGAGTGAGCGTGGTGGTACCCAATGTTTGCTTTTGGACTGGATGCTGCCTGTCAGAATGTGTGGCTGCTCTATAAGTTAACAACAAGAGAAAATAAGGCGATAACCTACTGTGAATTCCGAAGAGCAGTAGTTCAGAACTACCTCTTCAATCTCGGCTCCAAGCCTAAAAAGACTCTATCTATCGTTCAGTGCCAAAAAAATTGAAGAATAGAGAGACAAAGGATATTACTAGTGACCCAGTACACGTAAGAGTGTCTTGCCAGCAAAGGAGGTGCAAGCAATGCCATAAGCAAACCCGTTTTATGTGTGAAAAATGTGCAGTAGGAGTGCATATCCATTGCTGGTATGACTATAATCGCAAATTGACCAACCCTTGAAATGACTTTTTATACTCCATTCCATTTTCTACATATTGTTTCATTTTCAAATTTCAAATAGGAATTTTAATTGATATTGTGTACATTTATAAAAATAAAACGTTTTCAGATCCGAAACGACCAGTTTACTTCATTTGCCTTCTTATTTGCCTGGGTGCCCAATGTCACCTACAGGTGACGGTGTCATAAGGGGTGGGGGGGAGGGGCGGGGGTGGTAAAAACACATTTAATGTTCTATTTAGAGCCTAAGTAGATGGAAAAACATGATCATTCTTAAATTCCTCTGGCAGGTCATCTTTGGGCGCTGGAGGGTTAATTATTCCAAGAAATTACTTACCTACTATGATAAGATACTCTTTGGAAACATGATACGAAAAACTTGGCAAACTCTTAAGTGTTTAGTCTAATGAAATCGAGAGTAGTCGAAATTTATCGAGGCCCGTGGTGCATGATTATCATCTACATACCACCAAAAAAAATTGGGTGGAACAACATCAAAAATGGAGTAAAATGCCCCTAACCGCATACTTTTATCTCAATCCGTTCTTGAGATATGATTTTTTAAAGGTTTTTTCAGGAAAACCGTGTTTTTTCCTTTTAAACTCACATTTCTCCACTTTACTTCATCTCAATTTCAACTTTTGACCACATTTTCGGAATCAGCATTAAATTTACTATAAGAATAGTGTACTTGGGTTCTTAAAAAGTACCATCCAAAGGCCCTCACATCAGCTCAAACATTGACGATTTTGAAAAAAGAATATTCCTGAAAATCTTTAAAACTTTACTACTCTTCCAAAACGAATCCTGGAAACTGGCAAATCTCATGAAAACTGCTTCGTTTAATATTCTTTCCAACGGTATAATCAAGTTTACTTTTATTTTGTTATTTAGTGGAGAAAATTATACTTATTTTAATGTTAAAAAATGTGGGTTTTCAATAAAATTGTTGGTTTTCTCGAAAGATGACCCTCCATGAACCTACGAGTATGGGGTCGGTTTCTATGTATTTTTTCACGCTGTATCGAATGGTAACATTTGTAGATATCTCCAACTCCGTTATAACCGAGTTTTACCCTTAAAATCGCAAATGTTTAGTTTGTTTGTTACGATTAAATGTATGTGTGTTATGGGGTAAAACTAGTTAATTAAAGAGTAAAACTCGATTATAACGTAGTTGAGAGATCTGCAAGCGTTTCCATTTGATCCAGCGAGAAAAAATACATAGAAACCGACCCCATACTCGTTGGTTCATGGAGGGTCATCTTTCGAGAAAACCAATAATTTCATTGAAAAACCCACATTTTTTAACATTAAAACATTATTTTCTCCCCTAAATAACAAAATAAAAGTAAAATTGATAATACCGTTGAAAAGCATATTAGATGAAGCAGTTTTCATGAGATTTGCCAGTTTCCAGGATTCTTTTTAAAAGAGTAGTAAAGTTTTAAAGATTTTCAGAAATATTATTTTTTCACAATCGTCAATTTCTGAGCTGATGTGAGGGCCTTTGGATGGTACTTTTTAAGAACCCAAGTACACTATTCTTATAGGAAATTTAATGCTGATACCGAAAATGAGGTTGAAAGTTAAAATTAAATGAGGCAAAGTGGAGAAATCCGAGTTTAAAATGAAAAAACACGGTATTCCTGAAAAAACCTTTAAAACATCATATCGCGAGTACGGATTGAGATAAAAATATGCGGTTGGCGGCATTTTACTCCATTTTTGATGTAGTTTCACCCAATTTTTTTTTGCATGTGCGAGGGAATCACCCTGTATAAATGGTAAGATGAGAAAATTCGATGAAATACAAGACTGGCAGTTGTAATAAGTTTAACCATCAAGTGTGAATGTGCCCAAAGCTGAATCTGACTAACTCTGTTATGTATATCAAATCTGAAGACATAAGACAAAAACATACACATCCTGTATCCGCATTTTAAATCATATGGCTTGTTTACTATCAAGAAACAAGATGCTACAGAAGAACATGGCTATTTAGATTTTTATTGAAAATTATTACATGAGGGCTAGCAAAACCGAGCACACAGACAAAGAAATTTTTCCTTGGGGGAAAAAACTATAGATCATGGATATGTCCATTGTTGGAGGTGTAATTAGAAAATTAAAATGATGACATAAATAAAATATACACGAGATATTTTAGGAAAATTTATTAGCATTGAACATTAAAGAACGAAATAGTCAAAATTTCGAAATATTAGCGGTAGCGATAGTAATGCTCGATATTGGTTTATGGTAAGAAAAATATGAGATAAAATAATGTCTTGTTCCCATATAATCTGTATATCGTGTGAATACAGCAACACTGTATTGTTTCTGGTGGTAGAGATACCTGGATCACTATTCAACTCTAGATTGAATGTTTCACGCATGAGAGTTACAAAATTCTGCACCTTTTGTGGTCTTCAAATTCACATTGAGATCACCACATAGAATTATTGGAATTACGCTCAACTCAAGTTCATCAAGTACCTTTATGATTCCCACAAGTTTGGGTCTGTAGGCCAATAAAAGAAGTGCAGGAGTTAAATCATCTGTTGTCCATGCATATTTTGTAAAAGTACATTGCGGTAGTACCTCATTGATTTCTACCTAGGCTTCACTTTTCGAGTTAACAATAATCTAAAGTGCCAGAGCGTTGAATTTTGTGTGGAGAAAAAATAGTGTCGCGAAAAGTTCGTTGACCCAGAGCCAAAATATTTCCGTCTGGGGGATGAAGTACTTGGGGCTCGGAATGGTTAAGTACTGTGATTGCACCTCTAAATGATAGGTGAATTGTAGCTCATAAGTTATGATAGCGGTCTTCTGGGACAAAGGTCGTGGGTTCAATTCCTGTTGCATGGACCATTTTTTTTGCTAGTTCCCGAAATATACTTCTAAAACGTCATTCTGACCTACATGTCCACTAATCTGAATTTTTACTCAGGGATTGACTACTTGATGTTATGTCTTTTTGAGATGCGAGCTTGCGAGCATCCAGACCACCAAACTATACACATCATTCTGATCTACATGCCCAACTAATCTGCATTTTTACTAAGGGATTGACTACTTGATGTTATGTCTTTTTGAGATGCGAGCTTGAGAGCATCCAGACCACCAAACTATACACATCATTCTGATCTACATGCCCAACTAATCTGCATTTTTACTAAGGGATTGACTACTTGATGTTATGTCTTTTTGAGATGCGAGCTTGAGAGCATCCAGACCACCAAACTATACACATCATTCTGATCTACATGCCTGCCCAACTAATCATCATTTTTAATAAGGGATTGACTGGTACACAATCTCCTCATGCGCCTCAACCTCCACACGCCGTAGTGTTGGCAACCGTTGGCTGCTCTTGTGAAGCGAATGCCGATCGTTCCCGAGTGCTCCCGAAAGGAGCCGACCAGCCCCAAGTCCTTCATCCCACAGACGGAAGTGAGCCAAAAGACATATCCATGTCAAAATTATCGTTTCCCGTGTCAACACTATTGAAGTCTCTCCCCATTCAAAACTGCCTTGATTAACGGAAGTACTAACTAGACAGTAGTCCCGAAAGGTTTCTCTGTATTTTTCGATCTATGCATTTGTCTGTTGTGCCAATTGTACTATTGTTATACACGACTAGAACGGTTCTAAGAAAATGCGATGATATGATAATCTTAAAATGGAAACATACCTAATAAGCTGAAACTTGATAAACTTTTGAGTATTTAATCAAATGAAAGCCAGAGTAATTGAATTTTATTGAGTCTCAAGGGAATAAATGCATGATTATATTTTACATACCACAGACCTGTGGGGTGACCCCCCCCCCCTCCCCCCTCTACGCGTGTGTAATTGTTGACACAGGCAGGCGTCCGTTAGGCCGAGCCGGCGCCGCGCCGTTTCTATACGGGGCGCCCGTTTTGGCGCACAAATTAGAGGCTTCCTCGTCTCCTGAAATTGCGTTGTAAATTACTGTAATTTCAGTGATTGTGTAAAAGTGAAATGAGGAGGGTCGATGAAAAATTGTTTCCTGTGTTCCTGTGTCAACACTACTGAAGTCTCTCCCCATTCAAAAATATCTTGAATAACATGATAAGTACTAACTGGGCGATAATCTCGAAGCAGGTTTGTAAGAATTTTTTTTGGTTTGTGCACTCGTCTGTTGTACCTATTGTACTATTGCTATACACAAGTTATAACTTGTTATATATATCATTTCCCGATCAAAATAAACGCTTTCCCAACCAAAATAAACATTTTCTTCATAAACATTAAGACAATCAAAATGAACTTGCTTCTTTAACAATGTGTAGACTATAAATATAAATATTATTTCAACAATATTCAAAAAACGAAAACAACAAACTGTTAGTTTAATTAATTGCTTCACACGCAGCTGCTGATATTAGGTTGACAGAGGTGTTCATTACGTAGTTCCGACAATCAGTATTAATCGCAGCAACTGCGGGTGAAGCAATTCATTAAACTAACTGCTGAAATAGAGTCTCCAAATGAGACGCTTCCATGATCCATGGAACCTTCTTCCATGTAACCTAGACCACAAATAAGCTATGACACTTGTCCTATTGTAAACTCCATGTTCATGAATCCAATAGGAAAATATTTAGTATTGCTCATAATTGATCTTAATATTGTTTCGGAGATTAATTCAGTATCAGAACATATTTTGCTTAGTCATTTATCAATTATGATATTTCGTGGTCACTGTGAGTGGTAACACTGACTCTTAATCGATTCGAGATATATCGAATCTCTATCTTGACTCTCACTGTCACTCGTTCTCAAGCCTTTGTTAGTAAGCTATATTAGTAAGCTCTCTCTTGTGTATCGTAAAATATCTTCTTTACTATTGTGAATCAGGGTTTTATAACTGATTTCCCTTAAATAAATCAGTCTCATCAAAGTTGTGTTCATTGTGTATTTATTTGCGTATTCACCTTGAAGTCTCCATCTGCGGTAAGAGTGAATCTATGAACTAAGGACACCCGTTAGGTGTTCAGATTGATAGAATTAAGACTTGTTACTAACGACGGCATTCTGACTCGATACTAACAGTTTGTTGTTTTCGTTTTTTGAATATTGTTAAAGAAATATTTATGTTTATAGTCTACACTTTGTTGAAGAAGCAAGTTCATTTTTATTGTCCTAATATTAACCCTGGAATGCCACGTGGGGTTTGTCAAACCCCAATCGCGATTTAAAGTCAGTTTATCATGTTGAATCCCGCACGTCTGGCTCTTCTCGCCCTCTTCTATATCACACCCCCCACTTCTTTCCTAAAGGCTTCAGCTTTTTCCAGTTTAGTACGTTCAAGACATCTGTGTAGTGAAGTACTTTCTCGTGCCTAGGATTTGAGAAACCCCACCGGGGAGTTAACCGCTAGTGATTTTCTCTATACCAAGTGTTATTTTTGTCGGCGTTTCCACAGTTTCGTTATTGGCTCATCGTTATAAATGGCTGAAAAACGCAAGTTTTCGGATCCTGAAGACATTAGATCCATTTTGGAACATTTGGAGGAAGAAGATATATATTTTGGCGGAGGTAATTCAAAAACGGGAGATAATGTCGAGATGCAAGAAGTTGCTTCCGATGAAGAAGCGTCTAAAGTGACAAAGCTTGATGCCAATTTTAGGTTACCTTTTCATTCTAGTTCTTGGGTTTTGTAAGTGGTATCAAACTAATCTCAGAAAATAGTTTTGTAGATTTTATTTATTTATTTATTTTTGTTTTTTAATGAAAATGTGCTAATTTTATATCGAAATTTTGTTACAATGAGGTACCTTTATGCTATTATTTTTTTCTTCAGATCGTGAGGTTTGCCTTACTATTACTTTTTTCTTCATGAGCTTAGGAACCTACTTTATGTTTCTTTACTCTCTTGATAACAGAAAAAATAAAATTTGATTCAATTGTGACTTATTTTTGAATTTTCTAACATTTTTCAAAGTTGGGGTTTGAAACACCCCACCGGAGTTTTAAGTGTTGGAAATTTAGCCGGGACATTCCACGGTTAATAAAGAAAATGTTTATTTTGGTTGGGAAAATGTTTATTTTGATCGGGAAATGCTATACAGTGATTCTATATTACACGAAATCATTATGATTATGTACTTTGTAAAATAAGGGCTCGTTCATACCAGTACTCTGCATATTTATATGATTCTAAAATGTTGCAGATCGCTCTTTTTCTACTGGTTTTTGGGAAAAAACAAATATTTTTAGCTGAAACATATAGGTTGAACAAAATCGGACCAATACATAATAAGAAATCGACGTTATATTAAATTAACGTTTGCGCATGCGCACGGACTACTATATAGTTATAGGGGACCGTCTAGAAGCTATCCCGCACAAATCCTGGAAATGCCATCAAAATCGTTCTATTGGACTCGGAGTTTTGCCTGTGTCAGTCAATATATTTTTCGCGCATGCGCAATGGTTATTACTCCTCCAACCGCGATATAATTTGCAGGGCATTTTCCCAGAACATATACCCCACTACCCACCAAGTTTGAACGAAATCGGACCAAACAGATGATGAGAAATCGACGTTATAAGAAATTCGGATTTGCGCAGGCTACTGTCGATTCGATGTTATTGACAACTATAGGGGACCGCCTAGGAGCTAACCCGCTCAATCCCTGAAAATTTCATTGAAATCGGACTAAAACTTCGTTTTGGGCGTGACAAGGATTTATCACAGACAGAGAGACATCAGACAGACAGATAGACACGGAACCGAAATTGATCAGCAAGCTCTGAAACACAAAAAGCAAGTGAAAATTTTGATTTTGGAGGAAAAAATTTTTTTCGACTTCAGTGACGAACACAAAGCTTCTCTTCTACCTACGATAGTGAGGAAGCAAAATTAGTTGCGTTCTGGATACCCCACAATACGTGATTATGTTTTGTTCAGTGTTCAGTTACACATACTTATCACATGCTGACAATCGATGTGTGTGGAAGGCGAGAGATGATTTGGATAAGGCACGTCTCGGCCTCGTTCAAACGGGAGATTGTCGTACAATCCCGCACAATCCCGCACAATCCCTGAAAATTTAATTGAAATTGGGCTTAAACTTGATATAGTGTTGGGCGTGACAAAGATCTACCACAGACATCAGACAGACAGACAGATAGACAGACAGACACGGAACCGAAATTGATTAGCACGTTCTGAAAGTCAAAAAGCAGGTGGACATTTTGATTTTGGAGGACAAAAACTTTTAGCGAATTTTTGAAGAAAATTAAGCTATTGCTCTCGCCTCAAAATTTGCAGAATGTGAATTTTTGAAAAAATTTTATGCAGAAATACGTTTCAGGCTATTCTGAATCATATTCTGAAGTTTAACGCATTTTTTTATGTATGTATGTATATATGTATGTATGTATGTATGTATGTATCATTCCAGACGGTAACTGTCCGTAGAATTGTGCTAGAAACTTCAAACAAAATTTAAAATGTTAAGGACACAAAACGAAAGTTCAAGTTCGTTGGCCAGCATGATCGGATTACATCTTCGGGTTGAAATTTTCAAAAATGTAGTCAACAATTTCAAAATAGCCTGTTTTTTGCGATTTGTTGTGCGAAATAGTTTTTTCAGCATAACAAAATGTGGTATATTCAGAATCAGCGTAAAATTTCCTATAAGAATATGTAGGTATCAAGTTTTCAAAAATTTCAAAGTTGAAAAATCAGTCAAAAATCGAAATAATGCCGTTCGCTAGTTGTAAAAATCGGTAATATTTGCATGAAACATAGTCCAAATTCAGATTGAACTACTGTTATGGAAGTATCCCTGTATAACCAATCCTAGAACCATGCTGTTTAAGGCTAGAACCATGCTGTAGATAGAATTTGATTCCACGTTTGTCTATCAAAATCATAAACTAAAATTTCTCTACACGATCAATAGCGACTGAAATGTCGAAGATTTCTTCAAAAATTCGCTCATGGGGTCATGCTGCATGACTGGGCTTTTTTTTTTTTACTTCAATCACGAACGCAAAGCTCCCCTGCGTTTGGTAGTGAGGGAAAAAAAAAAAAAAATCACAGGCAACAGTAAAAGTAAGCAGAACGGAGATGAAGGTAAATTTATATATATCCGGTACCTACGTGACGGTAGCGAGTGCGTGGGTGGTCATGTTTATCAAGGGGATACGACGGCGGGACCCGACGAGCTTCGAACAGGTTTCCCACAACAGCTGATGATGTTCGACAAACCGACCGCCTCACTTATCTAGACGAAGCGGCGAGACGAAAATCTCCCGTCTGAACGAGACCGAGATGAGCCTTATCCGACTCATCCCTCCCACACACAGCGATTGTCAGGGGAAACCAATTTTCTCGACCCCCTATTATTGACACCCTCAAAATGCCATTATATAATGGGCAATTGAAACAGTTGCATAGCATCTGAAAACACTACCTACCCGTCAATTGTCTGACAATCAGACTGGAAAGACATAAGCTTGAGACGGGTAAACACGAAAAATAGACACTCACCTCCTAGGCAACGACGACAACCAAAACGCACGTCTACCCAATTGGTAAGGAAGTCCTTATCTCAAGCCTTTATCTTATCCACAAGTGACTTGATTATGGCGGGAAACTGTAGCAGATGAGATGCCTTCTCAATAGGCACGGAGTGAGAATTTCTAAGTGGCGCCAAACGCTTATTTTTTGAAATGAAAGGGGGACTGTCAATAATAGGGGGCATGTCAATAATAGGTCACTGAACAATGAACAAAACATAATCACATATCGAAGGGTATCCAGAACGCGACTAATTTTGCCTCCTCACTATCGAAGCTTTGTGTTCTTCCTTGAAGTCGGAAAAATTTTTGTCCTCGAAAATCAAAATTTTCACTTGCTTTTTGCGTTTTATTAGTGCTTGATAATCAATTTTGGTTCCGTGTCTGTCTGGGGTAAATACATGTCGCGCCCAAAACATATACCTACCAAGTTTCAGTCCGATTCTGATGAAATTGCCAGGGATTGTGCGGGTTAGTTCCTAGACGGTACCCAACGATTTTCTATGCTGTCAAATCAACCGTAGCCTGTGTGCATGCGCAAACGTGAATTTTTCATATCGTCGATTTCTCATCATCTGTAGGTCCAATTTCGTTCAAACTCGGTAGGTAGTTGCGTATATTCTAGAAAAATGCCCTATCAATTTTATCGCGATTGGTAATAACCATTGCGCATGCGCGAAACGCATATTGATTGACACTGGCAAAACTCCGAGTCCAATGGAACGATTTTGATAAAATTTTCAGGGATTGTTCGGAATAGCTTCAAGACGATCCCCTATAACTATCATTGACGTCACATAAATAGTAATCTGTGCGAATGCGCAAACGTTAATTTATTATAACGTCGATTTCTTATCATGTATTGGTCCGATTTCGTTCCACCAATATGTTCCAGAAATTCCCTATGAATTATATCGCGATCGGTGGAATAATAACTATAGCGCATGCGCAAATAAAATTGACTGACACAGGCGATCCTCCGAGACTAATGGATCGATGTTTATGAAATTTTCAAGGATTGTGCGGTTTAACTCCTAGACGTCCCCTATACATTTCATTGCCGTTTAATTAATATGTTATTTAACATATGGAACAACACACATAACATTGACATCAACATTAACATTTGGAACATTTGGTATTTTGTTTGTTGGATTTTATTCATTATTTATGTTTTTGTTTTAATATGTTATTTACTTTTCTTATAAATAAGTTTTTGCCAAGTAAATAGATAAATGTATAATAATAGTGCTCTGGGCGCATGCGCAAACGTTAATTACTTATAACCTCCACTAATCAATCATCTCGACTTGCACTTTCTTCTTAAGCTAGTTCAATACGTCCATGTTACAATACGTGAGGAAGCTAAACTGCCCACCCAACTTGGCAGACTTTTTTTTTCTATTTTTTCTCCTTCACATTTTTGACACGTGGACCAAACCCTTAGTTCAGAAAGTCCCATCTATTCCAAATCAAATCATGATTTCCCCAGTTGAGAACTTGCTGAGACGAAAGGAAGGACACAACACGCAAGACTACACGCCTGAACAGGTTATCCATCGAGTGGGACCACCGCTCACGCTAAGTCACCTCAAACGAATGTACTCGGATGTAATACCGTCGTAAAATTCGTGCTCGATTCCCGAATAATAAACCAAAATGGTTAAATATTGTTGTTTTCGGGACTGTAAAGTGGCAGCCGTCCGGAAAGACCTGGTTTCCACTCTAGTTACATAGTGACAGCTTTTCGATTTCTACAACCCTGTGATGAATTCCGTTTTATTTCCACTCAACACACATTTCACATCGGGCATCCTACGCAGTCCTCTGTCACTTGTGGCCCCTCTCGTATTGTTAACACCAATGTTTCTTCCCATATTCACAAAAATATAAATAGTTCAGCCGGAGCGTAGGCCACTTAAGTTCATTTCAAGATTAGGTACATATTACTATAGTATCTTAACTGAGGATGTATGTTTGTGTCTTTACGAAACCATCGAGGCGCTTGTTACAATTCGCAAATTGCTTAATTTCTTCATTCCGGTGACCGAAGTCAAATTGAAATCCGAGGTGGAAAAAGAAACTGCAGCTACATGATCGAAGCTTGTCGGCTTTCAGTTGCAGCCACTTCCCGCCGTCAATGGTCTGGTCAATCTATAAATTACTCCTTTTTACTTCCTCAAATAACTTAGATATATAGAACTTCCTTATTTACCAATCTTAGGGATAACACCAATAAACGGGAAAAAATTAATTGAATAAAGTAAATAAGAAAATGATTGTAAATGATAATAGAAGTCGAATCACCCCCCCCCCCCCCCCCCCCCCCATTGTCAACTCCTAAAATCTTTGTAGATTATGCGTTCGATAAACGAATAAATCAGTTCTTGTATAACACGTGTGCACAATACGGATAGTATTCATCTTGAATTTTGGGAAGAAGAATACATTTTATGGTCACCTAAGATTTATTAAATGCTATTATTGTAATAAATAAATCCCTAAATAGAAACAGTGATACATGTGATGGTAAAATAACCCTCTCTTTATCCTCAATAATTAATTCACGTGCGGCCTTCCAGGGTAAAAGTGAAAAGGTTGGAGCATCTCTGCCTCAGCGAAGGTCTCCGTCGGTCTCTCGAATAAATAATTTCTCGTTGGCGGGAGAATCGCGAGAATCTGGTTTCACTTAGCTGGGGGCTTAACTTATGTCTTCTTCTGCATTCAAGACTGTACAGTAGAGAGCGATTTGGTACTGTACACTTCAACAAAGGAATTGTGACTGACTTAATCACGAGATTAATTTGAGTTTCATTGTTGGGCTAGTGACACGAGGGTGGTCTTCTCTTCGCTAGTCGTGTAACCAGCGTCTTCTACCCCAGTTAAAACTGTTCAGTATAGAGAAATTCCTCATCACTCCAATCCGACTTAGGTCTGACTGATACATGAGCTGAGCTTATCATTGTCAGGCGACTGACCCATGGGTGGTGTCCCTTCGCTAGTTGTGAAACCAGCGTCTTCTACCGCAGTTATAACTGTTCAGTTGAGAGCGATTAGGTACTCTACACTTCAACAAAGGAATTGTGGCTGACTTAACCACGAGATTAATTTTAGTTTCATTGTTGGGCTAGTGACCCGAGGGTGGTCTTCTCTTCGCTAGTCGTTTAACCAGCGTCTTCTACCGCAGTTAAAACTGTTCAGTATAGAGAAATTCCTCATCACTCCAATCCGACTTAGTTCTGACTGAAACATGAGCTGAACTTCTCATTGTCAGGCGACTGAGAAAAAATGGGTGGTGTCTCTTTGCTAGTCGTGTAACCAGCGTCTTCTACAGCAATTAAAACTGTTCAGTAGAGAGCAATTCCTCATCACTCCAATCCGACTTAGGTCTGACTGATACATGAGCTGAGCTTATCATTGTCAGGCGACTGACCCATGGGTGGTGTCCCTTCGCTAGTCGTGGAACCAGCATCTTCTACCGCAGTTAAAACTGCTCAGTTGAGAGCGATTAGGTACTCTACACTTCAACAAAGTAATTGGGACTGAATTGCAAGATTGATTTGATTCTCATTGATTCTCATTTGGGGTAGTCTTTGCAAGGCGTGTAAACAGCGTCTTCAACCGCAGTTAAAACTGCTCAGTTGTATCAAGGATCTAGGTACCCCTCCAGAGGTGCAATGTTGGTCTAAATTCTCGATAGAAAGGTAGAGGAGGTTGACAGTATCCCGTCAGAGATAGCTTTTAATAGCTTTTAATGAGCCATGTTCGGAGTAAATTGGTTTCCAGGGACCTGGATCACCCATCCAACGCCAAACTCAGCTTCTCAAAAACACGAGAAAAAGGCGGCGACGCCCGTTGTTCACCAACATTCTCTGAGACCCCGACGGGACCTCGATGACGGGAAGTCTGTCACAGTTGAAAGCGATCCCTCATCACTCCAATACGAATTAATTCTGACAGATACATGAGCTCAGGCTCTCATTGTCAGGCGACTGACCCATGGGTGGTGTCCCTTCGCTAGTCGTGTAACCAGCGTCTTCTACCGCAGTTAAAACTGCTCAGTTGAGAGCGATTAGGTACTCTATACTTCAGCAAAGGAATTGTGACTGACTTAATCACGAGATTAATTTGAGTTTCATTGTCGGGCTAGTGACCCTTAGCTAGTCTTCACGTTGTTGCTGCGTAATCTACGCCATCTTCTTCATTCGAGACTCTTCTAGAAAGTGATCACGCAATTTCAAAGTGGCTCAAAAATCTGAAACGCGACTTGGGCCTCCAGATACCCAAGATGAGATTCTCATTGTTAGGCTGGGCACCCATGGGAGGTTTCCACTTTGATAAGCACATGACCAAACTCTTCATCCGCAGTCACGACTGTTCAATTCAATTCATGGAATATTACAATAATATAAATTCACTGACAAATATATAAGTTATCAAAGAAATATTGTCCGTCAAAGACGAAGCTCGAGCGACGGGATATTTGTAGTGACCTAACACCGCCTACAGGTACAAAAGAAATGAATTAATTACTTAATTGTTGAGCGATCTCCCAACACTTCAATCAATGACATGGCCGCGTGGCATGCATGACTCCAATAATGGTCATGGCTATTTTTCGGTGCTAGGATATCGCCTGCTGCAGAACATTCGTGCCATACTGGATTATCAGATCTTCTCCATGTCTTCACTGCCACTCACGATGTCAACAAGATGTGGTGCCAACATATTGTGAGCTACGCGTAGGCAAATACATATTCATAGTTTTTGAAGAGCTCGGAAATCCCAGGCCATCGCCCCAGTAAGAAGGCGTATAAGGACCGCCAGTGGTGGCTGTCTGTCAAACATTACAAGCCATCTTATCATTCCGTCTGACACGCGATCCATTCACAGCGTCTATTGGTAGTTCTCCGTCCGCAAGAAAAACGACCAACAATAGCTGAGTCCGACACGATTTTTGCGCAAGGACTCTTAAAAGGAGAAGCGCCTCCTACGCGCCTCAACTTCCGACCGCAAAACACTTCAACGGCCCCGGGATAAATGTTTTCCGCTGTCTACAGACAGCCCACAGACTCTGGGGATCTTGATAATGAACCGACTCTGCTACTGTTTCCATTATCTCCATTCGCGGTTTTAATTCTTGATGCTTGCTGATATCTCACGCGATTATCATCAGAGGTAGCTACAGGCTTTCTATCGCCCTTTTTTGTACTGTGTGGAAATCAGTGAGTAGTCCTCTAATTATCATTTCAAATACTGAATCTGTCTCTCTTACAGCTGGAACTAAAAATATTTATGCATAAGATGAAGCCAATTGATGAGAGGTGACTCCTGAATCTTATACGAACTAAATCACTCGCGACGTAGTTGTGGAAACCCATTTCAAAACGGAGGTTAGTGAAAAAACGTTGTCTATTTCCACGAAAAATAAAGAGTTACAACGTTAAATCGATTTCGACGGTTAGGCCATAACTGATGACACATTAGAAAGGACACATCTTTTATAGTCACTAAGGGTAAGTCTACATTTGCGAAACATCTTAAGGAATCCAATCATTGTTACAATTTTGATTTGACAGTTTGTAGAATTTCTTTATTTTTTTTCCAAAGGGAGGTTTGTTGAATGTACTTGAAAAATTTGAAATGATCAGAAGTGAAAGATCTGGTAAATGTTTAAATGAGGATATCCCTCAATATATTTCACCTCTGATAAGTCCATTTCTGTAAAGCTTGGAATTACCCCTTCAAACTGTTGAAACCAGTAATTCTTCCTCTCTTTTCACTTCATCTGATTAGCTATAATCCCCCTTCACTTTGCTTGCATTTAATTGGTTGTACCTCCTGCCCCCTTTCCTTTCTCTTAACCCATGGGATTCAATCCCCCTTCAACTGTGACTATAAAAGAAGTGTCCTTTCCAATGTGTGTTCAGTTATTGTTTGTTACTTTGTAGACAGTCACGGAACCAAAATAATCAGCTCTTTCTACAAGAATTTTGTTACCACCTATTTATAGATAATAAATACATTGTTTATTATCGAAAAAAAAAATTTATGAGCACTTACTGAAATGCAAGAAGCAAGTGGAAATTTTAATTTTGGAGGACAAACATTTTTTCGACTTCAATCTCGAACACAAAGCTTCCCTACCTTCGGTAGTGAGGAAGCAAAATGTGCTATTTTCAATAAAATGGTGGTGGATTTACCTGAAAACGTGTATTTGGTGGGTGCGGCATTCCGTACTTGCGCCAAAAAGTCAAGCGTTCCAAATGAAAGGATGAGTTTTTTGGCCGCATTTTTTGATCTCATTTAATTACTCAATTAAAATGTGTCCCGAAAATCATGAAGAGTGGCTCGAAACAGCTAAAAACCGTTAAATTTATATTTTTCTGCAGAGTTTCAGTCAAATGAAGCTTACCAACGATAAACTAGAACATTGAAAGATGTATGCTGAAAATTGATTTAAAAAATTCAAAAAAGCTAATAAGTAATCCAAAATTATTTTTCAATCGCAGAATATTTATTTAAAACAGTTTTTCTGTACTAAAATTGGTAGTTAATGATTTCTTTGATCTCAAAATGATCAAATTTCAAAACACTATATATATATATATATATATATATATATATATATATATATATATATATATATATATATATATATATATATAAATTTAGTAATACACAAATAAAGTAATACAACTAAGTATAGATGTAAAATAGGCTAATAACGATTTATTTGCTACTATATACAATCAGCAAAGTGAAATAAAATTACGACTAGATGTATAGAAATATATCACAGATCAGATATCAGAGTTCGTAGTACAGCTCAGCGGCTCTCAGGTTCAACAACAGGGATAATACATCAACCCATAGAGGGGGCTGATGCTGGACTCTGAGGTCCACAAGGGGTGGACAGTCATCTAGAAAGTGGCGGATGGACAGATCACTCCCACACCTCCCACACATAACATCTCGAGCAGGTGTCTGTAAGACGGGTATGGCCAGCGGCAACCCGGTTGACCACTATTCGATCCCTTCTTGGAAGTAGGGTTACTAAAAGGCCCATCGGGCTCAAGTCCTGAAGGACACCACGCATACCAGTGACCTCACCCTGACATTGCTCATGCCTGTAACTATTGACTGACAAGAAAAGAAATTGTTCTCAAAATTAATTTGCATCACTGTTTTGTGACAGTGTAGATACGCCAAGAATAATTGCGTTATGAAAAATAATATTCTGGATCCTCTAATTCCCAATCTTGAGATTTCCCAATGGCTGTGGACATTTCCAAGCGCGGTTGCCGGCGATCACCTCAAGGCGATAGAACGTGCTCGGCCCCGAAAACCCCGATTTTTTCCCCTCCGACGGCTAGGAGCGTTTTTATTTATGAATCGGGCGACAGGATAATTCGTACGCGCGGTTTCGGGCAGTGAGAGGCGGCGGTCGCAAGTGCGAAGCGAACGAGCTTGCGGACAGCCTCGCAACGGTAATTACCATCAAAATTAAACCTCGGATTCGTCAGAATACATAAAACTAATTCGCCTTTCCAGTAGAGTTGCGAAACGGTAAAAAACAAACAGCTGCAATCACAGCGTGCTCTATTTTGTGAACATAATCTACTCAAATAACGATTAAGAACAGGAGTGTAATTTCGTTATGATGGATCGTACGAAAACTCAACTAATGAAATTCAGAGGTGTTAATTTGGGAGATAAATCAAAATGAAACTTGATGAAACGTAGGAATGACTGAGGATGTTTTTGATTATAGGTCGGATCTTGAAAATTGACAGTGTTATGTGTGTTGAGGGGAACGGAGTCTTGTTTGGTTGAATATTCATAATTAGTGTGGTCGTCGAAATTCGTCAGAAGGGAGATGCGTGTTATTAATGAAGGAAGGGAGGGATTGGTGGTGCCCCCGGGCCTGTGGACTGGTTTGAGAGGAGCGGGAAGTTTGCATTATGTGGCGACCAGACAGTCATTGGAACGCGCCACTTCGGAATCGTAGTTTATTTTGTTTATGTTTTTTATTTTGGAATTGTAGTTGATGTTGTTTATTTTGTTTATATGTGTTTAGTTTGTTTGTTTTGTTTATATTGTTTAAGCTACAGGTACGATTACATATATTATTTTTATCTCAATCCGTTCTCGAGATATGATTTTTTTAAAGGTTTTTTCAGGAAAACCGTGTTTTTTTTTTCTTTTAAACTCAGGTTTCTCCACTTTACTTCATTCAATTTTAACTTTTGACCACATTTTCGGAATTAACATTAAATTTACTATAAGAATAGTGTACTTGGGTTCTTAAAAAGTACCATCCAACGGCCCTCACATCAGCTCAAACATTGACGATTTTGAAAAAAGAATATTTCTGAAAATCTTTAAAACTTTACTACTCTTCCAAAACGAATCCTGAAAACTGCTTCGTTTAATACTCTTTCCAACGGTATAATCAAGTTTACTTTTATTTTGTTATTTAGAGGGAGAAAATTATGTTTTAATGTTAAAAAATGTGGGTTTTTCAATGAAATTGTTGGTTTTCTCGAAAGATGACCCTCCATGAATGACCCACGAGTATGGGGTCGGTTTCTATGTATTTTTTCACGCTGTATCGAATGGTAACATTTGTTGATCTCTCCAACTCCGTTATAACCGAGTTTTACACTTAAAATCGCAAATGTTTAGTTTGTTTGTTACGATTAAATGTATGTGTGTTATGGGGTAAAACTAGTTAATTAAAGTGTAAAACTCGATTATAACGTAGTTGAGAGATCTGCAAGAGTTTCCATTCGATCCATCGAAAAAATACATAGAAACCGACCCCATACTCGTAGGTTCATAGAGGGTCATCTTACGAAAAAACCAACAATTTCATTGAAAAACCCACATTTTTTAACATTAAAACATTATTTTCTCCCCTAAATAACAAAATAAAAGTAAAATTGATAATACCGTTGGAAAGCATATTAGATGAAGCAGTTTTCATGAGATTTGCCAGTTTTCAGAATTCTTTTTAAAAGAGTAGTAAAGTTTTAAAGATTTTCAGAAATATCATTTTTTCAAAATCTTCAATGTTTGAGCTAGTGTGAGGGTCTTCGGATGGTACTTTTTGTAAGGGTAAGATTTGTTCGTCTCTTGATCCCTTAGTTTTGACGAGAATAAAAGTTCTCGTTTTGGTCTCAATACGCACCGTCAGGCTCGTGATACACTTGACCATAACCAGAGAGTATAATTCCCCCGTCTCCGCGCTGTTTTAGGAAGAATGATAAATGGAATGGTTAATAATGATGACAATTTTGGTGACAAGCATGATGACAATTTTGAATTGGTCAACACGTATTTATTATGAATATTCAGACATTTGCTCGTTCTTCAAATACACTTATATGACCAGGTTATGACATGTTTTTTAGCGCTAGAGAGACTACCTACAGTCCTTTACACTCCTAATATACACCCTCCCGAAGGTTTGTGAATTGGTCCGAAAGTACAAGTTAAACAGTTTTTGAACGTTAAGCTTAAAGTGTACGCAAGAATAAGAATGTTTACAATAATAAATATTGATTAACCTTTTCCCGAAATTGCCCAATGCTTTAATAGTCATTTCACCACCTTTATCACTCTTCCTTTCAAAACAGGGCAGGAATAGGGGAAAACATAGGGGCTGATATTTTCTGAACAGATCACAACCCCTCGTGACGGTAAAGAGGTTTAAATAGAAGGGACAAGGGCTCAAGCTCATTCCCCCTAAATAACTAAAAACCTCACACTTTTTAAGAACTCAAGTACACTATTCTTATAGGAAATTTAATGCTGATACCGAAAATGAGGTTGAAAGTTAAAATTAAATGAGGCAAAGTGGAGAAATCCGAGTTTAAAATGAAAAAACACGGTATTCCTGAAAAAACCTTTAAAAAATCATATCTCGAGTACGGGTTGAGATAAAAATATGCGGTTGGCGGCATTTTACTCCATTTTTGATGTAGTTTCACCCAATTTTTTTTTTTTTTTTTGCATCTGCTTTTTGTGCACTCACTGACTTTCTTGTTGACTCACCGTTCAGAAGGTAGAACAACGATTAAGAGCAAGCGGACCCGTGCACGTTGGGGGTACCAACGGGTACGTCGTTCATTGAACGGATCACCATAACAGTTTTCGATAGCTGTTATAATTTAAACATTACAAGGAAGAACAGAAATATTCGCAAGACCTGATATTGATAACAATATTATATGAGTAGAGAAAGCGAACATGGGACTAGATAATATAAAGTACACAGTACACTGGTTACAAGATGAGAGAATGCGATTAAAAGAAATAGAGATGATGCAATTAATGATTTTACTGAGCAAAAAATTAATGAGTGAAAATTCAAAATCAGGGTTTAACGAAAGGAAGAGGCTTGCTGAGCAGGGAAGTCTCAACTGAGAACCGGTTCATTACCTAGTTAGTGGCACAAAAGGGCACTTTGAAAAATATCGATGATCCTACAGAGGGACGTGGCACTAGGGAAAATGATTTCCTCTGATAGTGCAGGACAGTTCATTCTGGCGTTTACCACTTTGTGTAGCATTGTAAGATCATCAAAGCATCGTCTTCTACGCAATGGCATCATCTCCTCACAGGTAATGATCATCGAATTATAGCCGACCGAACACTGTGGAATTCCCTGGTAGAAGGCTATATATCTTAGAAACTTATGCTGAACCCTCTCAAGGCAGTAGATCCGGGTGGCATGGACGGGAGACCATACAACATAAGAGTACTCGAGCTTAGGGAGGACGAGCGCTTTGCAAAACAAGATTATGGCACGGATGTCTGTGAAGTCCCTCGTATGCCGTTTCAGGAATCCCTGAGTTCTTAAGGCTCCGTTGAAAATAAGTCTAATATGTCCCAAGAACAACTTTGAATACAATAGTACACCCAAGTCAGTACAATTTTGGCTACAGACAGGATTATTTAAAACATACTGGTAAGTAATGCATATTACTGGGACGTCCCTATGGATGGATTTTATATAATTTTGGTGAGAATTAAAATAAGGGAAAAAATTATAATGATTTCTCGGAAATCTCTCCCCCCCCCCTTCCTACAATTTAACCCTTTTACCGACGGTAAATTTGAAACTTCCTAGGTTGCCTAATTTGACTAAAATCTGGATCGAAGAAACAATAAAAACATTCACAAAAAGTCTGATGAATACATATAAAATATCATGATGTATCGTTATTACCCCCTCCGTTCACTCCCTCGCATCACGAAATTTAAAACTCCTGCTACACATTCCAAATCTAGACCAAATTCAAAGTTGAACAAAAAAAGAATCACGAAAATCGGACGAGAATAGTTAAAACATCAAGATTTATCAATATCCCCCCTCTATTCACCCCTTCTCTCGATGAAGTTTGAAAATTCTGACATACTTCCCAAAACTATATCGAATTCACAGTAGAACAAAATAAGAATCACGAACAACGGTAGAGATTTGTTGCTGGGGCAGCGCTTGAATGAATTGGAGACTAACTCTAACCCCTCAAAGTTCTTTGCACAACTAGACCCGAACCGGAAATCGGTTCAGAATTGTGGCATACATAATTTGTCACACAGAGCCAAAATCGGGTATTCTCAAAGTTCGTTGCACAACTAGACTAAAATTGGGATCGAACAAACAAAGAATTTCGGAAATCGGTTCAAAATTGCTGCTTGGGCGTCGACAAAATTTGTCACACACACACAATCGCCAACCAACGAATTTTGTAAGAGTGTATGTAGGGGGGAAGGGTGAGGGGGACTTTATTTGTTCATTTACTTATTTTTCTTAGTTTGTCGATCACAAAGGTTCATTATTGAAATAATAAACCAAGAGAACCTAGGTATGTGAACATTCTCTCGTCTACCGAATTCTAATTTAAAAGTAATGAGAAATCCTTGTTCCTTCCTTATGGAACTTCGGTCACTAGGTCACGCTAAGAAACCGGGACTTTGTATATCACTGCGCTTCTGAAGACCGTTTTAGGGAAGATCGCCCTCCCGAATTGAATACGTGTTTTCGTCTTCTCGAGATGCAAATCCAATCGCTTGGAAACGAGAGACCTTTGAAACGAGAGGATGAGAAGCGGCCCAGAGGGAGGATCAGGTTTAAAACAGGTGTGTTTGGTAAAACCTCCCCGAGCGGGAAAGTCGGTGGTATTGCGAGGATTCACCGACCAGCTCACCCTCTCTGCTGAGCAACATCTTCCCAAGGACCTCGAGATCGTAATCGGAGAGAGAAGATGCGCCGCGCGCTTCTCGCCTCGTCCTGACCCCCTTTTGGCAGCTGGGCGAGCGCTCATGAAGGCGCTTCGGAGGGTTTGACCGCTCCCATCCATAGGGCAGAATCGATATCGCCTTTTAGGCAGTGTTGGGCATAATGTTATAGTCGAATACGAACACGATTGTAATCGCGATAATTATTCGTTGATTCTCAGTCAACTGCGATTACATTCGTACTAGAGGCCTGTTAGGGCTTGGAAAGCCCTAATCTAGTCCGTATAACAGTAGTACCTAACAGGAACTCAGCACATTATAGTAACGATATAAGTCCTACCTATTTGCGGCGTTATGTGACCTGAAAGCTAAGGCGATGTTATTAAATGACTAAAAAAGAGCAAATACCGATAAGTTCTTCAGTTTCAATTTCTTCGTTCAGAAATAACTCTCCTAGATGTTAGTAACTACACTACGTTTCTTACTTACCGTGAATCGATGGCAACTGTTGTTACCACCAAAGCCTAATAAACAGCTCTCGTTGATAAGGACCGCCTAGAGCGCGATCAAGGCGGGTATAGAGACGATCGGCGACACTTTTGCAACAAACTTGGGGCCGTGCTGATTCGAATGAGCAGTCTAACACTAAAATTGGACTGCGAAGTTCTTCACAATTTCAAAGAGCTTTCGAAATTATATATAAAGATTTGTGTAATCGTATTTGTGTAATCCTATTCGTCTGTCCGCGATTACGCGAATACAACCCATGAAAACGCGTCACGGTCATCAATTTCAATAGGGCGTCCCTTATATAATATGGGAAGCCTTGCTAATATTACCTAGCTTCAGAGGACCGTCCTTATAGCGAATTATATCAGCTGGGTGGATCGTCTGAAGTTCAATATTTGTTTTCATCCACACTTTGTTGACTTTTTTTTTTTTTTTTTTTTCGCTAAAATTCATGAATGAACGTACAGCTATCCCGGTGGTATCATTTGATTCTCTGCAATGAAATCTATCAATAACATGCAGTACATAAATACATCAATAACAAAAGTACTTATAAGGTTAAATTACAATGAAAATATAACTTTACAGCTCCGAAGAGGCCACATATATGGCGAAAGTACTTAGCTCCTTATAAATAAAAACCTACGAAAAACAGCCGGGTTAAAAAAAGGGAATTTCTCATATTTTTGGAAACCTCATACTCATGTAGTTATTTAACCAAATTAATCCAATCAACAAATTTTGATTTGGCTTTAGATAAGAAGGAAATTTAACTCTCTTTTCAACTGTTTTAGTGGCGTAAGGTAGAAGGCAAAAAAAAAAAAAAAAAAAAAAAAAAAAAAAAAAAAAAAAAAAAAAAAAATCAAAAGTTGAATTACCCGAAAACTAAGCGTGTAAAGGAAAATCTCCTCGAGGAACTTTCGATCAGATATGAGCTCTAGAATCTCGCTCTGAAATACTGACCACCTTATGACACCCTGTATATATAGGTATATATATATATATATATATATATATATATATATATATATATATATATATATATATATATATATATATATATATATATATATATATAGTTTTGATGAAAAATGATAACACTCGCGTGTAATATTATTTTGAGGAGTTACAGAAGGTTGGAAAAAGATAGGAAACACTTAAATAAACTTACAAAATTGAGAGAATATTTCGCTGTGTCAGCGTCGTCAGCTCTAGTGAAGAAGTCTTCTTCACTAGAGCTGACGACGCTGACACAGCGAAATATTCTCTCAATTTTGTAAGTTTATTTAAGTGTTTCCTATCTTTTTCCAACCTTCTGTAACTCCTCAAAATAATATATATATATATATATATATATATATATATATATATATATATATATATCATGTTGTAATGTCATCCTGTCAGTAGTATACACAATAATTGCAATGTTGTTTATGTTTCCGAGATGATAGGAACCAGTGTTTATATTTTCTGTCAGCATTTTACGATGCATAGTTATTATCAGTAACTACCTACCAGACAATATATACACATGAATAGATCAGATCCAGAGCCGAAACGACGTAGTTAATATGGAACAATAAAAAACTACATCTAACCACAAGATTAGCTTGGTCACTACCTCAAAAAACCCTCGTATATATATATATATAAGGTTAAAATCTAGGATTTTAACGGAAGAAACGGATTTGTAGGAGGTCACCGCCCCTTCCCCCACTATTTAGAATTTTGAATCCATCTAAATAGCTCACTTTTTCTTCAAAAATTCGCTAAAAAAAGAACGTCAACAAGGGAGTGAATCCCAACTGGAGAGACATAGTACCAACGAACCACATTATAAAAACTATGGCGATCGTACTAGCTGAAATAATTCCATAGGAATCTTTCCATCCTCAAGTCGAGCTTTTTATTACTTCAGTCACCTATAGATGGACTAGTGAAGCTTAAGAAGGTGATTTATTTTACCTCATTAATTCTCACTTGGCAGGTCAGCTTTTGTTAAATACAGAAGGGCAAGAGGAGTGGAGGTGTTTTATTTCATTTTATTTCTCCGCGATGGGCGTCTACGCCTGTTCAGTTATATTTAGATGGAATGCAGTTATATTTATATATAGACCGGTGTTCTGCGCAAAAAGGTTATTCAATACAGAAATAATCAAAATTTCTGTAATATTAGTAGCGTTCATATTTGTTTAGGTATATGAGCAGTGGCCACTTTTACAAACTATCAATATAGAAATTTTGGCAAGAAAATAAAAAATCAAACTCAAACTAATAAAAATCATCAATACAAATCACGGAATTATTTATATTTGTAGCATTTTCGAATTGATTTAAACCTTTTTCATTCAGACTTTGACCTTTTCTACTCAGGTTTACACTTTTCCTACTTAGGTATAGACTTTTTACATATACATTTAGGTCGTTCCCAAGAAAAACTAACTGAAAAAAGTATAAACCTGACAGAAGAAAATTTAAATCTACCTATGTAAAAAAGACCTAAATTTGATTTGTTTTTAATCTTGAATTTGTTTCTATGTGTCGGTTGACATATGAAAACACACTGAACCTAAGTGCAATAAGTCTAAAGGTCGAAAGTCAAAAAGGCTTAAATCAATGCGGAAATATCTCAATTATATCTCATTCAGTTAGGGCAAAAATTTCACCGGCCAGACGCACGGGACAGTTAAAATACCAAGAGATACAAACAGTAGGTACGTCTGCCCTATCATTGACCCCACTGGACAAACATATAAAATCCCCCTGGTTCCGGACAAGAGGATTATTCCTTAGATAATTTGTTGAAGACGCTTTAAAAAAGTGTAAAAAAGTCCAAGAGGATCAGGTGTAGTAAGGAGAAGTACGAAATGGGTTAAACCGGAGAGGGCTTTTCACCCATTCATAAAACTGAAACCGGGCAAGGAGGAGTTAAGTATCAGCAACTCTTCAACGAGACTGAAAAGATGAAAGAAAAGTCCAGACACGTTGATGTGCTTGATAAATATTGTAAGGAACCCTTGTTAATAACACACCTACCATGCTACGAGAAGGTAGGTTCGTGAACGTTTTTTGGTTGTCTACGTAGTTTACCTTGGCTTGCAAATCCAATATATTCAAGTAGCAATATTGTTTCTTCCTATCTTAATACAACGGTTAAGAAACACTTCTTTGAATGCAACTGCATTGAATAAGACAGGGCCGCCACATCTCCAAGTCGGGCCCGGGACCAGATTCTGGCCACGGACCTCTCCCCCCCCCCCCCCCATCCTTTTTTTTTTTTTTTTTCGTCGCGCCACTTTTACTAGAGATGGCTATGATAATTGTTTAAAAAAAAAAAAAAAAAAACTATTAAACCTTCTCTAACCAAACGAAAAATCATTTATACTTCCTACCAAGGTTCAGTGTTCAAATAAGAACACTTGAGGGGCTGAACTCTTACTACTTCACTACATTTTATTCAACATTTAAACAAAATTAAAGTGTAACTTAAGAATTGAAAATTCAAGTATTCATACTCTAGTAATTACCAACCTATTACAAAACCATAAAAATGCCATAAATTACCTTAAAACCAAAATTCTATATCCAATTAGTCATAGGATTTTTATTCTAACTACTTTAAATACAATTGTTTGTGAATAGAGGGCGTATTCAGATAAGTTCCAATTTACTCATTCCTCAATTGGACGATTGTGGCAGAAATTATGATTGACTAAATTTCATATAATCATTAATCAACACATAAAATTAACTTTATTTTAATGTTATGGACGGATTAAAAAGGAAAGTCTCTGTATACAAGATGGCTAAAGGAATTAATTGAAACAATGATTATGTTTGAAAGAATACATTTATTAATTTTGGAAAAAATCTACAAAAATATAATTGTTTTATTACAGTTTATCTACTTGCAATGAAGCAATGCAGTAAAGAATTAGAATTAGAACAACAAATGATACAAGAACTATTCAGTGAAAAACTATCAAAAATATGAATTAGTAAAATGAGAAATTTGTTTTGTTGAGGTATAATAGCATTCTGTAATAGTAATTATAATTGTGGAAAACTTTTTAAATATAGAAAATTGTAATAGGCTATAATTTCATGTTTTATAAAATGAAACATTTTAAAACTAATAAAGTGAAGTGAAGAAAAGTGTATTCGCATTTGAAAAATACAAGACAAAACACTTTAAACTTTCGCGCCTTTTTAAGTAAAAATTCTTTAATAACCTTAGAAAAGGCAAGTTTGGATGCTAACTTGTGCTTAATGCTGAGAACGGCAAGGGAATTCAACCTTTCTTGGCCCATGGATGCTCTCTTCCAAGTCTTCAGTCGAGTGCCTACTGGTAAAGACGGTAAAGGGTAAAGAGTAATATTTTGGGCCATTGCAATCATCGCAACTGTTTAAGAGATACAATCTGGTGTAGTAAATCAAATGTAATCTGATCAGGGCCCGTCAAGTGTAATACACTCTGTTTTATGTAGGCCTAAAAATTCTAAAATTCTTTATTTACTAAACACAGGACCGGACCGGGCCCCCCCTGGTCCCGGGGCAACAGTTCCCACTTGCCCCCCCCCCCCCCCCCCCATGTGGCGGCATTGGAATAAGAAGTTTGTAACATACAAAGTGTCTTGAGCATTTTGAGAATGGATGTGTCTTAAGAGTAGCTTATGAGAATGGACCCAGTGGAGTTTACAAAACGTCTACTGAAAAGTATGATTTCGTGACTTTTCTTTTTTCTGGGGCGATTCATGAATAATTTAAATAACCTCATCATACGACGTGTATCAAGAATTCTTGGTGGACTTTGCTGTCCAGGGCATAAACATCAAATTATTAAGAAGCTAGGCTTGCTGAAGGAGTTTGTAACATCTTCGTATATTATACTGAGATTTATTCTTACATCTGACAATCGGGATTTTGAAGATGTCCAAATAATGTCAAGTTGACCCCTTTGGAGAGGCAAATCGTGTTATTTTGGAATCAGGGTCAGGAGGAGTCTCGTGACGACCGCCTCCGCGGATGACCCGGTGAATTTGGGAGAAGACGCCTGAGGATGAGTGCGAAGGGCTGCGAGTGGGGGTGACATTAAAAAAATCCGGGCAGCAGAGAAACTCGGCCTGTCCAGACTCCAAGGCGATGCTCCACACTTGCTCTTCCAACTCGTTTGCATTAGGCTGTAGCCACTGCCAGGGGTGTCGCATGGGGGGGGGGGGATCCTCTCAGTTTTTACCGACTTGGGAGAAATTGGGAAAATTCAGGAGGTGGCAATAAATCCCTTAATTCGGAAAGACCAATTTGGAAGTCTCCTTCTGTGTTTGTGTATGTCCGAATTTTACACTTCAATTTATTCGTTTCACCCTTAAAAAGTTCCAGTCATGCAGCATGATCGTATGAGCGAATTTTCGTAAATTATCATATTGTATAATGTTACATTGTTTTGAAATGTGAGCTGTTGAGTGCAAAGAAATTCTTAACTATTAATTTTATGGCCAAACACGTATTCTAAATAACAATCTGACATTCAAATACAAAACATGGTTCTAGGATTGCTTATACAGGGATACTTCCATAAGAGTAGTTCAATCTGAATTTGGACAATGTTTCATGCAAATATTACCGATTTTTACAACTAGCGAACGGCATTATTTCGATTTTTGACTGATTTTTCAACTTTGAAATTTTTGAAAACTTGATACATATTCTTATAGGAAATTTTACGCTGATTCCAAATATACCACATGTTAGTATGCTGAAAAAATTATATCGCACAACAAATCGCAAAAAACAGGCTATTTTGAAATTGTTAACTACATTTTTGAAAATTTCAACCCGAAGATGTAATCCGATCATGCTGGCCAACAAACTTGAACTTTCGTTTTGTGTCCTTAACATTTTAAAATTTGTTTGAAGTTTCTAGCACAGTTCTACGGACAGTTATCGTCTGGAATGACACATACATACTTACATACATACATACATACATACATACATACATACATACATAAAAAAATGCGTTAAACTTCAGAATATTAAAACCAAACCAATTTACCATACCAAAAGACCTAACATTTGTGGGTTAAAGTGTTAAACTTGGTTCTAATGGGGATAGGGAGATATGCAAGTGTTACCATTCAATTCAGCGTAAAAATACGTTGAAACCGATCCCCAACTCGTATTTTCATTGGTCATCTTTCAAGAAAACCATAGAGTTCATTGAAACACAATGTTTTTTAACATTAAGATATAGTTTTCTCTTCTTATTAGCGAAGTAAAAGTATAATTAACTACACCGTTGGAAAGCTGGGACTGTGATGCAACTTTTAGGTTTACAGCATGAAAATTTCCATCCATGACGTTTCAAGAGACAAACTTTGAAGAACGTGAACATTTTCAAAGTTTTCACTTACGACGTATTTTTCACCAGTTCATTCCATTTATAAAATTTTGAAAAGCCATAAGAAAAATGGGAAACCTTACGTTCTTTTCAACGGTATAATCAGATTTGAGTTTTGACTGAAAATTAAGGGAGTTATGACAGTGTTAGTGACACAAAGTCGAAAATGCGATAAAATCTTAAAAGTGAAGAAAGTGTTATTTAGCGTGAATTAAGAAATATAACATCAAGTATCTTATAGGACAAGAAAAGTAAAAAATTAGTCGTAGAATCGAACCCTAGCAGGTGGTGCGCCCAAAAGTGAGACACCCTGTATATCAACGTTCGTTCTTTCTTCCAGTTTCCAGTTCCAGCAATTACAAGATCAAGTAATCAAACAGAGGCTCCCTGCGAGTTTATGTCTGAAAAACTGGATCGATCTGGTAAAAAGACTCCAGCAAAGCCCTGAAGCCTAAAATTGGGAGGGGGGGGGGGGGGGGGGGGGGGGACTCCTAACTATGAAGCGAATGGCAAAGGCAAGGGATGACATTCGTAAATCCAGGCATCAGAGAAATCCAGACTGACCACTCCACGAGGATTTTCAAGAAAGATGATCTCTGTCAGCTCATGTCCCTCCCGTCAGCATAAAGTCTTTCATACTAAACTAACATGCTGAGTACCCAGTATTTTGAAAACTCTGGAAGTCTCAAGAAATCAATTGTGATAATGACGCAATCAGAGACAGAAATAATTAGGGGGTAGTTATGTTGTAATCATTGAGTTGTTTGCATCTATCCACCGTTCATTTGTGAGTTATTTTAGAGCTCCTTGAGGAGTTATTTGTCGAAAAATATCTGCACGATGTCACAAATTCGTAACAAACCACCAAAGATGGTGTGCTGGTGTATCATTGAACTGATAAGATACTGTGATCCAATATTCACTACTGACATTTTCGACTACCTATCGTTATATTGAGTTAGAACCATGAGCTGAGGAACAAAATTGTTGAGCTTGCAGAGAGCTTGTTGTACAGACTGACTTGTCTATAGGTATACATCTACCTCAGTTCGTTCTTTCAGTTTCCAGTTCCAGCTTACAGAAGATCAAGTGAGTGTACAGTGGCTCCCTTGCGAGTGTATATTTGTATATCTAGGAAACCGAACCGTTCTGATAAAGAGAGTCCAGAAAAGCCCTGAAGCCTGAAGTTTTGGGGGAAAAAGTTTTAACTATGCCAAGCGAATGGCAAAGGCGAGGAATGACATTCGAAAATCCGGACACAAAAGAAATCCAGGCTGACCGATCCACAAGGATCTTCAAGAAAGATGCTCTCTGCTCATGTCCCTCCTTCCCCATAAAGTCTTTTAAGGGCCTCAGTCAAGGATGAGGATCATCCTCGTCGTAAATCCTCCGCGTTAGGGCCGTCCGACGGGACGAGGTCCAAGTGGGACAGTCGGTCGCTTGTTTTCTGGACATGAGCAGCCATTAAAACAACGATTTCAACCATTTCTGTTTCCTTTTTCAACGAGTTTCACACAGAGCGTTACTGTATTACTACTTTCCAACTTTCAGCATATTAGGTTTCTTGAGAATGATTGGAATCCCTGTCACCAATAAACGCATATTCACGTATTTAGACGCCATCCTGAAATTCCTAAACTCATCTGCTCTACCTATTTCCGCTCCAACAGCACCTCAATACGCGTGGGAGGGGAGGTCGCATATATATATATACTGAAATTCTGTCGTAGAAAGAGTTTTCCAACCATAGAAACATAACAAATCATAGACTATATTGTATACTTGTAAAGACATGAAATCAGTCAATTTTTCTTACAGTCCGAGAAGGCGGGAGGGGAGGGGGATAAAGATGATTATAGACAACTAAGAACTAAGGGAGAAACTGAAGTGATGAAATATTAAAAAGTGGAGATGTCAAAATGTGGTGATTTCTTATTTGGCAAGCTTGATAATGAGATGGAGACTGATGTGGGGATAACGTCAGACTTAGTTTTTTTAATATTCGACCCATGAAGAAAATGTAGCTCCTACTCTACTCTGTTGTAGCTCCATGTGTAAATCGCCCTTATTTTGTCGCAGACAGACGCCAATGAGGATGCTAACGGCGCTATCTGCCAGACAGAATTTATCTGAGGGATAATTTCATCAGTTTGGTAATTCGGGTTCGCTCAGTATAGTTTGTTGTCCTGCAGTTAATGTAGGTAATTGATAAATATATATATCCTTAGGTAGGGACCGACCTACAGCAAGATCGTCGATATTTATTTTATTTTAGTCTTCAGTTTTTTATTTCATTATTTAATTACAATCAGTGACCGGCATGGCATGGCATGACGGCATGTCATACTGGTAACTAGGATTATCTAAACAATAAAAATTCATTCGCTTCTCAGATCTCGTTCGAGTAATTTTGTTCTAATTTAAAAATCTATTAAATTCTAATTTAATATCATTCTTCTGGTTCCTCAATTTTGATTCGCTGCATTCCAAATCTAATCTAAATTTGTGTGGTATCTTTCCACAAAAGTTACTGGAGTGATACCCCACACCGGCCTTAGTGATCCAGCGTTTCCAATCATTCTACATGTCCCACTCAACTGTAAGGAACAGCGTATCTATACAGCCATATCGAGCGAGCGAGAAAACTAGGCTAGTCTTCAATTAATTAAGGCTCAAGTTCGGAATCTCGCCTTTTTTACGGCCAGGTTGTGTTTGTTTCCTCTGTTTCACCACATCCAGGACAATCGCACCGCTTCAACTTTCGGGAACGAGTTTATTGTTCGGAACACGAACCATCCCTCCTCCAATGGACTTTCTTGTCCTAAGCAATCGAAGTTTTAACGATATTCATTCCGTAGGGATCGTGGCGGACCAACTTTTAATGCTGAGGGTCCCCCGTAAATTTTTCCCTGTGTCTCTCCCAACTAAAACATTTCGAGGCTATTAAATAAGCCAATTAAGAGTCTCAGGAAGGGCGACCAAACCTCGAACATCTCTTAGACTCCACAGGCCCCACCTAGAAGTTTATTGTAGCGGATTCCTTGGGCAGATTTTGGTTTTGGGTTTCAGCGTCGATGAGCTGGCCTGAATCGAACGAACTAATGTCCAAATATCGGTATTTTACAGTAACACTTTTAATAAACAAAGGAAACAGAAATGAACATCGCAAAATAAATTTTATATTTCGGCTAATTGCCTTTTGGTTTATTATTTTCAATAATAAGCCTATGTGATCGTATAGCAAAAAACTTTTATACCCCCCCCCCCCCCTCAAACTTTGACATTTTACGTTTCAAAGTGCGTAGAATCCAAATTTGCAATGTCCGTCCGCCGTTCGCCGTCCGGCCATAAAAGGCCTTAGAATTGACTTAAAAAACCCGTTCTTTCGCACGTAGACTCCACTTGGGGTCTAGTTCGTCCATACTTCTCGCCAGCTCGATCGCTCCACACCCATGGGTGCTATGAGCCAAAAATAGGTGAAAAAGTGTATTTTTCGAGGCTTTGAGTGTTAGACTGACGTACGCGCGCACGGTTAGGATAACAATGGGCAGTAGGACTTCGCAACAGAACACTTTAGGACCAGATCATGCACGACCACAACTGCACGACCTAATAATTATTATTCTCATGTTAGGACAAAATTCACTCATCTCAAAATGCACAACTTTCAAATGAATGTTGATGGAAAAATATGAGTGATATGATAGTGTAAGCGTAATAGGGTGGTGAACCTCCGGTTGTGAGGTAACGAAACCTAGGGAGTACCTTCAGGGTGGCGTGGAAAACTTCCTACACTTGTATTGCTTTCGAATTTCATGTTCCTTCGAGGCATGAATATATGTTTTTTTCTAGGTCATATTTGTGTGTTAATACCAATGCTTTGCCTACGCATATTTAATAACGTATCCTCTCGACTTTTCGTACGTACTTAGATAATGATATTATTAAGGCAATAATTATTTGAATAGATAGGAGCTCAAATCGAGAAATATAAACATGCGTATATAATTATAGAAGTATAGGTTGTGGCAACTCGAAATAGGACACGCCGAGGAGTCTGGACGGGCCTTATGACGTACGCAAGCCAACTAAAACTACGATCATACTCAATTGAAAAAATAATAAACCTTTGTGAAATAATTTGCAGCGTTTTCAATTGCAGAACTACAAATTGGTGGGATTTTTCCGTTGTCAAGAAATTCTTGCAGGAGACTATGAGGTAATTTGTTGTGGAAATCTATGTTGCCATAATATGTCTATGGTAGTACCAACCTTCAGTGAATGTGGTGGAGTCGTCTACAAATAAGTGGTTTTCTTACCTGAAAACGAAAAGGATCCAAGTCAAGGCTCTGAATGATAACTAAGGTAGCACAAACTGTTAGGTACAAAAATATTAGGAACTTATATATACATAGTGATGACAATATAATATTCAAACAGAAGAGAACGACTATAATAATAATGTAGACAAAGGTGCAACAAACTTTGCGATAAACCGAGGAAGAGGATAATAGATAATGATTAAAGAATAGGGTATCATCCTACCATATGATATGATACACGAAATCCAGATAGGAAAGGTATATATTGCTGGACCCATAAAACCAATTTTTGATACGAAATTTCCTCAGAAGTACCTTATTTTTCCTGCTACTCAAGACAACTTAATTAGGAACTTAATTAGAGAGTTTTATTACTTCAAATCGTGATCGGACAACAGCCTTGAACTTCCATGGTGATCCATTGTTTCGGACAATCTCCGTTCAACCGCCAAACCGGGTCTTGAACTCAGATTAAAACCTTGGTGAAACCGGCCCTTAATCATATTTAAGAAAAAATATATACATGTTTACAGACAGGCTGCCAATTAATGACTTGAAACAAAAACAAAACAAAAATTACGTTGAGTGTTTTCGCTCCATCTTATTTCTCCATAGCGACAAAAGGACCCTTTTCTCATATACACGACATCGGTTGCTAAGACCCATTTTATCGACTGTTTCTCGGTTTAAAACGACTTTACCATCGATACTACCTTATAAATAAAGAGTTGGAGAACAATAATCGATTAAAAATCGAAAATGTATATTTTTGACAACTCATTTCATCTGTACAATTACTGCACATTTTATTCGCGCCAAAAGAAGTCCCTTTTCATTTTCCGCATCACATTTTCTGACAATCCATTTTGAAACATTTTTATTTCTACCCTAGACGCGTCAATGTTTATTTTATTTATTAACTAATTCATATTTTTAGGGAATTCTAAATTAGGCAGGAAAATAACTTTTCTGTTTGGGAAATTTTCAATCTCATGGTAAAATATTATTTGGTTATGCAGCAACACTATGTGAACATCTCCAACATTTTCGACTTCAAAAACCGCGATTTTTTCATCATTATGAATAATATTTTGCCTTTATTCTACTATTTAGCGAAAACTGGGAGACTAGAGGTGATCTGGGAGCTGAGATCTGGATGGATTGGACAGACAGACAGACTGAATCATGCGCCTGTAATAAGTGTCTCTAATCAGAATTCACTTTCGCTAAAAATTCACTTAAAAAAATAGGGAAATTTTAAATATTGAATTGGAAATGCTATAGAATGACGCAGTTTATTTTTGTTAAGAGCGTAGTTCGACAACCAGCGTTCTGATAAAACACGACCGTTCCTCATGTAGAACCCGCTCGGGACAACCTAACGCGCCCCGAGGCTTAGAAATGACAGGGAGCCGAAGTTGTCGAGGCGACACCCATACATAATATTTATACTCGTGACAATATTATCATTCAACTCCCAGGCGATGGTTATCGAAAAACGGTCGAAGCGACGCTAATAGCAGTAGAATCTCGAAGGCTCCACCTGAAGATAGGACTGGGCTCAGTTGGAAAGCGGTACTGGTACTGGTTTGCCTTAAGGATTCCGGAAAGCGGCTCATCTTCCCCTCTCACGGACAACAACTTTCATTCGGTTTGTCATCCAACATCGTTTGTGTCCTCGCCAAGGAGCCCCACCTACATACTTCCCCTTAACCTCTCCCCCTTCATTTTTAAATAAATTCAAAATACAACGAAATAGTTATACAATAATTATGGTTACGAAAAAAGCAAGTCTGAAGGTTCTCCCTAACAAACCTTGGAGATTCTCAAGTGTTGAATTATGTAGGGAGGCCAAAGTCTTCACAACCAAGCAGCTTTATACCAAATATGCTTTAATGTACTATAATAAGCACCCAAATACTCTTGCTATATGCGAAAGACCGCATCATGAGACCGACGACGAGGGCAGCATTGCCAATTCCTTCAAGCCGTTTGCTATCCACCTCCGCCACCTCTATCACAATTTACCGTTCATCCTTCGATATATTCCAGATTCATTAGCTTATCCCATTTCTATTAGCAGATCTCCCTATATAAAAGCTGTATTTTTGTATCGCAAGTCCAGAATGCGACGTATATTCCATTTGAGTGCCATAGAAGATTTTTCCTTGATGTCACGATTGTTCATCTTTTAGTAAATTTTGACACTATTTTGAATTACAAATCGATGTTTCCTACTTGAAAATACTTGTACAAAGATTTTTCTCTATTAATTTCCTATTATAACGAGTACCTAGTTAAGTGTTTTATTCTCATCACAAGTTTGCTATTAGAACGTGCCTGTACTTATTGCAATTTCCTCAACATTATCTAAGCTGAGGTTCCGGATTTTGTTCAAACATGCAACTCCCCCGTTGGGATAGATTACTTATCTATGTGAGGGGTGATTTCCACCACGTGAATTTTTATAGGATTGTTCGCAGTGACCATCAAACCGGTAAGAAACGGTTGGAAAAGCGTTTGGGGCGTTCCCAGTGTCCATTTCGGAAAATCTCTGACTGTTTAGTATCCATAGTGGTCCGTTCGGAATGATCACCAAACCATTTTGAACCACGTTGTGGATCAGTTTGACCGATCAGAGTAATTTCTGCTGACCGATCTGACGGTTCGCCCCCCACCACACCGCGACTCGAAGTAGCCGATCAAATCATTCCATTGTGAGATGTGTGGGTAGCGGGAGCCCAGAGAGCTGAATTTAGAATTTACTGTAATGATGAGAAGTCAGCCAAAGGAGATAAGATAGCTATCGAATGTCTGCCTGTCGTGCACTGTTTACTAATTTCTGCCTTTGCATTTACCCTCATTTTACATCTACGGTTATTTATTAAGAGTTTTCTAGCCTGAGTTGTGTGAAATGGAAATATAATTGGTGATGTTGAATGGGAATCTTCGTCTGAATAGCAACACAATTTAAAATCATACTGTAAAATGTTATTACTTAATTCATATAATGAAGAGATGTCAGTTTGCTCGGTAATCGATCTCTAAAATTCAATTATTACACACTCATCTTAGTACACAACGTGTATAATTCTATTGTTTTGTAACAGTTCAGGATATAGGATGGGCAATCACACCAAAACCAACCGATTCATAGTGTTGTTTACTTTACTGTATAGCGATTTAAGTGAGCTAAAGCCCTTGAAACAATGTGACGATAAATGAACCTTCTATTGTTCCGATGATAACACCGCTATATACGACAGATTTTGAGAAGTGATTTTGAAGCAGTGTAATAATATAACTTATTGCTATTTACTATTAAAATAAATACGATGGTAAAAAAATCATAACGAAATGTTAGTTGCTGGCAGCCGAAAAAGGGGATAATATATACGTGAGAAAACAGATGACAATGGAAACTCGAATGAGGGGGCAGAGACCACTAGGGGTGGACCATTACGGGTAACGATGCAAGGATCCGAACCACAGTAGGATCGGAACGGATCGGAAACAGCTCCCATTCTTACCCCAGTCACACGGTTGGAACAAAATCGCCTTGATCGCATTATGGTTTGGATCTGCCCAAAGAGTAAATAAGTAGTTAATGGATCTGGAAGCTGCCTCATTTCGTCGAGGCAATCTGAAAAAAGTCCAAGTCCTGCAACATGATCTGATGAGCGAATATTTCTTAAATTATCTTATTATAATATCCAAATGCTGAAAACCAGCATTTCAGGCTCAAATTTACAATTTTATGGCCAAAAAAATGCTTAATAATTGGATTGTTGGTAAAAGGGCATGTTGGGTACCACAGCCGAAGTATTTTTCAGCGCTGAGTCGAATCTGGTCCCTCCCAGATCTCTAAGATTCATAATAAGTGAGAAAAATCTATTTTTAGGATAAAAATGCCCATAATTGACTAAAGTTTTACAATAGGACATGTGGGGTGTCACAGTCGAAATATTTTTTAGTGTGAAACGATTGCAACCACTCCCAGATCTCAAAGACTCATAAATATGTGAGGAAATTTATATTTTAGGTGAAAAATGTCCATAATTGACCAAAATATTCGATTTTGGCAGCGTTTTCTACAGTTTTCTTTGCGATCTCGTCACACGGATGTCCCTTCAGTTTTATTCAGGAAATGGTTGGCCTCAATGATCAAGATTTAAGTGCCTAATGCAATATTATCCACAACTTTTCTTTGATAATTCGCTCTAGTAGTCATGCTGCATGACTAAATAGTTTTTTTTTTTTTTTTTTTTTTCTATTATCAACTTGATGAATCCGTCGCTTGGTGACGGGGAAGTTGGAAAGGCAGAAGCGAAAATGCCGTTAACGGGTTCCAAAGCTCGAGCCCGAACTCCGAGAACCTCAAGGTGAGCGGGGAGTTGGCAAGGATGACCCCGGATGTTGATCAGGAGGCGGAGCCTACCTCAACCAATCATCCTCGCATACGATTATTCTAGCTCATAAATATAATATTGCCGCACAATGCAAACTTGAAGTTTGCCGTTTGAAGGGTTTCACGAGGCCTTTGGGGGAGAATAAAATATGGTAGCTCATGCTGCTATGAACGCCACGAGCATGTCTACGAGATTAAGTATAACAGGATCAGTACAAGAACAGCATTCATCTTATTTTTTTCCATTGTAAATATATGATGACTGAAGAATTTAGTGAGGAAAAGTCGTCATAAACGTACGTACAGCTTAATTTCAAAAAGATGGAGCATGTACTGTGAAGTGCATTAAAGTAATGTGAATTGGATAAAAATTCGGAGGACAAACTGGATATTCAACCGATATTTATCATTAGCGAATTTTTGAAGGAAATTAAGCTATTGCTCTCGCCTCAAAATTTGTAGAATGTGAATTTTTGAAAAAATTTTATGCAGAAATCCGTTTCAGGCTATTCTGAATCATATTCTGAAGTTTAACGCATTTTTTAATGTATGCATTTATGTATGTATGTATGTATGTGTCATTCCAGACGATAATTTATTGTCCGTAGAATTGTGCTATAAACTTCAAACAAATTTTAAAATGTTAAGGACACAAAATGAAAGTTCAAGATCGTTAGCCAGCATGATCGGATTACATCTTCGGGTTGAAATTTTCAAAAACGTAGTCAAAAATTTCAAAATAGCCTGTTTTTTGTGATTTGTTGTGCGAAATAATTTTTTCAGCATACTAACATGTGGTATATTCGGAATCAGCGTAAAATTTCCTATAAGAATATGTATCAAGTTTTTCGAAATAATGCCGTTCGGTAGTAGTAAAAATCGGTAATATTTGCATGAAACATTGTCCAAATTCAGATTGAACTACTCTTATGGAAGTATCCCTGTATAACCAATCCTAGAACCTTGCTGTTTAAAACGTAGGTAGTAAGTAGGTGCTTGTTGAAAAAAAAAGAAAAAAAGTAATCACAACTGATGAGTTTACTCTGTGAAATATTCCGTCCTCCGATTCTCTCGGTCGCTCTCTTTAATGTTTTACGCTCAACTGTTTTAGGACTTGATGTAGCTTTAATACTGACTGCGGCTTAGAAAATATCAGCCATGAAATTATGAAGAAGTTCTATTTATGTACGTACTAGCACGCAGACCCAAGGCCTCGCTCCGCTCGGCCGTCGAAGATTTCTTCAAAAATTCGCTCATGGGGGTCATGCTGCATGACTGGACTTTTTTCCCTCATAAATATCCGAAAAGTGGGAATTTATGATTTTGAATCAAATTAATTAACGGGGGAATGGTGCTGATGGGAAGAGCAGGAATCTATCAATTATATCAACTACCTTGGCACGTAAAACTTATAAATGGGATCACCGAAGAAGAATCACGGACAATTAAAAGAGATCTGAACGAACCCCTCAATGGCCCACCCTAAGAGAGAGTGCCAGCGACCAGTCCCCTTGAGGATTTTAGGAGCACCAATAACGGACACTATAATGTACTTTTTCATAAATTTTGCGGGTAATTTCGGCTATGGCTCTGGTGGTAGTGCATCCCGAATACTTCAATGCAAGTTGACTTTTGATGTTGAGGATTTTGTATTGATAGAATTTAAAATGGAAAATAATGTAATCTGCCATTATGCTAGACATATTTTGAGCTCCACGGCATCATCAGTGAAGATAAAGTTCTACAGAAAGAAGAAGGACAAAAAAAGAAACTTACCTACTTTCATTTTCTAGATTTTGACGACATTCAGAATGCATAAAAATCAAAAGTCAATAAGAACTTGGTGACATTGCTAAAAAATTCAAGAAGCCGATTTACTTGTACCTACGTCTAATTTACCGAAATTTATAAATGTTCGTTAATTTTATATTAATGAGTTAGAAAAACCAAGTTTCTTGATAAGTTTATTTTTATATGCAGTTTACAGTTTTATATGTAGAAGTTTCCCTTTATTCATATAGATTTTACTTAATTTTATTTTTTATATGTTTTTATAAATATTTCGTTTTATATTTTATTCGATTATTTATATTTTTTAAATTTGATTCTAATGGATTTTACAATCCAAGTTTTGCTTTTTCAAGTTCGGTAAATCGAGAGCTTTCCAACGACTGGCGAACGATTTTTTTACGATGAAAAACGCCTAAGATACAGTTCCGTAGCAACGATTTGGCTATAAGCGATAATCACCAGAAAAAAGTAACACTTTTCGGTAACGGTAACACTTTTTGATTCTATGAGCCTCAGTAAAGACATGAAATGCCAAAACGCAGTTCTGCGGTCCTGCAAAACTTCATATCACGGGTCATCCTAAAGTCATAAAACATGTCAAAAAAACTGGGGTTCAGATTCAGCTCATCAAAAACGTAAGAATCCGATAATCTCCGCCCGGCAAGACCTTATTAGAGAGTTTTTGTTTTTCCCGTAATTTTCTACGAGTGTACGCAAAAATACTGAAACACCAACTGCGCATGCGCGAATCTTAGCGTCTTGCGTGGAACTACGCGTTGGCGGGAAAAATGCTTTCGTTGAAATCAAGTCCTACGAGTAGTCATCATAACCTGACACAAAGGTGACCACAAATTTAAGAATAGGCATTGGTTCTCCCTCTGACTGCCGTCTTGCCTAACTTTTCTCATTTAAAGTTAAACCTATGATGAATATAATTGTACTATTAAATCAAATTCCGTTGATCGCGTGAACGAAGTACCTACCTACATAGTCCAACAGCCAGATATCCTGTTCACCTATTTGGGGGTGAATGCAGTTGTCGATACTTTTCCTATTTCAAAGAAGGTACCTAGGGTCTGTTCTTTGTAGGCATCTGCATGTACATTTCGTACAACAAAGTTGAATCTGCCAACATAATGATTCGGACAACAAGCAGGTTTGTGTGTAAATAATAAGATTTTATATAAAAGCTGATGTCAGTTCAATAACACGCTAGATAACCACTGAGATCATAGAACCGACGATTTGATAAAGGGAAGGCACTCAAAACGAACTATTCCTCGAGGCCTGAATAAGTAAACTTGATGGAAAACTGAATGATGAGTTAAAAAATAGTAATGATGCCGAAAATGCAGCACTCCCGGACAGTCACCCTTCCAAGTACTAACCAAGCTCGACGTTGCTCAACTTCGGTGAATCAGACGAATCAGAACGAGTATTCAACGACATAAGGGCGTTGGTGATTACAATTTTTTTCTTAGGTCGTAGGTCTGAACTTGAACCTAGCTATTTAATACCAGTGAAGATTGCTCATAAAGCAGCGTGTAAATGTAAACTGAATTCAATCTTCTTCAACTCGATCTCGAATTCAAGAGAATCGTTGACATTGAAATGCTAAAGAGACTTTACCATGACGATAGCGTTTGGTTATTCGTGTACATGCGTGTAAAAATACTTGTAGAAATACGTGAAGAGCTGGCATCTGCAGTTTCTTGCTCTAGACGCTGCTCTAAGCGTTATCGGGGAAAAATCGTACGGGAAGGAACAAAAACTCTCTATTATCTTGAAGACTCGAACCGAAACAAACACCATCCTCATTTTTACCTTCGAGATTTCACCTATTTAGAAAGTGATTCAAACTTTTTCTGTGGTCTACCTACTGATCAAGAGTGTCGAACTACTACGTAAAATCTGCCGTATCGAAACGGCAGTACAATATCGCCGCTCTACCTTGAAAACAGTGAAGAACGCTGTAAAACCCTCCAGAGCCGTTCAAGCTGTTGAAACCTTCCATATTAGCGGTGATGGACGTCCCGCCGCCGACTGTCCGCCGATAGAAATCCGAAGAACGTCCGTCAGCTCCACACTTTGTCTCGCCACTTCAGGGAAAGAACCCCCATTTCGAATTCTTGGGGAGGTTCCGCGAGGAAAACACTGAGGATTCAGTTCGTTTTTGCCCACCATCGAACAAGGATGCCAACTGGTGAGCTATCTACGACGCACTAAGCACTTGTGATTCTCCACATTCTAAAGATTGCTCGAGCTCTATGTTCCAGTAGGCATAGTGACCAAATCAACTGTTTCAATATGTATATCATCTGATTCATGCTAAAAACGGAAGTTAGTGAAAAACGTTGTCTATTTCCACGAAAAACAAAGAGTTACACTGTTGAATCGATTTCGACGGTTAGGCCATCATCAGTAACAAACAATAACTTTGTTATATTGTATAAGTTTTGTCTAAGTTATTGTTTGTTACTAATGATGGCCTAACCGTCGAAATCGATTTAACAGTGTAACTCTTTATTTTTCGTGGAAATAGACAACGTTTTTCACTAACTTCCGTGTTTAAATGGGTTTCCACAACTTCATCGCGAGTGATTTAGTTCGTGATTAATGCTTTTGGTTTATCATTTTCAGTAATAAACCTTTGCGATCGACCAAGAAAAAAAACCCCCCCCCCCCCCCCACCACAAATTTTGTTGGTTAAAGTTTCAAGATACATAGAATCCAAAAATCGGAGAAAAGAAAATCCATCCGTTCGTCCGTCTGCCGTTTTCCAAAACTAATGGGCCAAAGAACCGGCCACCCCGTATACTTGTATGTCCCAGCAATTTAAGTATATTATTCTAAAATCTACACAACCTAGTGTATACTCCTCTTTTAGAAATTATAATAATCTGCTCAAGAATTCAACATTAGACATTTTCAAGTATTTTCGGATTTTTAGTCGAACCCTGTTCAGTTTCGTACACAACCATGTAAATTTAGGTATTTTATGGCTATCTCATTATTTCTACATACCAAATAGTATCTTTTAGTAATATAAGTATGTATATTTATATTTACTCATAAATAAATGTTTCCAAAAACATGTATTGCTGCTTTAGCGATTTATGCAGCACTTGTTTTGAGATTTGAGTAGTTTTAAACACTTCGAATCATTTTACAACATTAAACGATAGAAATAAATTGATTGGGCTATTATAATTGTACATACAGTTGGGATCCATTGGCTTCATAGAGAGTGTATTATTTAGATGAGTTTTTTGGACATAAAATTGGTAGTTAAACCATTTCTTTACACTTGAAGCGCCCAGATTTCAAAAATGTAAAGTTATAGTAATATGATAACGAAAATTCGCTCATATGATCATGCTGTATGACTGAAAGTTTGTTGTATACGTTGGAAAGAACTGGAACGGAGAAAAATAGCCCATTCATTTAGGCTAAATACGACGATGTTATTGAAAGCCTACCTTTGTAAATCTAAACAGTCTTTCTTTGTGTCAGAAATGTCAGTTTTGAAATCTTTGGTCGAGGAATTTTAACCTTCGTGGTCATTCTTCAAGGACGCGAATCGATCAACCCTGATGCAACACGATACACTGATCCAGAATATGTTAAACGATAACGGAGTGAGTCGACGAAACGCCACGTCGCTTCCTTCAGCTGACGGAATCCATCAAGATGCCGAGATATTGGGCTAAGGCGCGGAGCCATTTGTATAGTTTTCAGCTCTGTCGGATCTGGGACAACTATGATTCCGATAGGTTATGCAATGGAATGGAATTAATGGAATCATACATCGAACAGAAATATTCACCACGAGTCATATATTTGCCAATGATGTGCCGAATTTTCCAGTAAATCAGGTTCATTTTCAAACACAGGTGTACACGAATACTGGGTCGAGCTCTCAATTATTGTGTTTAACAGTCGCGAATCATGAAGAATTGGAGTACAGAAATATACCCATTAACTGGATCCGATTGCGTAAAAATTATGTAGTTGGCTTCATGAAATATAATTAAAACGATTTATACTGATCAATAAATGATTTTTGGAATAGAAACGAATTTTGGCATAAACATACCTTCGTTTCTCTATATAGATCAATTACATATATAATGTATTTTAAATTGAAAAATCGGTCAATAATAATACCGAGATAAACTTGTAAAATATTTGGGGATCTCTCTATGTCTTTTCGAGAGTGTCTTCCCATTTGACGACTAACTTTAGCTGAATGAAATATAAAATTATTTAAATTTGAATTTTCAGAAATATAGTTTCCCATTTGAATTTGAAATGAAAAATGCATTTGATTTTTTTTTCAAACACAAGACTAAACTGTTGTAACTTTTCTTTAGAAACACGAATGAAAACAGCATGAATCAAGTATATTCTACAGTCAGATCATTTAATAATGATTAATTTATTTTATACATTATTAGTTCATTATGGTAACTTAGCAATATTAGTTTATAACTGAGCGTAATAAATCAGATTTCCTTGACACTACAGAGGCTTATGGATTATGAGATGCTGCGATAAAATGAGAGCATTCCAAAAAGTGGCTAACGATTTTCCTGCTATGAAAACTAAGGGAGTTACACTTCCCTAGTAACGCATTAGTTGTACGTGAAAATCAATTAAAACGACGAAGTACCATTTCCCTAGCAACGACTCGGTTGTAAGCGGAAATCATCAGAAAAATTTTTTTGTCTAGGTACCCAAAACGACGAAGTACCATTTCCCTAGCAACGACTCGGTTGTAAGCGGAAATCATCAAAAAAGAAACGCTTGCATACGAGTCTGCAACGCATTGGGACATTTTCATGTGTTTACCTATGAATGGTCAACGTCATTTCTGATGGTCATAATCATCGTTGTGGCCACTTGGGACAATTTTTTTCGTGACGATTTTTTTGTTATGTGCCATATGAAAGACATGAAAATGTCAAAAAACCCTCGTGACGTGACGAAAACAAATGGAAACGTCCTGTTAATCATTATTAAATGATAAAAAAAGTTGTTGTGTATGGTTTCCTTCGGTAGTGGGTTCTTTTTGTTAAGGGAAATAGTTAATTCAAAATTTGAATGTCAAAGTTGTACAATTAGGCAGTGAGAAAATTATGCTAGATAATGTTACTAAAGGTGAGTCGGGAGCGATGAAGTTCATTTGGGACACAACAGTCTAATAATGTTGAAAATACAGGTAGTAATGATGAAATTGACAGAGGACTTTCTACAGCATAACCCGCAAATTTTCAGGAACTGCCACCAAAATCTAATGATTACTGTTGAAATTATGCTGTTACTATAATTCACGAATAAGCAAACATATGGACTTGTGATTATGTATTTATTACATTAATAGGATTAATGGACAATATCCATTAGTTGATGTTTCATATACATAACACAGTTTTGTATGATCGAGTAATTATCTGAGGGTGTATCTTTTGTCACCAACCTGACTCGATGAAGTAATAAGAGAACGCGAAAAAACTTTTCGAGAGGCGCACCTGGTTCGCGCACTCCGTCGCGCACGGAAAAAAAAACCCGCGGAATGAGAAATTCACTTCGATCGGAACTGCTAATTGATTCCCTTTCGGTCTCCCAATAAATTAAACCTCCTGGTCTCCGAACGGGTTACAGCCACTTAAGCGCAAAAACCGAACAAAACGCACGTTATTTTGACAAATTGATATATCCGTGCTGAAGGGGAAAAAAAAGAAGCGATACTGGGAAAAAAGGAGGCAACGAGGGAAAAAAGGGTCGCTAATAGGGACGATGATTCTGTCGAGGGAGAGACCGGTCAAAATTTTATCGGCGAAAAGATTTAAAAGGCGACGCGGGTAGGGGGCCATCTCGCTGATTTGGGACTCAATTAAAAATCGAGTTTTCTTCGCAATGGAGCGTTTCAAGGAGAACATGGCGCTCGGGGGTATTGATGGGGTGCTAGGGAAGTAGAGTTTGGCAATACTAACCACAATTTTCAGTTAGGGTCTTCTCATTTAGCGAATTTTGGTGGAACGTCAAGCTATTTGAAAGAGTCGAATATGTTTTTACTGATTGAAACGAAGTGGAAATTCGCTTTAAGGTTTGAGAAAAAATAATGATGAAATATGATGCAGAGGATGATGCAGATATGAGAGGATGATGAGATATGATGGGGGTATGAGAGGATGATGATATATGATGCAGATATGAGAGGATGATGAGTTATGATGCAGATATGATAGGATGATGAGTTATGATGGGGGTATGAGAGGATGATGATATATGATGCAGAAATGATAGGATGATGAGATATGATGCAGATATGAGAGGATGAAGAGATATGATGCAGATATGCGAGGATGATGAGATTTGATGCAGATATGGGAGAATGATGAGATATGATGCAGACATGAGAGCATGATGAGATATGATGCAGATGTGAGGATGATGAGATATGATGCAGTCCTGTTCAACAAAAGGCCTTGCCAGAATAGAATAACTTAATGGTGACCATGCCAAGTCACCATGCCACTTTCTTATCAGATCTCTTGCAGACTTGTTGGGAGGGTTTCCACTGCTGATTTGGTTAGGACGGTTAATGGTATTGGAGAATAAGCCACTTCTTGATTTTTTTTTTTTTTTTTTTTTTTTTCCAATTTCCTTCACTGCTGGAATTTCTATTTCTTTATGAATGTTGGGATTTCGTATACACGATGGCGCATTGTAAATAGACGGAGGAATCTATTTTGAACGGATTGTGTCCATTTGATTTGGTAGTCACATACGAGAGCCCTGATTTCCCAGCTGTACAAGCAAATGGGGCGCATTATTGGTAGATTTACTCTCCGTTATACATAGATGTAATGAAAGAATGGACGTTGGAAGAAAGATTGATGGAATCGAAGTTTGGCTTAGCACGAACATAAACTCTGAACTACATTTGAGATATAGGCTTTCCAAATGAGCTTGCGATCGAGTTTTACGTCTAGGTTCATATATGACTCTCTTCTTTACATTGCTTTTGCAGGTCAGCTATAGACGCTGTTCTACGCATCGACAGGATCAGTCGTACGGGAAGAACCAAAATACTTTATTATATATTATATAACTTGAGTCATATGTATAGATATTTATGATAATGTATACATTATCATATATTTTATTTATGTATACATTACATATATTTTTCTTTCCATACGGATCTATCCCGTCAATACACAGAGCAAGCACAAGGAAGAAGGACAAGCGAGCAAGCACAAGCAAGAAGAGAGTCATTTTGCCGCAAACAAGGAGAACCAAATGAAATGGGAAGCCAATAGTGACGCTAACGTCAATTTTAAGTTTGGGGTGAGTAGTCGATTTTCTAACTCAATCTCTCCGCTCACTTCATCTCAGCTTCTTCTCGTCTTCTCGTACTGCATACTATTACTCATTTCATAAAACTCAGAAAAAGTTACTGGCTCATAGGCCGGAAAACCACCATGACCATTGGTAACAAGCTGCCCTAGTACAATCAAGTACTGAAGTTCTATGTGGTGAAAGAACGTATTTTTATTCCATTTCTCTATCAGGCGTCTCAAAATTTGACTAAAATGCATACATCAAACTGATTGACGTTCATAATCCCTAGGTATACATTCTCTATCCAGTACATTGAGATTTTCACATCTGCAATCATTGAAGAATGAATCATTTCCATATTTCCCTTCAATATCTTAGTAAACTCATTGTCAGAACAGAACAAACCAACAATTGTTCTAAACAGTTGAACTTGAGAGAAACCAAATAACCAAATATGCTTTTCAAACGTCATCCGAAACTATTCCTAACTAGATGACGAATCATCGACGATCTATCATATTTGTGCACACAAAAGCGAATTGCAACTCACCGTAAGTCGTAAGAACGAGCAGATTCCACAATAAAGTCCATCATATGCATCATAAAACATTTACGTACATAATATATTATATCCAATAGTAGGCGCTTTGGTTAGGTATTATTTCAACAAACTATACATGTACTCGTATAAATAAATTGTTCACGAGTCATTTCGCTTCAACGAATACCGTCGCTATAGTTACCGTTCGTAATATACGGTCAGTAACTCATTTTATGTCAATACCCATGTCAATATCCTGGTCAATACCCCATAAACCTTCAGTGAAATAAACGCCGTGAAATCGATGAATTCTCAAATCACTCCTATTTCGTTCAGTTTTGCTTGTGCTTTTGTAAACGATTTACGGTGCAGTAAATCGTTCGTGCCGAAAACAAGCGTGTCACGGTTCATTTAAAATAGCAATGAATTGCTTAGTTACGACAAGTGCCTTCGGCCGAATGAATTATGTAACAGTTCAAATCTTCTTTTGAACGTGGATAAATTATAAAGGAAGGGATGTACTAAGTAAAGAAGAGAACTCATTTATATTGTGACAGTAACACATCATATATAACAATATAATTTATACAATGACAATAAAAACGAATTGGCAGCTAATTGAGTTAACTTCAGGGCTGGATTTTAAAGATGCAGCACAAAAATATTTATGTTGATGATTAAAAATATGTAAAATTGAACACATTATGTAGTGATATTCCGACCAACACACGTTACTTTTGTACTTTGGTGTGCAAATGTTCGGGTAAGAGCGGATTTCGCCATAATGTGAATGTTATTCAAGACCCTCTACTCCTGTTTTTTTTTTTTCCAAATTCGAATTCGTGATAAAACGTTAGCTGGAAAAATTCCTAAATTTTATTGTATTGAGAAATTTTGCTTATTTCTGTTCTAGAACCAAAAATTTCAACCATGTATCATGTTTTCTCCTCGATATTGATTCGAAATTCTATGAACTTGTTTTTTTTTCCTGTTTAACAAAATTAACAAGCGGTTGCAATCATGTTCACAATATCAATTATTGAGAATGATCACCTGTGTGTAAACAATTATTTATATAACCATGCTCATAACTCAGTTTGTTGGACACGCACTTCGCAGTAGTTAACATAATATTGTTGGATAAATCGAGAGCTTTCGAACGAATGGTCAACGAATTTTGTGGGATGAAAAACGACGAAGTACCATTTCCCTAGCAACGACTCGGTTGTAGGCGGAAATCACTGTAACACTATATGTTTCGTGCGCGGAAAAAAATTGACTCGCAAAATTTGCTAGGACCCCAGGGCTAAAACATGATACATGTTAAAATTCCTGAACTAAGTTGCAACAATACTAATAGCAAAAGTCATACTGTGAAATATATTAGTTTTGCTACTACAATAGTATGTAGTGTTAGGTTTTAAACATTTAATTTATATTATTTTTCACGTAGGCAGATGAGGAAATCATTATGATGCTAAGGTGGAAATCAAATTTCGTAAGATACCCGTAACCGCACTCGGGGTTATGTAGGATTAAACACCTCTAACACCCCATCTCCTTTTTTCAAGTTGGAACTCAGCATGAATTATGGATACTAATGTATAAATTATTAATAATTATTATGGTATGTATCAATAATCTAACTGACGTGCATTTCAAATCTGATGTGTGTGTTCCTTTTTATTCAAACGTCAATTTTCTCACAAAAAGTTGGTATTTAATCGTTCCCTATTAGCAGTAATGGCTTGGTGTCTGCTGTTGTTATGGGTGTGGCCTGCCTTCAAACAAGATTCAGATGGGACTGCCTTAAAGACAAGTAGCTTACACTAGATGTTAGCTTTCCCCCAGTCTTACTATCTGCTTAAAACCATATGTCGAATTTAGGAAGTTATGTGGGCGCGTATGGGAGACGGTGTGGTCTTCTTGATTTCTTACTAATACGTCCGTTCGACCGATTGGTATTATGATATTCATTAGCACTGAAGATACGATTGGACACATGGCCACACTTTGATTCGCACTGCACATCCCATAAGTACATACTAGTCAATCTAGTCATAGCTTGTTCAAGTACTTCGATGCTCCAACCATAATGGCTACCCAACTCATAAGCATCTGCTTACAACTTCCTTCACTAGGAGCGTGATGGGAATTCAGCGCAGGCAATCAAGCGGTTCTGTCCAACCGTAGGCGCTCTTTTCAATGTTAATTTTTTCAACCTGAAGGTCTTTTCAACATTTTGATTTGAAACTTAAGGCATCGACACATATATATATTGCTTGAAGTATTTGATGTGGGCCAGGAAAAATCACTTGCGAGTACTGTTGCAGGGAAAAATGATAAGACGACCATTTAATGGGGAAAATAATAAATTCCTTCTTCTGAAATTCTTAACAGTAAGTCTCTCATAATAACTGTTAGTGACCTACAACGTATACCTACCCCACAATCGACGAAGTCCTATTGTATTTTATGTGTTTTTCTGTTATTTTTAGTACCTGCAGTACCTGATGATGCCACCCCGGGTGAAACTGGTTGTACCTTATTAATTTCATACACTGAAAGAAGCCTAAAATAATAAATTACCCTGCAATCCCGATAAATTCAATTACAGATAGCTACCACCACAGAAGCTATTATTTTTCCCTTTATTCCATTGAAATATGAAGTCATTTTTCTTTTGTCCTAACACAGAAACACAACGCAAAAATGATGGGGTCCAAGCGTACAGCACCTGGTGTACGGTTTCACTCATTTCCACTTGGTGGACAAGGGGTTAACCAACTTCACTCGTTGTTCTCATCGTATATATAAAGAGTACCACTCGTTATCCCTACCGTATAAAATCACAGGTAACAAGTCACAGTTAATGGCAGAAATGAGCGTCACAGTTCATCTCATTTGTGGAGTTACAGGAGTCTTTCTTCAGCACTAACGTTGAAAATCACCTCGCGAACCCTTCATTAGGGTCGCGTGCTTTTTTTCAAATTCTCACCGAGGGCTCTCGATCCTTCAGTCCGAATGTCACAAAAAACTAGCGCTTGTTGATGTAATTTCCATTTCTTTTTCTCTCTTTTTTACAAACGCGTCCGGAAATGGAGGCAGTTTTGAAGAAAATGAATTATAAACACATTAAGACCTTCAGGGTAGCGGGGATCTCAACAACGAAGCAAAATTATTACTTTTGCATAATAACACGTTGCTTCTCTCGCCCTTTTATTATAAGAAAACTCGCCGGCGTGAAGTTGCACGTACGGTTTTTACCAACCTTGGTCTTGGGTAATTGGCATAATTGATTACAGTAATAATCCATAATGGGCTGAAGTAAATGCGAGAGCTAGGCTTTCTCTGGAAGCCCGGGAGAGACACGTGTCAATTATGTCTTACAGGATAAAATGTGATGAATAATAACGATTCAACTAATCGAGAGAATGTGGCTAACTTGGGGATCATTATTACTAGTAAACCTTAGCACTAGATCACTGCTAAATCGCTGGTACAAGGCAAATCAAGTACGTCACATATGAGTAATTGGCTTGTTTCATATATCGCATTATCATATTATAAATCTTTCGCTATTCCACCACTTCTCGGCATTAACCAAGAAAGCAAAATGGTTGATGTTTTTGTGATTTCTTCATTTTCCTCGTGTTTTCCTAACTTCTTTAAGGTGCTAGGGGTATTGTATAATATACTTATCTCTGAAATAAATAACTCTGGTAAGTTTTACAACGTCCTGGGGATTATTGGAGGCTTATTTATGTTAAAATAATAAAAATATTAAATAAATAAATGCAATAAAAAAATTAAATTGTTTTCAGGTTTCATTATGTTTTTACCAACTACGTTTTTCCACTCCCAACAAATGTATCTATCCAAGTAAAAACATTTTACGGGAGTTTTTCGCTTGAGGGTAGAACTCCAACTCCGACATTTCAATATTTCTTATCGAATCAGGAAGGAGATGGTTCGGGGGGGCTCGGGCAATGTGAGCAGTAGAATGCTTGGGTTGTAAATTTTGTTAGTGAGGAGAGTCGAACCGCTGTGTGCAATACTGTTATGACACCGTTGCGAATAGGAGTTGTGAACATGGGTGAGACTCTGGTGTGTATATTACCCAAGTTATAGTTATAGGTGGGGGGAGGATATATATGAATGCAGAAATGAAAAGTCTCAGAATTGTAGACACCGTACAGATTCACTTTGGATCCTGTACAGTGAATGAGGAACCACATCAGAATCGAACATTTTGTACTGTTTTGGTAATAACCTTGACACAGAGAGATGAAACGCTTCAGAATCAGAGAACCCATTTAGTCGGAAAGGAACCACCTTGGAATCGGATACTCCATTCTCTAAGGAGATACACAAGTGCCTCACTGGGTGATGACGATAGGAAGTGGAGAAGAAAACAATTTCACATTTGCTATTAGTCGACTTATTGCAAGTGGTCTTTATATACTCTGAGCAAGTAAGTGTAAGACCCCCTACAGTGGGAAAGGAACTACATTGGAATCAGCAACACCGTATTGAGAGGAGAGCTCGGAACACAAGTGCCCCACGGGGTGTGAGAAAGCGTACAACTTCATAGTTATAAATAGAATGAGTTCAACCTGTCATAAGCACTCTTTAAATGTCCTGAGCAAGTTAGTACATCCTTCCCCACACGTAGGCCATTAGGAAGGCTTGTGGTAGGACCCCAGTACAGTGTTAGAGGAACTATCTCGAAATCGAAGACCCCGACGAGAGCAGAGGATACTTCTGAACACAAGTGCGTCAATTGTTGTGAGCAGCTTAGCAACTTCTGATTTTGCGAAAGAAAGATAAGATTGACCTGCTGCAAGCGCCCTTTATATATCCTGAGCATTTCAAGTTCCTACATCCCTTGGGACACGTAGGTTGTAGCGAGATCCTGTACAGTGGTTGGAGAACAACCTTGGAATTGAAGACTCCTTGAGAGGAGAAATCTGGAAACGCAAATGCCCCACTGGTACTCGACTTGCTATTGTCGACGGACTCCTCATAAAGGCATGTAACTAATAATATTTGAATATATCATCGTAATCTGGGGTATGACCTACTCCACTTCAGAAATAGATTCTACAGTTCATTTTTCAGGAAGTTTTCCTTGTTCAGTTTTTCGTTTGATCGCTCATTCTTCCGATTTTCCACGATTCAATGACTTCTTTTCACCTGGCCGACCTTGTTTCGCTAAATCAGCAAACACTTCTTAAAGACACTCAAAATTTGATATTCTGTTGGAAAGAGCATACAATTTTAAAACACTCCGATGCGATGAAATAGGAATGAGTTTGGAAAGTGAGATTAATTAAGCATGGGACATTTCGAATTTATTGGAAGTTTCTATGTTCTATGCCCAATTTAATCTGCATGTTTTGTTCCAATTTCAAAGCTAAACATTGTTATGGGTATAGTAAAATAGGAAGTGAAGAAATGAACTACTTCAAATTTACGAATTGAATGATAAAGTCAACCTTCCCCAACCGCCTCTTATATACCCTGGACAGGTAAGTGTCATGATCTTTTGAGCCCATAGGTCATAGGGACGTTTGCAGCAGGGACACTGTACAGTGGAGGAGCAACCATTTGGAATTGGAAACTCCGTGAGAGGAGATATCTAGGAACACAAGTGACCCACTGAGTGTACGAAAATAGGAAGTGAGGAAATGAACAACTTCAAGAGTGCAAATAGAATGATGAGATCGACCTTCCGCAAGCGCTTCTTATATACCCTGAACAGGTAAGTGTCTAGATCTCTTTGGACACAGGTCACAGGAACGTTTGAAGCAGGGACACTGTACAGTGGAGGGAGCAACCATATTGGAACCGGAAACTCTGAGAGAGGAGATATCTAGGAACACAAGTGGCTCACTGAGTGTACGAAAATAAGAATTGAGGAAATGAACAACTTCAAGTGTGCAAATAGAATGATGAGGTCGAACTTCCGCAAGCTTTCCTTATATACCCTGAACAGGTAAGTGTCTAGATCTCTTTGGACACAGGTCACAGGAACGTTTGCAGCAGGGACACTGTACAGTGGAGGGAGCATCTTAGAATCGGAAACTTCGTGGGAGGAGATAGCTAGGAACATAAGTGGCTCACTGAGTGTACAAAAATAGGAAGTGAGGAAATGAACAACTTCAAGTGTGCAAATAGAATGATGAGATCAAAATTCCTCAAACGCCCCTTATATACCCCCCTGACCAGGCATGTAGCTCTAGGGATCAAGAAAGTTGAGGAAGAGTCTCAGATTCAAGGGTTCTCTCTTACAAAAGAATTTTACTGACGTCAAAAATCTTTAATATACTATAAATTGATTCTGCGTTGCTAGTCACCTTAGTGAATGCAAAATGAACAGAATATCATACTTTACACTTTGTTGTTGGTTTTTTGACTCGGTCGATGTTCAGTTTTATTTGGGTTGAATGACCACACCAGTCTTGGAAGTTTTGTTTGTTTATTTTTTCATGTGCGATATTTCGGCGCCGTGATGGCCGCCCTCATCAGGCATAGTATAAAACCTATCAGCAAAGATAAAAATTGGCATCACATTTTTTTATTATAATTATATTTATAGGAACTAATATTATCTACATTTAGCTAACCTAGCTGGGGAATAACATGATGTGGAGCGTAAGATAATTTATATGTGGTAGGTACTTACAATAATGCTTTTTCGTGCTATCATCACCCAGGGCCGTCTTTATGGAAAACTGGTTTTTACATCTGTATTGGTGGGAGGAGGGAACGTGTACTAGTATGTTTTGGTGGGATGAAGTGTCTGGGAAATTTTTTGGAGCAAAAGCACTTCAAAACTTGTCAACTGTGATGCACTTGAAAACTTGTCACGGAAGTAATGCTGTCAAGGAAGGTTGTTTTCTACATGGACTGTTTTCTCATGGTTGCTCTGGGTGGTGGTGACACTTGTACATAGTGGTTGTGGTTGAAAGTTTTCTTCTGTTTTTTCGTTTACATGGTGGGATGGTGAGACTATGAATAAATTTGTCAGATTGAATAAGTAGGCAGAATATATTTGTTTTTTGTGAAAGAATGAAGGTGATCGTATTTTTACAAACTAGGAGAGTATCTATTGTATACATCAAAACTTGGGAAAACTAGGTACTTATTAAGATTATAAAATAGTATGGTAACTTTTTTAATTGTTTCTATTGATCAAACCATGATAAACTCTGGCTAATTTGTTGACATCTGATCTATAGTTGATTGCACTGTCACGGTTTTTTACCACAAAAGCCATTTCTTTAATATTGCGTTTTTTATATTGATTTTCATATGTGCAGACACTCCAATTGTTTAGTTGTGGGACATGTTGTGTTTCAGCTACGTGCTTGGTGAGGACAGTTTTTGGTTCTTTGGAGCGAATGACTGTTTGTTGATGTCAGTCCTGTGATCAGACATGCGGTTTGAGCCTAGCTGGGTGGTTTGACCATAATATGCGAGTCTACATGAGGCTTGACACGGAATTTTGTACACTAGGTTGCTGCGGTCGTTTTTTTGGACTCTATCTTTTAGTTTTGAAAAATATTTCGTATTGTTGGTTTGGTTTCTATAGGCTATCTTGATATTGGGGTTGTGGGATTTGAGACTTCTGCTAATTTGGTTGGAGAGAGGGCCAGCAAAAGTGAGTGATCCAAACTGTATTGGGTGAGTGGAATCAGTGGTGTCTGTAGCTTGAGATCTTGTGTTATGTGTAGGTGGGGAATGGGGCGAATGTATCTGGTTTTGGTTTGGCGAGTTTTTTTTGTTGAATTTATCTATGGCTCTATGTATGATTTTCTTGATAAGTTTGAGTGGGTAACCGTTGGCGGTCAAAATTATTTTGGTCTCTTCAATATGTTTATTGTGGAATTGGGGGTGAGATAGGAAAAGTCTTCTTTGGTTGTTGTTTACACAATTCATTTTGTAATGGTGGGGTTGATAAGAATGGAAATGTATGATGCGGCCAGAGTATGTTTCTTTTGTGTAGTAGTCTGTAATGATTTTATTATGGTCTTTGATCAATCTAATATCTAAAAAGGGCAGGGAGTTGTCAATTTCTTCTTCTTTTGTAAATTCAATACCGTTGCATGCATTGTTGAATTCAGAGAATAATCTATCAATGGCTGCCTCTCTTATCAATATCACAGAATCGTCAACATATTTTTTTATCCATATTATGTCCTTCGCAAACTTTTGGGTTACTTTATCGAAAATATAATCTAGTACTAAGTCTGCAATAATTGGGCTTACAGGGGACCCCATGGGAACTCCTGCTGTCTGATGATAATATTTTCCTTCAAATACACAATAGTTACTGTCTAGAACAAAGTCAACCATCTCTAAGAATTTTGAATAGTGGAGTTTTGGATTATTTGATTTGATTTGAGGCCAATGGTTTTTTATGGTGGTGATTGCTAAATTAATGGGAATGGTTGTGAAGAGTGATTTGGCATCCAATGATATAATTTTGTACCCATTAGGAACTGCTAGGCTTTTTAGGGATGTTAAGACCTCAAATGAGTTCTTTACATTGAATTTAGTTTTGTCAACATATGGTTTGAGTAGATCAGCTAGGTATTTGGAGATATTATAATTTGAAATGAAATTATAATTATATATTAAAATTATTATAATTTGAAATGAATTATAAATGAAGAAACAATTAAAAAAGTTACCATACTATTTTACAATGTTAATAAGTACCTACCTAGTTTTCCTAAGTTTTGATTTATATAATACCTACCCTCCTAGTTTGTAAAAAAAATACGATCACCTTCATTCTTTCACAAAAAACAAATATTCTGTCTACTTATTCAATCTGACAAATTTATTCATAGTCTCACCATCCCACCATTTAAACGAAAAAACAGAAGAAAACTTTCAACCACAACCACTATGTACAAGTGTCACCACCACCCAGAGCAACCATGAGAAAACAGTCCATGTAGAAAACAACCTTCCTTGACAGCATTACTTCCGTGACAAGTTTTCAAGTGCATCACAGTTGACAAGTTTTGAAGTGCTTTTGCTCCAAAAAATTTCCCAGACACTTCATCCCACCAAAACATACTAGTACACGTTCCCTCCTCCCACCAATACAGATGTAAAAACCAGTTTTCCATAAAGACGGCCCTGGGTGATGATAGCACGAAAAAGCATTATTGTAAGTACCTACCACATATAAATTATCTTACGCTCCACATCATGTTATTCCCCAGCTAGGTTAGTTAAATGTAGATAATATTAGTTCCTATAAATATAATTATAATAATAAAAAAATGTGATGCCAATTTTTATCTTTGCTGATAGGTTTTGTACTCATACTTTACACTTACAACTTCATTTGTAATTCTAACATCCGAAGTGTCCAGTCAAGTTGAAATTTTTTATGGGAAAGTATTACCTTCTTGCCTTCAAACACTGAACGAGACGGGAGTGCCGTAGTGGAACGTCTAAATCATAAAAATACGAGTGATTTCAGCTGAGTTGATTGTGATTCCCAAGCATGGACGAAGCAGGAATCAGTGTAATTCATAATCTTTGTGTATACTTGATTGACCGTTAGAATAAATACGTTTTATTGCTTCTAAAAACATTGTACGCCAAGCTAAATCATACAAATTTACATTATAGCTATGAATCCTAATGAACAACCGCTGTAATGTGTTCATTGCTGACACGTGGCGTATTAAATTTATGCCGGTCATAATTTACCAAACGCGGACAAAGGCGGGGACGTTTTATTAGTCCGTTTGATTTGCATACGCCGACGATTTCATACTGAGTTTCACTACCCATAATTGATTGAGTGGGAGAATCTAGTAATGAGAGGATTTGTTTCATTTCTAATACTGAATCTTGTGACCTTTGTGATTGACTGAAACAAAATGCCATACAAAATCCGACGGTAATTCTTCCCCTAAAATACGTTAAAAGTTTAATATTGTTGGATGAAATTACTTAGCAACTTTTCAGGTTAGTTAACATTGATGAGGTGAAATTTACAAAAATTCGAAGGCACATTCAACCAGTGAAGTCGTTAAACTTTTTTTGAATAAATTGTTACTACTGGAGTTGGTACCCGGTTTTTTTAAGGTTGGTCTTCTTGACATTTGATCGTATAGAATAGTTTTTAAATTTCCTTCAGACTTGAATAGTTTTTCTTTTCCGATCCTCAATTTCTATGTGCCCGGATTTTGATAGTATCCGGATTAGAGCGTGTAGCTCGAGGCATTAACTTTAGAGATAAAGTAAACACATGCCTTGCTTTTGATGGCTGCTTGTGAAGAAATAACGATAAACGAAAACAGACCGTAGTAGGCTTGAATGATATAGAAAATATACTTGGGTCATGAGACAATCCTTTATCCCTTGTATAGGTAGAAGTTAGAACGGTCTTGGTCAGAGACGGAGAGACAGTGGCGAAGCGAAGATAAAATACGCACAATTATGCACGTAGACTTGATCTATGAATTCGCGGATCTACGAGTATGAAGCCGCGGATGTTCTTCGTGGTTCAAGTCTGCACGGTTCAATAATCTGCTGATTCTATAAATACTATTAATTGACTTAATAGAATATTTTTTTATGCCTATGATGCATTTCCGAGTTAGTCATGGGGTATGCAATCAACCTACTAGACAGAAGGCAGAGCCAAAACATAGATAACTCTTATTAGGAATTAGTCCACAATTGAAAACATTGACTTGATGAAGCTTTCAACTCTATGGGACTACTCTTTAAATGACAAAAAGTGCAAATACGATCAAGCTTTGAGTGGTTTTATGAGCCGGTCCAGTAGGGGGAACGCAATTCAATTTTTTGATAAGGGTATCTACCGCGCCGCGCTGTCACCCTTGAATTGGTCACGTTTAACTTTGAGTTTACGCTTTGAACATAATGAAAATAACTACTTGTAATAGAAATAATTTGTGTTGAGTCGAACTTCTACAACGACTATTGGGTGATGAAGCAGACTAAAGTTTAAATAAATATGTATATATATATATATATATATATATATATATATATATATATATACTAGCCGCTCCGGCTCGCTCCGCTCGCCTCCACGTCCAGCCGGGGGGCCAGCCCCCCGGACCCCCCGTTAAATTGCTCGCTTCGCTCGCAAAGTGTGGCATATAGGGAATGTTGCTCGCTTCGCTCGCAAAGTGTGGTATGTAGGGAATGTGTGGCTGTATACATGGAATGTATTACAATTGAAACATGTAGGGGATGTTGAAACGGTAGATCTCTAAGGGTAGGTTTAACTTCTGTGGGGGATGCTGCTCGCTTCGCTCGCTTGAGGAAGTTATACTGCCCACCCAACTTGGCAGACGTTAATTAAAATAGAAATTAAAAATTTTGTCTAAAAAATAAAAAAAAAATTTAGGAGTGGACTACCCATAACATTTAGGGGGATGAAAAATAGATGTTGGCCGATTCTCATAGATACCGGATAAGCACAAAAAATTTCATCAAAATCGGTCAAGCCGTTTCGGAGGAGTATGGCAACGAAAACTGTGACACGAGAATTTTATATATTAGATATATATACCTTTAACATTTGCTGGGAATAGGGACCGGGAAAATGCCGCGAGTGTTGATACCGCGAATGTCGAGTCTATTGACGTAATCTGTATAAAACCCGTTTATCAACCTGCACAGATCAAGAAAAAATATATTCATACCTGATTATTGTTAAAAATAGGATGTGTATTTTATTTGAGTAACGTCTTCCGTAATTGACGCTGCAGTTTTCGGTAGGGTAACGCAGTTAACTGAAGTTGCAGGAGAAATAGGACGCTCCGCTCAAGATCAGGATCCTCATCCGGTAACTGACTGCACTTTTTTCGACCGTTTACGTTTGGGAGAGGTTCAGCGTGGCCTGTGAGACTGTTGGCTTCAACTCAACATAATCCTTGATCTATCCTTGGGAAACGGACTTGGCAACCCCTGCGGACTCCCTGAAGAAGGCTCAGTTCCTGGGGAGAAACGTTGGAGATGAATAGAAACTAGTAGACCAGTGCTCACAAATTGAGTCACGTGATAGCGCATTTTCTTGTGAGGAGATTCGCATGAAATAGTCGCTTCCTGCGTTGAATAGGAGGCAAAATGGTTTTGGACCTCACTCAGCTTATCAATGACCTCTCAGTTGTCATCAACATTCTACCTGCAGCCTTCCTCTCAAATTTCAGCTTCCTGCGTCAAATAGGAGATAAAATGGCTTCACTCAGCTGATCGAAAACTCTGATGCGTCTTCGGTATTCTCCCTTGAGCCTCCCTCTCAAATTTCAGCTTCTTGCGTCGAATAGAAGACAAAACGGCTTTGGAGCTCATTCAGCTGATCGACTGATCAGCCAGTGATCACTGGCTGATCTTCCCTGATACATCTTTATTCTCGCCATGTTAGAGATTACATTCATACCAAGTTTCAACAAAATCAGACGTCGGGAAGTGGCAATTAAAACGGTTGTAAGAAGACATACATACATACATCAACTGACAAAGTGAACACAATAGCTCATTTTTCATTCTTTTAAAGGAAATTCGCTAAAAACCAATTTACGGACAGATAGGTCTTTTGTGTAAAAATCTTGTAATAATTTGAACTGTTCAAATAAAGAAACGTTGAATACCCAAGTTCATAATCGTTTTTCAATGTGAAAGCTGAAGTAAATATTAGTAGAAACTCATCAGAACAGCTATAATAAAATTGTGATAGCAAAACACAATAAATCTTGATAACACGTACATCTCATTTGACACGAGCTTTTTTGCATCCCCAAAACCAAAGTGAAGAGATAAGCTAATGACCCAGTAATCAAACTCCTCCGCTACCAACCATTTGCCAAAGAGCCCAGCAGGCTTTTAGCGGTGAGCTGACCACCGTTTTAATGACTTAGATTTTTCGACGTTTTTTTCCTTCGAATGAAAAAGGACAGGATCCGGGTTGGAAACTGCGAAATAATCTTATCGTTCGATTTGTTTAGAACGGAGAATCCGACTAAACGGTTCAAGGAAGGACCGCCCAACGGTGGTTTTGCATGATGAGAAAGTCATTGTGAATCCGCGTCACGTATCTGCACAAAAATCTGCATTTCGGGTCTTGTGTGGCGTAAAGGGTAAAAAATGAAGAAACGCTTTCTTAAAGACAGGCCTACATGTGTAGAACGTTTTAAGCCTTACCAGTTGTAGGCTATCATGTTTACCTATTTTAGGATGGTTGGAAATTTTTTCGGCCTGACCAAATCACTGTAGTAAATGGCTTGAAGAAGCATATTGTCCAATTTTCTATGTATAGGCATACTTTTTTGTTGTAAGAAATGGATAAACTCAAACCTGATCGAAGATGGGACTGGGGGAAACCCTAGCCTCCACAGGAACCCTCCCGATTCCTCAACAGAGGGATATGAGAGCGTTACCCGTTCAAACCGACTATTTGAGGATAGTTGATCTGACTAAATCACTGTAGTAAAAGGCTTGAAGAAGTATATTATTCAATTTTGTATGTAGGCATACTTTTGTTGTTGTTGTTGTTGTATGGAGTGGATAAACTCAAAACTGAGCGAAGATGGGATCAGGAGAAATCCTAGCCTCCATATGACCCCTCCCCTCAATTCCTGAACAGGGTTGGGTCAGTGTTGACCGATCATACCGTCTATTTGAGGATAGTTGGACATTTTTTTGGCCTGACTAAATCACAGCAGTAAATAGCTCGAAGAAGCATATTGCTCAATTTTGGATGTAGGCATACTTTTTTGTTGTTGTAGGCAGTGGATAAACTCAAACTGAGCGAACATGGACTAGAAGAAACCCTAGATTCCATACGACCCCCCCCCCATTCCTTATCAGAGTTAGGTGAGAGAGTCGCCCAGTCAAACCGACTAAGTAAAACTCCACTCCTTTTTAGCGAATTTTTGAAGAAAATTAAGCTATTGCTCTCTCCTCAAAATTTGGAGAATGTGAATTTTTGAAACAATTTTATGCAGAAATCCGTTTCAGGCTATTCTGAATCATATTCTGAAGTTTAACGCATTTTTTATGTATGTATGTATGTACGAGTATGTATGTATGTATGTATGTATGTATGTATGTATGTATGTATGTATGTATGCATGTATGTATGCATGTATGTATGTATGTATGTATGTGTCATTCCAGACGATAACTGTCCGTAGAATTGTGCTAGAAACTTCAAACAAATTTTAAAATGTTAAGGACACAAAACGAAAGTTTGAGTTCGTTGGCCAGCATGATCGGATTACATCTTCGGGTTGAAATTTTCAAAAATGTAGTCAAAAATTTCTAAATAGCCTGTTTTTTGCGATTTGTTGTGCGAAATAATTTTTTCAGGGTACTAACATGTGGTATATTCGGAATCAGCGTAAAATTTCCTATAAGAATATGTATCAAGTTTTCAAAAATTTCAAAGTTGAAAAATCAGTCAAAAATCGAAATAATGCCGTTCGCTAGTTGTACAAAACGGTAATATTTGCATGAAACATTGTCCGAATTCAGATTGAACTACTCTTATGGAAGTATCCCTGTATAACCAATCCTAGAACCATGCTGTTTAAAACGTAGGTAGTAGGTGCTTGTTAAAAAAAAAAAAAAAAAAAATGTAATCACAACTGATGAGTTTACTCAGTGAAATATTCCGTCCTCCGATTCTCTCGGTCGCTCTCTTTAATATTTTACGCTCAACTGTTTTAGGACCTAGATTTGTCTTTAAATCAACAAGCATAGTTTAATAATAATAAATCCTAATTATTTTTAATAATTTGATTCCATTTTTGTCTATCAAAATTATAAACTAAAATTTCTCTACACGATCAATAGCGACTGAAATGTCGAAGATTTCTTTAAAAATTCGCTCATGGGGTCATGCTGCATGACTGGACTTTTTCTCGCTGATGAATACACTGAAACGAATTATTCAGTACTACTAGGCTGATTTATTCTTTCATTTTTTGGCCTGTAGGCTTTTTTCCTAATTATTTGTCTTCCTTTTCGAGGTTCTCAACCCTCTGTCCATTTAAGTAGAGACAAGGCAGAAAGGACATTGCATCTTTATTTAGGGCTTTACTTTGTTCCTTTTTTTTCCACCTTGTACCTATGTTATGGATGATTATAATCTATTTTTGCACACTGATTTCAGTTTTTTCTCTTCTTTGCGTTATTACTGTTGGTTTATTATTTTCAATAATGCACCTTTGTAATCGACCAAGAAAAAAAGTTAACCCTTTCAAAATTTGTTGTTTCACGTTTTAAGATGCGTCTAATTCAAAAAGCGAATAAAAATAATCCACCAGACCTTCGTACGCCGTCAAGATATTTTCTCCAAAACTACTAGATCAAAGTTTATGAAACTTGGGAATTAAAAATCACAAATGGGGTCTTGTCGGTCCTATATGCTCAGTTCAACAGTTCACCTTCCATAAGGGCTAGGACTTTTGGCAGTAAAAGATAACAGCAACATAGTAGCGAATCATAACTAGTGGAACATAGTGATAATCGTCTTGTATACTAAGATTATCGCATCAGTTGATATAAACTCTCGTCACAGTTGATATAAATTCTCGTCACCGAGAGACGGACTAGTGAAGCATAGGTAGGTGATTTATTTACTTGTCTCGTTAATTTCAAGTTGATGGGTGTAACTAAATCAGTGTCGATAGGTATGTTTGGATCAAAAGGACTTGTAAGATGGAGATGTTTCATTTAATTGCTTTAATTTTCTCTGGGTACGTGCCAAAATCTATATAATATTGATAACAGAGTCATTGTTTTGCTAGAAAACCACGGAATAGCGTTACACAAATCGGTTACGGAGGTGGGACTTGTGAGTCGAATGTCTTCTTACAGTGCTGAAATGTCTAATAGAGCTCCTTTGAGATATCTTTAATGCAATTACAATTATGAATGGGCTCTGATCAGCTGAGGGATCTGTTCGGCCATGAAAACAATGCGTCGAACATGGCCTAGTGGAAACAAAAAGAAAACCAATCCCAAAAGACTTCTTAGTTTTCGCTTTTCTTACATGAGGTTACAAGAAGTGGAAGGCTATAAAACGTTTCCGCTCACTCCCTGATCGGCATCTGCTGATACACCTCATAGCTGAGATGCGGAAATTATTACTTTCAATGATTCCATCACACTTAGTCCCGAACGTATCATACTATGTTCATATTATCCATGTTAAACTAAAGGTGGATTTTGTACCATTTGGCAGACTATTTTGATCACAGTTTCACGAGGCAGAGTTGGAAACTGGCTTTGATATTTACTGAAAAAGTATGTTTCGATATTGTTGCATAGCTCTCGAATAAATTTCGGTGCTATATCTATCGAGTTATGTCGTTTAGTTCCGAAAATCCACTCGAGAGAGAACTCTCATTCGATTTTGATGGCCCCTAATTAAAATAAACGTTTTTGTAGATTCTTTCCACATCTTTGTGTTGACCCACTCTCAAATCCAAAATTCGGTCATTAATTTCCAATCTATCGGCTCGTTTGTGCTCAGGGAATGCAGGTATTTCAGGTATTTCAGTTTTGATCAGACCTAAGACATTCTTCGGACATTTTCATTTGTTAACGATCCCTAAATTTTATGAAGAAGGTTTATTCAATTTTGGCGATTCATTCTTTTCTTTCTCACTAATAAGGACGAACGTTTTTAAGGGGTGTTACGCAATCAACCTGAGAACTTTTGTAAAAGCCACAAAATTACGTGTCTGTACTGAATTTGGAAGAAAAAATACCAGTCATACAGCTTGATTGTATGAGCGAATTTTTTCTTAAATTACCTATCGTATTATAATATGTTGAATTGTAACGGAATTTGAGGCTTTTGAGTACAAATAAATTGTTGAAAACCAATTTCGAGGCAAAAAACTCATACTAAATAAAATTCGGCGTTTCAATAAAGGTGTTGGATTATTCGATATATTTTTCAGTTTTTATAGATTTTTAAGCAAATATAAATGTAATAAATTTTCTACTTCAATCACGGACACAAAGCTTCCCTTCATTCGGTAGTGAGGAATCAAAAATAAGTAAATAAAATAAATTAAGAAAGAACGAAAGAAAGTAAATCCGAAAACATACATTTTGACGCCTCGTTTTAGCGTATAAATCCGATCTACCATTACATATTTGGCATCAGGCGATCAGGGGGTCCCTACCCCACCACTAGGATTTACAAAGACGATTGGGTTTGAGCCGACACAACAGGGTGAGATCGGGAGGTGGTCAATGTTGAGCCGAAGCTCTACTTTAAGCTAATTGTGATTTAACAGTTGGATGCAGAATCTAAAACTATAAAATACGAATTCTGCATTTTTTAGGACACTTCAAATAGGGAAGTGAAACTTCACATCCATTCATTAGAGTACTCTGTATATTGAGATGACTTGGTTACTTCTCGGAAATACCTTCAGGGGCTCGAAATAACGGATCCCCCACGGTTCAACCGAGATAGCCTCGGATTTTATGATCCGATCAACTCTCTTTATGCACATCGCTCGGTTAGTCTCCGGTATCGATTGAAACGTCGGATTAGAAAGACACTGTAGAATTCTCGTTAAAAGTTCATTTTTACGTCCCTCCATCAGAACATTCTGAGAGCTGAAGAATTTCCTCGACAACTGGTGCATTCTCAGGTTTCATCATACAATTATAAATATGGATGATTTTTTTTCTTCAGTTCAATCTGAACTTCAACAAAATTGTACCATTGTACGAAAAAATGAACTTGAAACAATCAAACACGATTATGGTTTCATTCAAAAATGGGCAATCATACGCTTTGTGAACTTTTCGAAATTTAAAATAGAAACGGTAGATTATAACTATGTATACTTTGAATACTCATCTACGCAATACACATACACTCAATACGCAACCTCGATTCTCTTGACACCCAAGACTTCATCAACGACTGAAGGTTTAAAACAATTTCAGGGATTGAGCGGGTTGAATTCTTGGGAACATGAAAATTTGTCTTTGACCACAGCTTCTGCACGATCAAGATTATAATCCGTACTAAACTCACTCTATCCTAATAGATAGTTACTCCCTGAACATTTATGAATATCGTTGCAACTGGTTCATCTGTAGTTTGTATTGTGTATACACTCGTCAGTATGAAATCCTAATGCAAATATGATTTCAAATACATTGAATATCAATATCAAAATTTGACCTCAAAAGAGCCACTATGGACCCACTGATATACTAGTTATCTAATTGTGTAATACATCTATTGAAAGTACTCAGTCATGCAGCATGACTAATAGAGCGAATTTTCAAAGAAAAGTTGTGGATAACATTAAATTAGGCATTTAAATTCTGATCATTGAAGCTAACCCCTGAATAAAACTGAGAGGACAGCCGTGTGACGAGATCGCAAAGAAAATTGTAGAACACGCAGCCGAACTCACAAATTCGTCAATTATGGACATTTTTCAACGAAAAATGGATTTTCCTCACTTATTTATGAATTTTGGAGATCTGGGAGTGGTCACAATCGTCTCAGCGCTAAAAAATACTTTGACTGTGGCACCCCACATACCTTTTTGTAAAAAAAAATTATTTGTTGGCATTTTTTTGGGCCATTAAAAGTGTAAATTTCAGCCTGAAATTTTAGAACGATCGAGCTGGCCAACGACGGATTTCTCTGCGTTGGAACGAATTTTTCACGCCATTTTTAAAGGAAGTTATCGTCTGGAAATACACCCTACATATATACATATATATATATATATATATATATATATATTTATATATATATATATATATATATATATATATATATATATATATATATATGATGAGGATCAGTCATAAGATTTTGATTTGCCAAATTTTCGGTTAAGTTTATTAATATTCTCAAGGCCTAGGGAAAATATATCATGAGATTAGGATGAACTGTATACTACTCCATGTAAGTAACTCAAATAATATTTCTAATTTAAGAACCATATTCGTTCAATATGATGTACGTAACCATAGATGAAATCGTAATCTCATTATGTATTTTCCCTAGGCCTTGAGAATGGTAATAAACTTTACCGAAAATTTGGCAATCTTATGACTGATCCCCAAGAAAACCACCTCTATTACATTTACCAGTCAATAACTTCACACCTCATATATATATAAGACGTTATAATCTACTATCGTGTTCGTTGATGCATGAAACGGATTCAAACCCACTTTCAAAGCCATGTAAATGGCTCACTTTTTCCTCGAAAATTCGCTAAAAACAAAGGCTCAATGGTACATAAATGATGATAAGTAAAACGCAGTGGTTTCTCAGGTGGAACAATTTGAAATATGAAAGGGATGTAAGTTTCTCGAAATCTATTGCCTCTATACGGAGAAGTATCTTACCGTACCGCCGGTTGCTTCATTTTAGTGCAGGGCATTGTATAGTTACTCAAGCCCCTCTTTCCCATCCATTCCAGCTGCAAACAATACGACTCCTCTCCTTCAATACCGCCGTATTCCTGCTAAGCTTCGACTGAACTCCTGATCTGAATAAAAATAACCATTCCGTCGTTGCTAGTAAAATGCATTGCATAACCAACAAATTGAAGGATGACTTCTTAAAAGTCATTGCTACGAATTTTTGTCTTGAAAGAAGCTTTGGCAAATGATATTAGGTGCAATTGTCTTTATCGGGACTACCATATCCAAGTAGGCTCGCAGTTAGTGCGAAGGAATATATATCGGAACAATCCTCAACTACTCTTCATTGTTTGGCAGGAATTGCTTGTTTTCTCACGATTCTTGGATTTAGTCATACATAAATACATATTTATATTGAATATATTTATAGCACATTTATTTTAAGTAGTATTTCATATATTTCACCCATCATCAGGAATTTTCGCATCCCTCAAGGGATATAGGTAATACAAAAAAATACAAAATACACATCAAAAATGAAGTAAAATGCTGCCAAACAAATGCCAGGAAACGGGCAAATCTCATGAGATCTGCTCCATTTGATAATCTTTTCAACGGTTAGTACAGTGAATTTTATTTTTACTTTCACTTACTTTCATTTAGGGGAGAAAAGTTTGTTTTAATGTTAACAAATTAGGTTTTTTCCAATGAAAGCTATTGTTTTCTGGAAACAAGACCATCTATGAACCTACGAGTCTGTTTCTACGTATTTTTTCACGCTGGATCGAATCGTAACACTTGCAGATCTCTCCAACTTTGTCATAATTGCGTTTTCAATTTATTTAACAAGTTTTTCCCTACAAATACATGCAACTTTTATTATGCACAACATACCAAAATTTTGTGAGTCCAGAAGTAAAACTCTGTTATATCGGAGTCGGAGAGACCTGAAAGTGTTACCATTTGATTCACCGTGACAAAATACGTAGAAACCGACCCTAAACTCGTGGGTTCATAGAGTCATGTTTTAAAGAAATCCTTCAATTTCATTGAAAAAACCACATTTTTTAACAATGAAACAATCTTTATTCCCCTAAATATTTAAGTAAAAGTAAAATTGACTATACATTAAAGAGCGTATTAAATGAAGTAATATTCATGAGATTCGCTAGTTTCCTGGATTTTTTTTTTTTTTTTTTTTTTCTTTCTTTCTTTTCCGAAGCGTTGTAACTAAAGTTTTACAAATTTTTAGAAATTCTATTTTTTCAGAATTTTCTTTGTTTGAGTTGCTGTTGTGGTCTACAGGTGGGAGTTTTCCTGAATCAAAGTGCACCATGCTTATAAAAAATTTAACGCCGATTCCGAAAATGTGGTCAAAAGTTAAAATTCAATAATTAAAAATGTATAAATTCAAGTTTGAGAGGAAAAAAAGACGGGTTCCCTTAAAAACCAGTTTAAAAAATCATATCTTGAGAACGTATTTAGATAAAAGTATGCGATTGGCGGCATTTTATTTCATTTTGTATGTAATTTTACGCAAAAAATGTTTTGCATCTACGATTAGTTCACTCTGTGTAAGATCTTGACTCGGTAGGGCTCGACTTATTGAACGTGGCTGGCTGACATTTTTACGGAAGTGGTATCTACAGGGGATATTGAATTTACTCTATAGAAAAGCATCCCGCTACTTCCCTGGCTCATTTGGTGGGTATGAGATTAAATCTTAATGGGGATCAGAGTTGAATTTAGTTCAGGGTCAGAGAGAAAGGGCGAATCAAGTCTTCCAAACGAGAGAGCCATCCCAAACCGTTTTATTGAGGGCGGGCCGTCGTGATGAGACCAGTGACATTTCGCTGGTCCAGCCGTAACGACCGGAAGCGTCTCTCGGAACTTCTTCTTTCTCCACTCATCTTCTTCGTCTTCATCTTCATCACCTCCTTCTTCCCCCTCATCTTCCTTTATGATGACTCCTACAGCTCGTTGCCGATGGCCATCACACTATGCGTGTAATCAAGATAAAAACTCTCTCTTCGTTAGGGGTTTTTTTTTGTGCCTCCCTTCTCGCCTTGATTTCTAACTACACGTGGTACACCTATAATATTGGCATTGTAACCACATTCAGTTAGCTCTTTTTTCAGAGATTTTAGTCCAGGAGCCAATGCCGAAAAGTTCGAGATTGGATTTTGCAAATTTAGTCTGTTCTGAGTGAGAAAATCTTTGACCCTATCTCGAAATTGGTGGAACACAAAATGGTTGCATCATAAAGAGAGCTCAATTTGGCCAATTTAAAGTTTTTCTTTTATAATTCCTAAACCCTACAACCTACTGAAATTTGTATATGTAGCGAACATGTAGAGCGTAAAAAACCAAAACGATTCGACCCCAAAACTTTGAATTATCTCCCGGTTAGATTCAGGTCTGCCGAACCTCATTCGATTCAGAGGTAAATACTTTCCGAATTTCACATCGAGCATATTTTAGTTGTTACCGTTTGGCAATAAAGTACAAAGTAAAAGGCCGTTTTTGCGAAATTTATGTGTAAAATGACATAAAATTTATGAATTTGGCTGTAAGTCATTTGGAAAATATTCAAACTTGAGTGGAATGAGCGTTGGCAGACTGGAATCAGACCAATATTATCACCACTAGGTGATTTTGAAGGACAATAATTCTTGACCGGGGGGGAGGGCCTGACCAAAACCTAGCCCGATTTTCAATTATTTGTAATTCGCTTATTTTTGAAAGATAATTCAGAGTTTCGGGATCGAATCGTATTGTTTTTCATTCTCTAAAACTTTACTGTGTATAAAAATGTCTGAAGGATCTACGGTTTAGAAATTATTAGAGAAAAACTTCAACATAGGAAAATTAAGCCATCTTTATGAGGCCGCGATTTTGTATTCCACCGATTTCGCGATGGCAGACAAGGATTTTCTCACTCATAACGAACTAAATTTTCAAAATTGAATCTCACACCTTCTCCTGAAGTTACTACCTGTTTTCGGCCTTTGCTCCTGGACTATTAGGTCAAACCACACAAAACAGTCCGACATGTTTGGCGGGTCTTTTTGTAACATGACCATATGACGTACCTAGTTAGTTATAAACGACGAGACGAAAGTGTATAAAGTGATCCTACATGTTTTAATTGGTTAAGACCAACTTTCAGAAAAATCTCAAACGAATTTGAACTCGAAAAGATTGGAAATGAATGGAGATTAGAGCCCACAAGAGCTCCCATAATCTGGCCTGCTTAAGCTCCCATAACTTGTGAATCTCTGCTATTTGAGATATCGATATAGCCACGTAGCTTTTATGGGTGGTTGTAATTTCTTCTTATGAAAAATTAATTTGAGCGAGTTGGCATATAGCATGAATCATAATTGTTAGGAAACTAATGTAATAAAAAGGAACGTACCTAATTATAATAGGTACCTCTCCAGAAAGGTGACAAATTTTCAACAGGCACGCCCTCATACTGCTCCATACTTCGCAAAAGGAACGTACCTAATATATTTATGGTAGGTATTCGATTATAATAGGTAGCTCTCCAGAAAGATGAAAAATTTTCAACAGGCACGCCCTCATACTGCTCCATACCTCGCATTTTCTCACTCAACATAATTAGGAACACATATTTCCATAATAGAACAATCCAACGTGCTCTAGAATGAAATAGAAATGGTCTTCATTGAAGGTGAGTAATGCTTTCATACAGGTTTAACACAATGGTTGTTTTTTAAAGGAATAAGAGCCTGCTGCGTTGGTTACCCAACCCCGTTCAATACTAGTTGCTCTGATATTTGTTAGTGTTTGTGCACCGTGCTATCCTAGGCAATGATAGTGCAGATAAACTAGCACGCCCTACAAAGCTCAGCTAGTTAATATATTGAGTGGACTGTATTTATGGATAAATAGGAATGTTCTATGAGAATCAGTGACTAGATTAGTGATATTTTGACTAGGAATGATAAATGGAGGTAGATAAATAAGTTCACATAGGTAATTGAATAATGAGGTAGGTTTAGATAGGTATTTGTACATACGAATATTGGTTTTCCTACCTATGTGACCACTGTCTGAATGAGAAAGCGTAAAGGTAGTACATACGTGAATTGACTAGGAGATAAGGAGGTAATGCTAAGATAACTAAACCCTGTTTCCCAAAGTTCAGTTCCAAAGATAAGTGTAGAAGGTGGAGGCCAACTCCAAATACGTAGGTAGGAAGAATGATGCAATAGCCAGAAAGAGCCCAGAAGATAAAGATGAAGTTATAGACGTAGATAAATATAGGTAAGATCTCACCACAGTTGTGTAGATCTGGTGATCAAGCAACAGAAAACAAGGTTGTGAAAGATGCCACCAACCAAGTGTTGAATTTATGGTGATACATTCAATTGATGGCAACCCAGCTGGTTTTCTGGAAAGTATATCCTAGTTCGACTGATTTGGAGACGGAATTAGGTGAAAATCCTTTAAAATCACACGGATGATTCTGGATACAAAACAGGCTACATAAAATGTGGTCAAAACGGAAAATGGTCGGCTTGAAGGTCTCTTGCTTCTACCTCTTTGTTCTTACAGGGTTGGCTGGTCCATCATGCAGAATAATTTGTGAAACAGCTGACGATCACATCACAAAATCAGCACTTTATAAACGTAGAAAGTTATAAATATTACTTGTACTGCGAAGATATTTAATTTGTACAAGGTTAATAAATTATAATATTGTAACATTACCCAACTATTATAGAATAGTTGAAACACCCACAGATAAACGGGATGTGATGTTGACAGCATTGGAAACTCCGAATTTAGAGAGCAGTGTGCGATGGCTGCCTTTTGTTTACATTGTGTCAACAAAACTTTAATTATTGAATTATAAACAGTATAAGAAAAAAGTGGGTAGAAGTTAATAGAAGCACCTTCTATTGCACCAATTATGATAGGTAATGGGACAATACAGAGGTTGTAGAAAAGGTGTTCTGTGGATGGAAAGGAACAATGCATATTCGGTGATGTCAACAGGTGAGTATGGGTTTCGCAACTATAAGTTGCAGATTTAATTCTCGTTTTCCAAACAATGGTCATGGATAATATCTTTCTCTGGCAAACGGAATGTAATAAATCAGATAGGCTTCATAGAAATCATCTGGCCTCTTTCTTGTATTTTTTCTCCGCAAGCCTTCTAATATTTCGTGAAAGTCTTTGACCTTTCAAGTTATTAGGGATACGTATGATGACAACCGGAGCCCATTGCGACCAAACGAAAAGGCTAACAATTTTTCCCGTCGTCCATAAAACTGAACGGTTGGGGAAGAAAAATAGAGGGGAAAAAATGGCTCAACTCCGACTGACGGTGAACAGAAGGGAGGTCGGAGAGAGCGATTTATCAATCAAGAGGAGACAGGCGATGTTCTGTTTCTGCTCCCGTCGCTAAACCGTTGACCGTAAGCAGTAAAATGATTTCTTCTCGGGGGCTGAGGAACGTTGATCTATGACTGGGAAACGTTAAGTATGAGCTCCCCACGAGAGGTTGTTTCCTGAGAGACTCTCCTGATCGAGAAGTACCTATCTGTGTTCATGGGTCCAACGTAGAAACTTCCATCGTGAAGGTATGTCGGCACATACATTGATTTGATGGGCTCACCTGAACTGGGCACCAGCGCAGCGGTAGCTAAACCACCTGAACACATTGATAGTCGTCAGGATCTACCATGGGGTAGGTAGGTGTGCGGTGATTTATACACCTTCTTCGGAAAATACCCTAAAGAGTTTGCCTGACTGAAATCTCGGAAATATTAATTTAACCATGACAAGGTTACCTCATAATGTATATAACACTTACGCCTATAACTCTTCTCCTCATGAATAATACGAGTAGATAACCAGAATGACATTGTGACATCACATATCCCATCAGAAATCAGAGAATGAGTCAATCGCAAGGTTGTGCGCTATTCTTGATACCGTTAGATGGATCGAGTAGGCATTTATAGTTTGTTCAAAATGGGATGGCAATTCGAGATTTGCCGGGTTCACTACTACACCGAACACATTGACGATTTATGAAGAAAGTCCTTAAGGCTAAGTATCTCCTATTTTAATAATAATTTGTCTAAACTGATGGCAGCACTTATGCAGTGAAATGTATACAACGTCCCATTTAGAGAAACTATTTTTTCACAGTTAAACAGTGGAGGAACGTGGAACACTTAGCTTCATAGGTTAAAAGCCAATAAATTACATCCACCGGTACTTTAGTCCTGTGTTTTTGTGACGTTTGTTGCTTCATTTTGGTTTATTATTTCCAATAATAAGCTTATGTGATCGTATAGCAAAAAATTTTTATAACCCCCCCCCCCCCCCCCTCAAACTTTGTCATTTTACGTTTCAAGGTGCGTAGAATCCAAATTTGAAATGTCCGTCCGCCGTTCGCCGTCCGCCGTCTGGGCCATAAAAGGCCTAAGAATTGACTTAAAAAACCCGTTCTTTCGCACATAGACTCTATTTGGGGTCTAGTTGGTCCTAACGTTTAACCATCCCGATCGCTTTACTCGCATAGATGCTATGGGCCAAAAACGAGCGAAAAAGTGTCTTTTTCGAGGGTTTTGAGTGTTAGACATACGCACACGCGCACGCCTGGCACGTTTGGCAGGGGGTCACGGTGGGTGGTGAGGGGTGGTGAGCGGGGGTAGAGGGAGAGGTGGATACTAGAAAAGAGACTGGCAAAAGCCCCTGAGCACGCTGGTTACTTAGCTGGCTATATGATTCAGAAATAATAAACCATTGTGTAATAATTTGCAGCGTTTTTCACTTTAAGGTCCCGGTAAAAGATTGTCTTACACTAAAACCAGAGATGGAAGAATATTGTCTCTAAAGGAATGAAGAGTAATGTATGCAGTCAAATTACTTTAGTCACCATGGCATATTCAACCTTGTTGAACATCTTGTACACTATCAACTACATTATTCCGGTTCCAACAACTTCTTAATTCTAGTATTCCATAGCCTAGCCATTACAGCTGAAACATTTAAACCAATGAAAATGAGTGGTTCGAGTGGTACCTAATCGTTCCTAGTTGTTCCAGTTCTGAATCACGTCTCAAGTAGCATCTCACCTTCAAATGTTTCGGATACAAGGAAACGATGGGTTCCGTTCAACTCAGCTGAGGTTTTTCATATTATTGCTGTTTATCAATTGAGACTTTCTGCAGTTGTGAGTGATTTTCCGATGATAGACGGATGGCTATAATTGTACCTGCATCATCGCCGATAACGAGCTGTATCATTGAACACTCTGGGCTAGTGAAGAACGTAATGTATGAATAATAAATAGTGAACTTTACTGCGGTAATTATGTCTCTCCATCTCTTCATATTTGCGATTGATTGTCTTGGATACAATATTTATGATCGACACACCCACTTTTTTTTTTAAGCTTTAATTGTATATTTATTAAGAAACATAGAATGAGGGGGATGTTCGCCTGAAAGTTTTAGGTTCCCCTTCTACTTTTGTCGTTAGCTCTATTTTTATTTTTCATCTTATTTAATTTATATAAGTGGGTATGTTATTAACATACTTATATAAAGTGGGTATGTTGTTAACATACTTATATAAAGTGGGTACCTATGTTATTAACATACCCACTTAGTGGTGTGTTGATAACAACAAACAAAAAATGTAAGGTTCTAAGAATGCCTTTTTCCAAACCTTATTCACCTTTTTCTGCCTTTGATTCGTGAATGTACATATTGTCAGTCATAGAATCAAACCCATGAATATGTCGGCTCTTATCTCACGATGAAATCCACAGATTCCACTTACCTTATGTTTTTCAATCGTCTCTCAGGCCAGTTGCAATGACTGTTGGGTAGGTAAATAAACGAATGAAGCTAATCAATCCAACCCTTTGTAAGAAAGTTGACAGATGAACGGTGTTCGAGCGAGATATTTAATTAGGGTCTTGCAAGATAATAGATTCACTCAGTAATTTTTCAGTGACATATCAAACAAGTAATGATTTTCTTGGTAAGTATATCCATTTCAATTATCATACATTATCAAGAAAGCTTTTTTTTTTTTTTTTTTTTTATTTCAAAGGAATTTTTACGGTCGGTGATTGATAAATGTTGCGCTTGTAATGAGGATGCTGAACCGAAGAACGACGTACGTGCGGAATACTATAAAAATAAACTGAAGGAGATACGGCTTCCTATTTGAGAGGGCCGTTGAAAAAGGTTATTTAGGGAAGAGTTACCGGCTCTAGATTGTCGATTGGAACAAGGGAGTTCTAAACTTACGGTCTACGGCAGTCAGTTACAGGTGTCCACGACCAGTTTCTTGTCTCCGATGGTTTTTTATTCTGTTTCGCTCAGGTCCCTGAAGAACTTGGGATTTTACTTCGGTGGAACTTGTAGTTGGTCGTTACGAGACGTAAATAAAACCCCGTTTTAACCCTCGGTTTGCTGTTCATCTTCCCGACCGCGGTGCTAACTGCGGGACGAGGAGGGGCTGGAGAGCGGATCAGCAGAGTAATATCTGGTCGTTGTGGTGCCTTACCTTGTCGTTCGCGAATAATCCTGTCATCGACAAATGATTGGTGATCACCATTTATTGAATCTTACCATGACAAGGTTGTTGCGTGTTGTTCAATTTATGGTTTACTCCCTGTTCACACACATTGGAACCTGATTCGGTATCTCCAAAAATCGTCGTATCTGAGAAAATTCCACATCGAGATTACACACCAAGATTAACCCTTTATGCTTTTTATGATCAACTATGCTCTTCATTATTTCCTATTGAATGAGTAGAACGTGGGAAATACTTTTACTCGATAATTCTTGAATTAAAACAACTTCGACATGTATTATTTATGATTCTTACGCCGTTAGGAAAGAATAAAAACACAAAACTGTAACCAATTATTTTGTATACATGCATCGAACGCGGAAACATTATTTCCCAAATGGATGAAGGGCACAGCATATGTTGTGACATTCAATAAATTCAGAGCTAACCAACGTTTTTTAAGGCGGATAATGGGGTTTCCCTAACATTTCGGCACTCTATACAGAAATGCCTTATGTATGTACAGGTATCTCCAAGACAACAGAATATCGATTCGCATCACGGTAACTTTTGAGCGACAGAATTTTTCATATTTAGGTAATTTAAATAATCGGATTGATATTCAGATTTCCAGCTCAACTCCTCTTGCATCGCCCTGAATATTCTTAGTGTTTTACATTGTCGTGTTAACCAGCACAGGTAGGTCCTAGAAATTAACATCTCAATAAGTCAACTTTCGGTCGTTTGTTAGATGAAGGATGGAAAACGAAACCAGGAACTTTATGCCCTGCAATCTTCCAACAATGCAAAAGTGTGGAAGAGGTGGAATTCGTACTAGTTATACCCGTTCCCGCCAAAGCTCCAGATGTATTCTAGATAATGGAAGACATATATTTCATGTATTCAAAAGATCTACGTCTCTTCAAATTACTCTGCATTTTTTGAGGTCGTTCCACTATGATGTCATTTAGCTTCCTTTACGGGGTTGTTTTGGCTATTTTTGGTCATCTATAACCGTGCATGTTCCTTATTTTTTAAACGCTCTTTTAAAGCTCTTTCAGCTGGTTACATACAATAAAACAGACGAAATAGCCCATTTTTCAAAAATTTCGAATGCTGTTCGGTTGGTTAGAAGGTCAACACGTTGTATAAGGCTCGGAGGGGCAGAGCACAATTTGTACGCAAGCATGCAAATCTGAGGATGCAAGATGCAAAAGAAAGTTGGTAGCGAAGAAACAAAACTATTTGCCAAGTAAGTAACATTGACATTGAGTGGGATCTCGGGGTGTGGCTTTCGTATCGGCCCGGATATGGTGAGTTCTTTACAGCGACACCTCATACAGACCTCAGACATTATAATCGCAATAAGTCAATTTTCGATCGTTGATTAGATGAAGAATGGAAATAGAACCACGAACATGATACCCGGCAATATTTCAGCAATCCTCGTTATATACGTTCATGCTGAAGCTTCAGATGCTTCCTTGGTAATAAAACATCTGTCTTCTAAAAATAGGTCTAAAGATTAGTTTGTAAAGGTGAGATCATTCGACTATGCCGTCATTTAGATTCGTCAATTAGTTTCTGTTCCTTACTTTTTTTTTTTTTTTTTTTTTTTAATCACTTCTAACCATCGAGTACTTCAAATTTAGAACTTTTATAAGTTCTTCTAGAGATCTTCCAGCTGATGACATAAAATAAAACAGACGAAAGCCAATTTCTCAAAATTTTGTAATGCTGTTCGGTTGGTTAGGAGGTCAACGCGTTTTGAGGCTCAAAGGCACACTGCCTTTTGAAAGCAGGCATGCAGATCTGAGGTGCAAAATGCAAGAGGAAGTCAGTAGCGAGGAAGCCGAACTATTTGCCAAGTAAGTAACATTGACATTGAGTGGGTTCTCGGGGTGTGGCTTTCCCATCGGCCTGGATAAGTTGACTGCTTTACATGGGCGTATTAACCAACAGAGGTAGACCGTGTGATATCACCATCTCGTTAAGTCCATCCTCGCCCGTCAATCTGACGGACACAAGGAAGGAGTATAAAAAAAAAGAAAAAAATCCCACTTGATGCACGGCGAGAGCCCCTTAAAGCTTTGCACCGCCTGGGCGGGCGTTAATGTGCACCTACAGACCCCAAACAATGGGTTTCTGAATGGGAACATCCCATAGTCGAGGTCCCGCGGCTATGAGGGGACCCCACCAAGGCCAAGTTATTTCATACGTTCAGGAAAAAAGTGATGTAATTCCAAGGTCGAGACGACCCTTTTGCCAGCCGATCCGAGCGTTGGGGGGGCCCCCGGCCAGCTTTCCACTTTCAATTTCATTAGCACCGTCTCGAACGCAATGTGTGACACAATCTCTTAATGAACAATTACGATTCCGAACAGTTGTGCGGGGAAGGTCACTCCCATTCATCGGCGAACGATTAAGTCGAGCCTTTATCGATTTATCGGTAATTAACAGCAAAATTACGTCCAACCAATTATGGCCATTATTAATTATTATAACACACTTAAGAGACTTTCAATTGACATGTTGGTACTAGGCCACTTCGGACCAATCAGTCAAACCGTTCGTTTTTCTCCATAAATGATGTTATGAAGATAAGATAATACACCTCAAATACAAACATTAACACATCAATTTGGAGGGTTCACACATCATTTTGGTGGTTGTACACATAAATTTGGAGGTTTTTTAATAATAAGGTAATGCAAACAATCGATATACCTCATTGTCTGCACCTACGTATAATAATAGTTTAGGAAATTGAATAAAATTAATTTTACAAATAATTCATCCTACACCCTCGGGGTTTTTAATAAATTAAATATTAAATATTTTTTCTTCAAGAATAAATTGAAATTATTATCATAAATAAGAAAGATACAACTGTACCGAAGAAAATGAAATAAGCGATCTAATTATTTAATCAATGAAAACATCCCCAAGTAACTGAGTGAAGTTTGTAGTTGTAAGCGATTTTAAGAGATGATAAATGAAGAGAAAGTTCCGGGGTTAACACATCATTGATTATGAACTATAAGAAAAGAATGGCGATTCTCTGTAATATATTTTAATACTGCACGTCCCAAATCTACCGACTAGTATGCAGTATGCACGTTCAAGTAAAAATATAAATAAATGTTCCAGTTTTATTAAAACATGCTTTCAATATTATCAAGATCTTGTGTAGTTTTCTCGCTCGCTACGCTCGTTCAGGGTTCTATGTGTGGATTCGGGACAAAAAGTGACCTTGCCTTCAAGACCGCTCGAACTTGCATGTCATTGCCAAACCTCAACAAAATGGCCCCACCCCTTACCGCCATCCATGGGTGGGTAGACAATTTTAAAATTGATTATGCGCCCTTTCGGACAAACCCAAGAAGATCCCAACACTCGTAGACGGAATCGGTTCAGCCGTTTGGCGGTGTATTTCGTGGACAGCCAGACGGATCGGAGTTTCATTCTTATAATATAACTAACTACCGTAGTTTTCTTGCTCGCTTCGCTCGCTCAGGGGAGGATGTATAGATGCAGTGAGATGTTCTACTGTTTTGTCCATCCCGAGTTGGTAGGAAAAAACCCGCTGAAATTCGGTGTGTGTAGACGCAAAAAACACGCCTTAAACGCGGGGTACCACCCCCTCACGACCAACAGCAAGGGGCAAAAAGCAACCTCGCCTTCAAGACCGCTCGGTCTTGTGGGTCATAGCCTAACTTCAAGAAACTGTCCCCCCTCCCCTCCCACCTTCCAGCCCATGGTTCGGGTGGGGGTAGAATATCTTAAAATTGCTTATGAACCCTTTCGGAAAAACCAAGAAGATCCCACCACTCGTAGACGTGCATAGATGGACCAACAGACGGAGTTTCATTTTTATAATATTGTAAGATATAAGATAGGATAAAGGTATATTTAGTTCAGTAGTTCGGGGACGCTTACCTGTGGGCTCTGTGTGCTCTATCCGATTGAAACTCCAACGAACATGATCATTATTGGTCTTCATAGAATAATGTACCTTATAAGATTACAAAAAGCTCTTACACACACACACACACACACACACGCACAAGATAGCAAAATGTGAATAGTCTACTCCATCAAATTAATACGAATATCGAATGAAATACCTTCTTAGTTTACGACATAACTCATCTGTTTTTGTTTTTGGTTTCGGCATAGTAAACGATCTAGAATCAATTACAGGCTGCTGTCCAATTAATTTAGTTTTCTTTTTAAAGATTTCAAATTGCTCCAATATCTATGATATAAGAATAGTTGGTCTTTGTCGAAATTATTCATCGAAACATATGTAATGCTCAAAAGTGCATCCCAGATCAAATCAGAATCGATGGACTCAATTAGGTGCATCTACTAATATCAAAGATATTACTTATAAACTAAGGTGCTTTACTAACGAATTACCTACACAGCACTTTCTGTCCCTCAAATTTGATCTGATTCATGACTCGATTTCCAAAATTAACTCAATAAAGCGCAATAGCAATTTAGAATAAAAATTTTGTTACCTAACTTTAACTACAACTATGTAGTTACAGCATCCTTCAAATTGACAAGAACTACACGTTGAAAGTGTAATATGCCAATTCGAATGTGTATTTATTTAGAAGAAATGTAAGACCAACAACAGTTGAATAGAATATATTTTGAGAATAAGTTTGTTGCACTTTGTAAACATTAAAGTGAACTGTTGATTCAGCCATTTGAAATTGATAATTTGATTTTCTCAAGAAAGTACTGTAATTCGCAATTTGAAAACTAAATTGTTTCATATTGAATAGAAACTTCGATACGAATGAAGATAGTTTTAAAACTTCATTCTTTTGAATGTAGTTCAAGTAGCATTTCTCTATAGACGAAACGACTTGAAAACAGAGGGGGCAGCTGATATAAGAAAACTACGGAACTGTTGTAATAAAAAATTTATTTTGTAGAATATTTAAAAATTATAATAATTTGAAAATTCACGCTCATCATAATAGAAAATCAAATTATACAATTCAAACGCAATCAATTTTGTAGATATTTTCAAAAAGACATAACATAGGTTCTGAATTCGATTTCAATCACAAGACAGTGTAATATAACATTGAGTGCTGGTAAGGTAATTTCATTAGTGGAATGAGTGTCGTGGGGTTGGGATAGTGATCGATAAGCTTCATTTCATACCCGCTGAATCGGAGTGCGGTAGGTCAATGGTTTACCTGGAACAAATTGCAATTTAATTAGATAGATAGATGAATAGCTTATTTTGTAAAAAATGAGATACATTATACAAATAATCAATAAGTTTACATATAAACTGAATACGGCATGGTTAAATAACGGTTTGCCGGAGATTAGGATTTTTCTCTCTTTAGTACGGCAATGGACAGAAGTAAGAAACAAATTAAAATATAAACTCACCTACAAATGGAAAAAAGTGAATAATTATATAAGTAGGACTGGATGAACAGACTGCAGAATCCCTGCTCACCAGTTCAACTGGATTACTAAAACTTCGCCAACCTACAATACTGTACCAGTGTGGACCAATCAGGCCTATTCAAAAAGTGGAGTGCTTCATCTCCCGACAATAATCAATGATTGAATGGCATTATACGGAATTCTGAGGGGATCGGGCAACTGCACAGAAAATGAAATGTATCCACTTTCTCAAATGTATCCACCACACAAATCTAAACTAGATAAAATGGTTGGTTCCTATCTGAGGACTGACCCCCTTATAAAATGCAGATAGTCCCCTATGAAATGCATCATTACCGGAACACCGCCTGGTAGTCCTTGCGTATGAGTGAACGTAGAAGTGATTTTGGTTTTGTAAAAGAAGTTGAAATGTATAGTTGGTAGTGTAGTTGGATGATTATTCTGTTGAATATTAGAAAATGTTATAAAATCAGTTATTCTTTTTAGAAAATTGCAATAATTTGCTAATGGATGCCCCATGATTACGATTTTCAGGAAAAATTACACTCAAAATATTATCTATCCACAAGTTTCAATGATCAGTTAATGATGATGAGTTAAAGGAATATATTAGCGTTGCTTTCACTTTATAAGTTTACTTAAAAAATCCTTGCAATTTAATTGTGTTATTATTGTGCCTTATATCATTATTCAACTTATAGTTGTGTACTTCTGTCATATTTCTATTGTTTTGATTGATTTATTGCAAAATTTGGCACTAGCCCGTGAATTTGTAAATAAATTAATACCAAATATAAACTGAAGATTTCCATAAACAAGTCACCTATTGATCACCGGTAGAAAATCATGCAGAATCAGAGAATTTATTTTCCTACATTTCTCATCGATTTATACACTTTCTGAGACGGTACATTGAAATGTATAAAAATAATACGTGATAATTTATACTAAATTGAATAATCTCTAATAACTGATAATAACATCATAGATTGGTAATATTTGTGTTACCGATATAATGTTATTACCATTATTGTTCAATCAAAATCAGTGGCCTACAAGGCTGTTGATAAAACTCCAGCAAGTACCTAGCTTGTCCTAATGCGTACGCAGAGCGACAATCTCAAACTCCTTGGCATTGCCTCTATAAAACGTCTTCTTAATTTAGAAACTAATGAGACTCAGATGGAGCTGACGTAGAGAAAAAAAGACTCGTTATAAAATAGTAAAGAAAGATAATAACTAGGAAAGAGCGTGGAAGGAAGGTCCCAGCTGAGCTTCGGCGTTAAAATTCCAACATGAACCTCTCGGAACATTGTTAACATTCTGCGAACATCGCTTGGGGTCGAGCCTACTTTAGTTTGTAGGTTAGGGACGAACAAGGGACTCCAAGGCTCCCGGTCCTTGCGCAGTAGTTACCTACCGCTGGAATAGAGTGGCCCGCGAAACAGGTTTAAAACTATTGCAGGTGGTATTTTTAGGTCTATTGGCAAAAATGTTGGAGAATTCCCACCGGTAGGTAGCTGATGTCCGTGAGAGATATAAATATGTCACCATAACAAGATTAGGCAAAAAGGTTATATAATTAAACAAAGATCTATTACAACGGTTATGGTCTTACAGGTGGTAGGTGGCCAAGAATAAAACTCTATTTCTAAAGGCCACTCAAATCAGACGATTTTGATGGCAGTGATGGATGGTCGTGATGGTTTATTATTTTCAAGAATAAACTTTTATAATCGACCAAGATTTTTATTTTATTTCTTTTATTTATTTATTTTTATTTTTTCCATTTTTGTTCTTTTAAATCATCAACCTCTTCTCAAGATTGACTTATTTGCCGAAGGGCTACGGTTCAAAATGCGCACATTCAGAAATTCGAAAAAGAAAAAAAAATTAAGGCCTTCCGTTTGCCGTCCGCTGATGCTTTTGTCCGGGATAAATAGAAAATACAAATTTGGCTCAAATTTCACGCATTCACCGGAGATGTACCTATAAGTATGGCATATCGTCAAACAGCACCAATAGATAAGATTATTTGAGGATTCGAAAAAAATTATTATCCCAAAAACTTTCTTAATAAAAGGGCAGTTTGCTCGTTTGAATTACGTATATGTACCTAACTCAGTTGAAAAAATGATAGGAGCATTGTACTACCAACTGTTCCAGCTCCTCAAGAGCTCAAGTATTGAAAATCCGAAGGCAGTGAAAGTTATAGGGAAACGTATAGGAGCTAATCCACACCTGAATGTCTAATCAAAATCGGTCCATTTGTCTTGGAGGTTTGCTTGTCAGTCAATTTTCGTTTTGCTCATGCGCAATAGTTATTACTTAACGAATCGCGATATAATTTATAAGGTATCTTTTTAAAACATGTATCACACTATCTTCCGAGTTTGAACTGAATCAGACCAAAAGACGATGCGAAATCGACGTTATAGGAATCCCATAATTGCGCATACGAGCCAGTATTGATCAGACCGCAATGAAATTTACAGGGGACCATCTAGGAACTAACCCGCACGAACCCAATGCCATCGAAACGGGATCAAAACTTGGTATGACAAGGGCTTGGAGGTATAACTGGCTTGGTTCTTGGGCGTGACAAGGTTTTACCACAGACCAACACGGAACCCAAATTGATAAGCAAGCTCTGAAACGTGAAAAGCAAGTGGAGATTCTGATTCTTGCAAAATTCTGCAGTGAGGAAGCAAAAAGTCTGCCAAGTTGTGTGTCAGATAGCTTGCTCATATCCGTAACATGAATGTATAGATCATGAACATTTTTCAAATAATCTTAAAAATTTCGAAAGTATTGGTGGGAGGGGAGGAAACAATAACAAAATGCCTGTTATGAATCAATATCAAATAGCCCATTTATGGTTAACAGAATATATTATGTACTCAATAGCTAATAGTTTTGCTAATAAACAATACAATGGTAATTATAAATCTAAATGTAAATTAATAGGTTAGGTACCTACATAATTATAATTAAAATTCAATTTGTAAAATATTTAGATACCTACATACTTATAAATCAGCAGCAGACTCATTGCCTGACAACACGGGCCGAACCTAGCGTTAGGCAACGCCATAATTTCAGGCCTCTGAATTAAGAATTTATTTTGTACTATTTTGTATTGTAATATTCGTGTAAAAAAAAAGATTAATGCAACTAATCTACTCTATTATATTGCTCAATTCAGAAAACGATGAACAATAAGAGAGCTCCACAAGTGTGTATCGATCTATATTACTCCAAACACATCTCTGGAAGAAGTCTGTGAATTCTTCACAGTGAATCTATTCGCATGTTGTCCCAAATTGAATGGGTTAATGAAATCCATGGATAAACTTGAGCTGCACGACATTATAACCATTCTTGGCGGAGATTTCAATATTGATTCAAGAGGAGAACATGGAATAGAATTTCGTGATTTCATGCTGGAAGAATTTGGATTGACAATGAACAATGATCCCGCCATTTCAACCACAAGGAATAATACATGAATTGATGGAGTGTTTAGCCGTCATGTTAATAAACTGGAGACAGGGGAATACGTTTCATATTAATTTCATTGCCTACCCATCGTCCGTTATTATCTAGGACAATAACTAGGTATTGAAAAAATTGTTAATTTAAGTATGTATCTAATCTGTGTAAATGAATTACTGATACTGAAATATGTACTTAGTAGTCAAATGCACACAGCGACACAGTTACACCATTCCGAAATTTAATGTCGAAATCGAGTAAATGACGAATACCCATGAGTAACAGGAGACTCAAGTATTGAAAGATTGAAGGCTGGTTGACGGCCGGTGACGTCGCGTCAGAGGGCTCAGGTCAGAAGATGACGGGGCGCCGTTTGTGTGTAAATCAGCCTCGGGTATGAGGTTTGTGATTGTATGCGAAGAAAAAGGACAACTTCCTGTTTGACCCGTTGCATCAGAAATTAACCGCAGAGGGAGAAAAGGAAAAATTCCGCAGTCGCTTGTCACTGGGGCGCACTGCTGTGGGAGGACGCTCGCGAAATCTGCGTGGGCGAACAGCGCGGTAAACAAAAGGTTGCTCTTTCTTCCGTCTTTTATCGGTTTTTGCTTTTCAAGGCAATTAAACCAGCGGTTGAGCTCACATCGTACAATGTGTTAAAAACATTAACAGTTCGTTTACCAATTATATACAAGCACATCTCTCGGGTAGCCCATTGCGTTTGACTCGTAATGAAAGTTATAAATATAAAACTAACCATTATAAATTCAGTTTATAGTAAAAAAGTAAAGTAAAGTAAAAAACCATTCCAGGTTAGGGCTTATTGTCCGACTGCTTCTGGCGTCACGGACGTCATCAGCTGTCCTCCAAATGGCGGATCAGAATTCGTTAAGATGATTTCGCTTGAAGCTACTTCGCCCCTTTGAGTGGAGAGGGGTTTGCCGTTGAGAAGCGTGAAAACTACTTGAACGGGAGATCCTTACCTGGGCGGTCACCCATCCAAGTATTCACTACGCTCGGCATTGCTACAGGGGGCGCTGTACAGTCCCCGAAAGCAGACCGACTGGCGCCTTTCCAACCAAAAGAGCAAGAAATGAGTGACTCGAATGTAGTGATACCTAGCGGTAAAAGCGCGGACTCTGTCCGGTCCAAAAAACTGCTCAAAGCTCCCTCTAAATATAAAAAACGACCAAATGGTTTATGCAACTTTTCTCACCTATGGAAAAGCTATGGAATCGACAGATTTCAATGATTGTTGCAGCGTTCGTTCTATTTTTGAAACCTTTAGGTCCGACAAACCTCGAAATTTGTAAGTAAAATTGTTGAATGGTACAAAAATTTGATAATTTAGGAATTTGAAAATTTCATAGAAATGATCTTACGGATTATTTCGAAACTACTCGTAGCAGATCGCCGCAAGATTAATCAAAATCGTTTCAGCATTGACCGATAAAAGTTGAAAAACAACATGTATCCCATCCGGTGCCCCCTTAACTCCGAGTTCAGTTTATAGTAGGTATCTACTATGCTAAACCTTGGAACCAAACCACTGAAAATTGTGTTCATGTTTGAGGCGTCCAGGATCAGGAGAAATATCTGATCTGACTATAACATACTAATATTTCGTAATTACATTATTTCGCATTTGTTACCAAGTTCAGACAAAACCTCAAACAATTCTAGGCGTAAAATCGAAGTAAGTCTACATACGCTACATGAATAATGAGAATGTTAAGTTTCATTATCGCATAAAATGACATTTCTCGCAGAAAAAATAAAATCAGATTGTGCAGCACATTACTTGTAAAAGCCTTCGGCCGTTCCTGTAAAAATTAGTTTTGTAGAATCAATCAATTATCCGATATCGGTTCTGAATGTCAAATTTGGTTCAACTCAACCTCACTGCCTCACAACTCAACTTATACTGATGACTCGACTTGCAAGACCTTATCAAACATTTCAGAACTTGACTATATATGTGGATAAGGATGCTGTTTATACAGAAATTTTGAAGGCAGTCTGAGATAAAAAGGTGTTAAATATTTTCCTGTATTAACCATTAATTTTTTTATGGAATCACAAGTAACATTGTAGAACTCTGACGTTTGCGGGCCATGATGAGTAGGTATATCGTGAGGACGCCCACATGTAGGGAGAAATGCACAAAGACATTTGTGGAACTAACGCCTGTTTTGTTATAGTTACCTCAAATATAGAACAGTTTTTAATATTGGAACCTGTTTTCTACGTTACAGAGAGTTGAACCTCTGTAGCTGTAGCTTTCTCACGTATTAGTATTAGTGTATCGTTCTTGCAAAATATGAAACGCCTACACTTTATTAACAACAGAATTGAGTAAAATGGGGGTTTCCATTGCTGAAGATATTGATAAATTGAATATTCATAATCCTAAATTATATTCTTCTTTTCATCTGTATTGGATATTCATCCAAATGATATTTGTTAAAAAGAAGCTGTGCCCATATCTTACGAAGGTTTCTTGGCAAATAGTATTTTCCGGCGATTGATCTCGCTAGTTTCGAGCGATCAGAGTCTAAATCGGTCTTTTGATTCGGAATCTGAGGAAGGCGTAAGTGTGAAATCCCTGTTGGAACGGACCCGTCTGCGAGCCATAAATTCTGGAGGTTGTGCTACGAAGGAGCAGCAGGTGGCCCTGAGAGGCATCCACGGCCTCTTGTCCACGCCTTTCACGATTGCTTGTTCTCACCAATAATGTGAACTACGTAGGCAGGTTGGTTGGTACTATCAATTTATTGAAGAAAGATCTATGTTAGTGTGAACCACACGTGAGAAAATAGTTTGTCCCATAGTTTCCTCCAATCGCTGGGCTGAGCGAGGATGAAAACCCAATCTTTTAACGTACGAGTAGTTTCCATGCGATTAAGAGGTATGGGGGCACCCAGTGGGAGTCTAGGACTCGAAGATGAGGCAGGTGTGGCAGTACTGGAAGACTCTAGACGATAGCTACACTTTCAACTAATGGATACCTGTATATCCCCCCCTCCCGATCCTTTGCATAAATGTCATGAGAAAAAAAAAATGGATGAAATAGCGTCTGCCACGCATACCAAATCATTAAACGTGTAAGGAAGCGTAAACCTGAAGCGCGCAATTGACCAGGGATCAATTTTACTATCGGCATTTGATGAGAAAACCTCCTACCTCATTTGACCTGTGTCTTTTCCTATTATGTATGGCATACATTCATATTTTGTTCACGTACGTTTACTTTTCTGCACTTTAGTTCTTTTAGGACTCAATATTTAATTCTTACAAATTCACTGTTGATCGCCGTAGTCTATTAACATAAAATTTCACGTTGATGTTACCGTTACACAGCAACATGACTGTTCATTAAATCAGCTTGTATACTGAATAATTGCATCAAAAAGACGGTCTAATAATGCGTTCAAAATGTTCAAAGAAATCCATAGGGGTCGGTTAATTATTTACATTTGGGTTCGGAAACCCAGCCATAAATGAAAATTACATGTGTTTTTTGGAACTCTAAATCATTTCTCTGTACCGTTCCACTCAGAAAGACAAATTAAGAACCTTAATTTTTATGATTTGTGATGATACAATAGTTTGGGAACTGGTCTGTGTTGCAGCATTAGATTGGGAAAATTGATTAAGAGCGATCACATTATTATCCCTCAGCCCTACTGGATTGTAAACCAAATGTGGATAACCATTGAGTAGAAATATTCAGCGTTTTATTTTGCTGGCAACAACTCCTGATTTTGGAGTAAAGTTATATGGGACAGAGGTTACCCAGCTATCACATTGTAAAACTCTTCGTGTGGGGGTTTCCCCTAACGATCGTGAGATGCTGCAGAGTTTGTGGTCAGGATCTCAGCGTTTAGAATTTCAATGAGCTCTTAACGACTCCTCCGCAAGACTTTCATTTTTGAAATGGTCTTTCACGATTTGGATATCTGGTTACCTGTTGTTGGTATCATTCCTGATTCCCACAGATCTGCTTAAACGTTGGGGCAATGAGTGATCGCCACACTGGTTGTTTTGGTATCGCGAATTTTTGAACTGTAACAAATTACTGTCACAAAATGAGAGAATCAGTTTAAAATCGAGAGCAATATCGACTCTACAACTTCCAGCTTTCTGGAAAACGTGGTCTATGAAGGCATTGTATATTGCTTCCACATGCTTATAATAGATAACATTGTCGTGGAACTTCATGGGGACGAATGACTGCGTAGGTGTCAATAGGACTCCCTAATACATGTATCAGTACCATGTATTATTATTCCTTTAGAATGATATTGGAACTCTGAAAAGCCAAAAAGCTTCCCGCCTTTTCTAAAAACTCATTTAAGTTTGATTTATTGATCATGCGCTGTAAGCCAATAACACCAGGTGCTACCGAAATTGCGTCGCTAAAGTGTCATTAACGTCTCTCACCCCTCTCTACCTCCCATCCATGTATCGTCATTAAAATTAAGAAATTTAAAAAAATCGTGAAAACCATACATAACAATAGTGTAGACAGAGATGATCAGATCATAGACGGAGACCATAGCTTCTCTTCTAACAATACGGACCGAGAAGAACATTAGGCATTATCATCGTTTAGATCCGGCGAATCTATTCATGTACCTATTAATTATTCTATATCATACAATTTGAAATGAATCAATATTGCAAATAACTATCCTATCCATCGTGGGTGTTTCATTATTTCAGCAGAAGTGAGGAAGACACCCTCAGAGTCAATTTCCACAGACCTCAGCATGAGGAATTCAGCAGATATCCAGAAACTCGGGCACCAACATGCATGATTAGTAATGCGAGCTGGAACGCTTGCCTCCACCCGTAGGTCAAGACGGGTACTTGGCGTTTGTCAAGGACATTTGCTGAGTGAACAGACTCCACTCAGGAGGATCTTCCCAGATTTTGACTGCAGGGGGGAGAGCACAAGGCGCATTGCCTCAGGACTCCCAAACACGGCGTCCATTCATTGGGAGGAGGTGTTGGATTCTTCCGTCCACCCGCCAGGAAGTAGAGCAAGATGAGCTCCAGGTCCCTAAACGAGGAGGGGGCTAACAAGAGCTCCACTGAGTTAAAAGAGCACCCGAGCGCACAAAACTATCCATCCGCCACTTCCTGGACAACTGCCTCCCTGGACCTCTTAGACTCCCAAGTCCAGCATAAGCCCCCTCAGTGGATTGACTCTCTATCTGGACCAGACATGACTTATACGTTAGAAGCACTAGGCTCAACTACAAACTGTGATACCCGATCAGTGATATATTAATTTATGTGCACCTAGTCAAAGTTTTATTTCATTTCGTTGATTAAATTATTATGGATAGTGACATGTCTAGTTATGAGCTTATTCATCATCTAGCCTAAGTAGTATTATTTCATTTTTGGGTTTTTTTACCCACTGTACGGCTACACAGCGTTCATCTCTGTACCCATCATTTTTCTCCCTCTATTCTAACAGTGGAGTATAACAATAATGGCGGGTAACATGGTTCCCCCTAGAATCGTGCTATTTGCAGTGTCCCTTGGACACCTTGTTCACCTAATGGCCCTTCTGATAGAGCTTCCTCGTGAGTGCAGCCTAGAATCATTAAAATTGGAAGCTTAATGGTACATATAATAAATGAAATTAATAAAAAAATTTTGATTTTAATATGGGATCATCCAGAAAAGTAATAATAAAAAGCTATTCTATTTTATATTTTAGAGTGAACAACGTAGGAGAAATCAAACAGCCTTGCTTTACGCTGCAATTAGTATAAAAAAGCCTGGGACTCTGATTTTCTATATTTTAATCTAAAATTACGACTTAATTCGAAGTTATGAATACACAATGCAGCGGTGGGGAGATAATGGTCACAGGCCAACCACCGCGGTCGAGGCGGGGTGAAAGGGGAACCTCGCGAGCCCTCAGCTTGGGATCCGAAGGAAACCCCTGGATGGACGTCTATGGCAGATAAAACGGCCATTTATGAGCCTCACACATAAAAGGTTATGAGGGTGCAAACCGCCGAGCGTAATGGACAGCTACGGGCAGGATGATGAGACAGAAATGCCGCAATAAAACCTAATGGAGCGTATTGTCACTGGAGGCCTCCACACCGTATATCACCCTGCCGAGAGGCTCCCTCAGGAAGTGCTCCCTTCTCCGTCTTCTCCTGGGGGTTACACCCATTGAACGAGTTTGAGGTTAACCGTCGTGGGCCTTTCGCGGTGACTGTGGGCAGTCCGAAAAACCTTCACTACTTTTCCAATACTACAATGGGTTAAGAGGAAGTTATGAATTCCGTCTACATTTTTCCTAGAACGCTTCCAAAACTTGGGCCTGGACTGAACATCATTAAAAAACTGAAATGCTTTCATGTATTTGTGTGATACTGTTTTCTTTCGTGGTCAGATACAATTTTTCCGATCAGCATTATCATTAGTGATTTCTTTTTAGAAAACGAAGCTATCGCAATGGCTCTGAAATTTTTATAATCAAAACTTTTCGAAATCTTCATCGTCAAAATCCGTTCTGAGGCATTCTGAAACGATTAACATTGGGTGTAAATACGTAGGTATGTGACATTCCAGAAGATAACTCACCTTAGGATATGCTGAAAAAAATTACTTAAATTTCATTGATATTTGCTTAAAATCGATAAAAACAGCAAAGAAGCTATAAATCCAACATCTTTTTTGAACCGCAAACTATTATTTAACCAAATTGTCAACAATTTTTTTGCACTCAAAGAGCTCACATTTCAAAACAATTCAACATAATGTAATACGACATTTTACGAAAAAAATCGCTCATACGACCATGCTGCATGATTTGAACTTTTACGATTACGAAATGGACGACGAGTAGGTACTCTCAATACTTATATATCAAATTTTAACATTCGGGCACCATGAACCTAGAGCTAACCAACTGAAAATCAATGAGGTGATCACCTATCAACGCTTCACAAGTCCATATGGTACAGAAGTTATGATAAACTTGATTTCATGAATTCAGAATTCCATTGGAATTATATCAGCAGATACAATCATATCATATTTTTCGGAGGGATTTTTGATATTTTACTAATTGCGATTCATTCCTGTTTTGATTTTTTCTTCTTTTTTTCCCCTTAGGGAAACTAAACGGATGAACTTGCAGCCACCGGGGTCGTTTCATTCGATTCATTGGTTGGATATCTATAAATGAGACTTAAAAAAAAACATTAGGTATTGTTACATTGAATGATTTTATGTTTTGGAATTTCAAATATTTCAGCCCTTAGGTTCAACCCTTTAAGGTTGATCAAACGTGATGCCGATGTTTTTTTTGTTCCTTTTTTACTAACTAAAAAGCAGGCATCATGTAATTTTACTGTGTGTGTGCGTTTCCACGTGAGAAAGCTTCAGGATAAGTCGATTTGGAGCAAAAAATCTACCATATCTCAGTATTTTCGTGCGTTTTTATGCGAAAAAACCGCTCCAGGATGATGACGTCAATTTTTATGATCGTTCAAATGTAAGTGTACAGGTTTTCTCTACTATGAGATTTTTATACGCCTGTTTGCTGGCGGCCACACTCAATGCATTTTTTAGCTCCCGACCACGGTTTTTTTCTTTTTTTTTTTTTTACCAATTAAAAAGCAGGCATCATGTAATTTTACTACGAGTATGTGTATGTGCGTTTCCAAGTGAAAAAGCTTCAGAATAGGCCGGTTTGGAACTTAAAATCAACCATATCTCAGTTATTTTCGTACTTTTTTAGGTAAAAAAACAGCTCCAGGATGATGACGTCAATTTTAATAAGCGTTCAAATGTAAGTTCTAGTTTACCCTATCCAATACTTTTTTGAGAAAAGCTTTGGACGGCGTTTTTTTTTATTTATTTATACACATCTTGAAACGTAAAGCAACAAATTTTGAAGGAAGGTTCAAATATTTTATTTCTTGGTCGATTACGAATGTTCATTATTGAAAATAATTATCAAAAACAATATTTTTGCGACTATACCTGGTGCAACCTCCGCTGAAGACAATTCGTAATAATTAATGAGCGCTATAACCAACCAAAAAGTGGTCTTTTCTCCTCGAAAAGACGAAAAACGCCGCAGAAACCGCAAAAACCCCGCCGAAGAATTCAAAACGCGCTCTTAAACCTGCGCCGCTCCCCCGAGCTCTTGAAACAACAAGGACGGCGAGTCCGTGCGCTGCTTAGGTAAATATTTGAAATTTACATAAGTAAGCTTTTGAGATTGATGGCGTAATAAAGGATTCAGCGCAGGTAACGTTCAAGAATGATTTCCCATAGAGAGCCAGCTGAGGGTTAATCGCCGGCTCCGCTCCGCCCATCAATCAAAGGAAGCTATCTCCAAGGAGGCTTTTAAAACTAATTGCCGCCTTCCCCAATTAGTCCGGCCTCCGTAAAACTGGTTGCAAAATCCTCAGGGAGGTAACGCGAGGCAACCGAAAAACCCTACGTTTTATATATCCGGGTAACAACCGGAGTGTTTTTTTTTTTTTTTTTTTTTTTTTTTTTTTTTTTTTTTTTTCCAGAACGGTAGTTAGATATAACGTAATACCATAATCGTGCACGCATTTGGATTTCTCAGAAGAAGAAAAAAAAATCACCTTTCACCCAACTTTTTCGACCCATTCGGGATAAATATCCCTTTTCAAGAGTAAATTGAGAAGAGCGTTTTTCGGTTTCAGTCCAGATCTTTCAAACGGGTCGTTCCGGGCGGTGCGGGTGACTATTGGGAAACGGGTATGTTTCTATATGTCCGTTGTAACTGGTCTAAAATGGAGTTAATTGAAATTAAAATGTGCGTAAAAAATTCATTAAACGAGCGTGGATGCGCCGTAGTTATGTTTTGGGTGCAGGCTTAACCACGGTTATCCATTCTAATTTATCCATAATCTTCGTGAAGATTCGTTGTATTTTCTCTATTGTTGATGTCCGCAGTTGAAACTAATTATTGCAGTTTATTTAGGATTTAAACTACTATTCAACTAAAACTTAATATTTCATGATCTTTGTTTTCAATTTGGATCACCTTAGATAGTATGATAAAAGGTGATAGCGCCCATCTTGCACAATGATGCCTATTTAACCTGAGTGGTGGTCATTGTTGGTTTTGAACACGTGCAATTCTCAATTGCTCTTATAAATTTGTACTAATATTATATTAATTATTAAACTTAAGATACAGTGAATCAGTGTGATTAGTGCCAAGTTTCAGTGATTTGATCGTTCCGATGTCTACCTTATGATCATTTTCCCATTCATTCCTTCATGGATTCTTACATGATGAAGAACAGCTGATTTGCACAATTTGGGAAGCTTTGGAATGTGCGAGCCAGGAATCGAAAAATCTGATTTATCTCATCTCTATTTTGCCTTGATGGTACATACTTACAGCCCGTTCTTTTTAATCGATTTTTTCTATAATATTTTATATAATTTCTACTTTTTTGAGACGAGAGTTAGTCCAAGTTGTTGTACAAGTCATCTTCTTCATCTTGATCGATGGGCTTAGTTGAAACTGAACTGATATATCGTTCATTCTGTGGTGATAATTTTTGTCTCAGTGATTGCTACCTGCTGTGTGCCTACCAACCAAATAAGCTTTATAAAAAAAGCCTTCTGTCCTTGAACTGTAATTTTTAATTAATACGCTATTTTGCGAAAATTCGCTCATACGATCTGCATTACTGGAACTTTTCTCATAGCAACAATAAGGACCACTAAAGTCATAGATTACATTCATATTCATTATTCGATTAATAAAAAATACAAGTCAATGAATTACAGAGTGATAAAAAACGAGGAACGCCAAAATCTCTGCGTAAATACACTTAACCTCATCTTGTAAATCTTCATAGTACCTGAAAAAATAAACCAAGGCACAAATGGCGTCGCTTCATTGCGAATTCCTACTCCACGACAATGAGTTTATTATAACTTTCGTCACCTATAAATCGAATAGAGAAGCATAGGTTGCAGATTCATTTTATCTCAGTAATTTTCAGTTGGTGGGTACCTACGTCATTGTTAATATAGTTAGATTCTGATGTACTTACTGCTGTACTTCTAGATAGGTATTAGCTCTTGCTTAGTACAGGAGGACTAGTAAAGAAGAGGTGTTTTATTTTAATTAATTTATCCTCGGAAAGCGTCTGCGATTATGCAGTTATATTAATTCATTTAGGTACAGTATAGTAGATTTCTTTGAATGATTATAGACAAGATTTCTTTGATTAGGATTCTACGCATCATGAAACCTAAACCATCTACATTACAATTACAAATTATGGATAGACTCTGATCAGCTGTGAGACCACTGAAGCTAGTTCCTACTCTAATCCATTGACGATGTTGAAATTTGAGAAGGTGCTCCATTGGGACACGTCGAAAGCTCTCACTGATCAGCTGTGTGGCCTGAGTGGCTAATTTCTTTCACAATCGACTTACAGTGACGAAATTTAAAGGAAGTACTTCTGGAACGCGTAGAATACATTTACAAGTTACGGAGGCGGAAGGTTCAGCTGAGGGACCTTACAGACTAGATTCTGTTCTGGTCGACCTTCGGTGCTGAAATTTGGAATAGAGCGCCTTTGATACGGATTGAAAATGTGTTCTTAAATACGAAAGACACCTAATAAGCTAAGGGTCTTCTGAATTAATGTACTCTACTATACTAATAGACTCTTAGATAATGTATATTAGACGTGGTTTAATGTTATGGACAAGTGTTCTGCGTATAAGGGCTATCTAATACAGAAATAATGAACCTTAATGTAATAATTTACAGCATTTAGTGTACAAAAAAGTCTGAAGTGATCTTCACTGTTGTCACAAAATTTAACCGATTAACACACGACACACCCATAATTACAAAAGGCCTCTTTCGACGAGCCAGGCGCCCTTGTTACTCTGATTCCCCATCGGTACTTCCCACCGCCCTAATGAATTATTCAACTCCCGAACGCTCGATAACACCGCCGAGGATTAAATCAAATCTCCGTACTATACATAGAAGATAACTCTCACTTACCTATAGAACGAGTTCGCGCCACGAGTCGGGTTCTTTTATTTTACAGCTTTTTTCAACCGTCTCATTGTATACGAGATTCGAATCTCGCATAAAACATCTCGCGGACGGTTTCGAACGAGCGCTGCGGATTATCGCCGACCTCCTAGGGCTACCGTTTAACAATAAATCCGAGGTATCGAGTCATTGGCCGAATACCAGCCATAAAACGTGGATCACCGCCTGATTTATAACTTTTTGGTGGCCAATTTACCGTGACAACTTATATCTCGACACATACAATGTACTTACCTACTTGTTTTCCTGTCATGGGTTTTGATGGCACCTCGCTTGATGATAAACATTATTGAGATTTTGGTGCTCCAGAATTTTGGCGTTACTGGTGACCAGAATTGTGGACTCGGTGGACCTCGGTGGAATGGAAGACGCGTACGGAAAATACTACGTAATTCATAGGGCAAGGCAATGAAACGCCTACAAAGACAATGGAAGACACGTACAAAATATCCTACCAAAGGAGTACAATGAAATTCAAAGGGCAATGTAACCTTACACCCCAGAGAAAGCCAAAAATACTACCAAAGACGAGACTACAATGAAATTCACAGGGTAAGGCCATGAAGACGAGCACGAAGACAATGGAAGACGCATACGGAAAATACTACCATTACTAGACTATTATTACAATGAAATTCATAGGGCAATGTAACCTTAACACCCCAGAAATTCCAATAACACCAAATCATAACATTTGAAATTGTGGATTGTTCGTAGGAAATACAGTAGAGCCCCGATTATCCGAGATCGGATGTGCCACGAAAATTTTTTCAAAAGTAACGAACGTTGACCTTGACCTTGTTTTTGTTTATTATTCATTATTTTATTGATTTAGATGTAGAGAATTCGACGGATTCGGCACGTACTTAAAGCGAATTCAACGATTGGAGCCCAATCTATTTGTCTCAAATCTATTTCAACAGGACGTCCTCTGAAGCTAGGTAATATTAGGAAGGCCTCGCATAATATAGGAGGGACGCCCTATTGAAATTGATGGCCGTGACTCATCTTCATGGGTTGTATTTGTGTGATCGCCGACAGACGTATAACGACTAAACGAATGCGAATATAATCGCAGTAGACTCAGAATTAACAAATAATTATCGCGATTACAAACGAATTCGTATTCGACGATAAGATTATGCCCAACACTGAATAATGCTCACAGAAAATAATAAACCTCGTGTAATAATTCGCAGCGATTTTTCCACTGCACTGGACTTTTTTGTGTTCCTATAAATACTCAAAGATTTTTGAACGAGAGCAGTTCAGGGTTCAAGATCAGCCCCAATGGATCAACTCATCCATGTTCCATATAAGAAAGCCGATTGCAGAAAACGGGACTCACCGTATTGGATTATTGTAAGAAGCTAGAGAAGTAATATTCCCCCCTCGGTGACATAATACAGCCGATTAACAGGACGGCGGGCACTTGCCGTCGGGATCGCTATAGAAAATGTTGCCCTTATCTGGGATCAAACGCATCTTGTCAGCTTTCATTCTTCGACTCGGAGGTTTTCGTTGTCGCAACTCGTTTACCAGCTGTCGCTCTTTGATCTCTCGCGCGGAGCGGAGCGATTCAAGTCCTATGAGGAATTCCGGACATCCAAGCGGTTTGCATTTCGATATACCGCTAAGTTGGGACTGGAAGTGATAGAAATTCACCTCGATGTGGGCAAGCGCTATACATAGAATGGGTTGATCGAACACAAAAGTCCAGTTACTGTTGCATTATTGGGCCGAACGCAGACACAAAACGAAAGTTCCAGTCTTGCAGCATGATAACATGAGCGAATTTTCTTAAATAAATATACAGGGTGTCTCACGTTATATCCGGAATCTGCAACTAATTTCCATTCAAAAGTTTCGTTTGGATTTTTTTTTTTTTTTTTTTTTTTTTTTTGTCAGGTTTTGAACAGTCTAGTCAATTTTCGCCAACAAGTCAATCACCAACAACATTTAACCTTAGGACCATACAGGCTTAAGGAACCACCAAGCTGGTACTATCTAACAATTTAATTAACATAAATATTGATTATGTCAGACTTTTAAATACCACTTTTTTTTAATATAAATTATTGATTAAACTTTCTTTTAACGAGAAAACCCGTCTAAAACAATGTGATCATTGATTAAAATAACTTTTAACCACAATATTTATGTTCAAAGAATTTTATTTTATTATATTTATTTATTTATTTTTTTTTTTTTTTTTTTTTGCCACCCAAGGCCAAGAAATAATTTCCGCCACATGCGTACATTGGCTCCTATGTGCAACTTGGGGATCCGAACTTATTTCTAACCAGTTTAAGACTGAAAACGATAGTGAAGTGGCCATGCGAGACCTCTCGACCTCCAGGAAGCGTGTCATGTCATCTTCTGGGTGTGGCAGCCCGGTGACGTCATTCACTTACCTCATCCCGCCTACCAATCCGACACCGAAGGAACAACTTAAACCCCACATTTTGCCGTGAGATATCGGGTTTCAATAGTCGCAGTCTATTATCTACGGATAAAACTCAACTTCATTTCTCTTCTGTGTCTTTATTTTTCGTGTAATTCCCCTTAGGAGAGGACAGAAAAAGGCTCGAACTTCCAGTAACTGTCGGATGTTTGTTCCAGCGTCGATTCCTGATCTCGCATAAGTAGGTGGCGTCGTCAATTGAATTTCTTTCTCTCTCGAGTGACCGTGGGAAACCTTTCCACGCTTCATTACGAATTCTGATCAATTTTCATACAGATGATCAACTTCAATCGAAGTCAACTGAATGTGATTACTTGAGTTGCTGTGGACCAATCCTACATAAATTTCAACAGTTCACCCACATGGTACTGATTATCTATGCTGTCAATCAACGCCACCACGCTGACGGACTGAGCTGAGCGGTCCCTACGACACTCACCTCCAAATTCAACTTTTTATGGATTTCATATAATGGCAGCGAAGTCTATGATCCAAAACATGTCTTCTAAGCATAACTATTAGCTGAATTGTTTATTACAATGAACAATAGTAGCATTAGTCAGTTTGCGCATGTGTGTGGAATTTTACGTTTGCAGGTGCATTACTAGGAGGGTACTTCGGGGGTCAACGATGTCGTGTCCCTAGAAACACATCGAAAGGAAACTCGGAAGGAAGCTTCCAAAGGGTTACATTGCAGCGTGAGGAGTCTGCTGCAATGTATTTGGAAGCTTCGGACGGATGCCGTTGTATAATTATGCTTGATAGAATTTATGTTTGCAGTTACAAACTAGGAGAGTACTTCGGGGTTCAACGATGTCTTATCCCTATAAACTCATCGTAAGGAAACTCGTCGAAAATGAGAATTAAAGATAAGGGTCATCTACACTCTAATCCGCACATTCCTTGAGAATTTTATCAGAATCGGACGAAAACTGTGGAAATTAGGCTTTTTACAAAGGACTTCACATTTGCGAATGCGTAGGAGCTATACTACTGATAAGATCGGGTTGAAATTGATATGGAATGTTGAAATCGTCTTCTCCCAACTATCCTCCTTATTTGAGCGAGATCGGACAACCAGGGCGTGAAAAAATGATGTTTGATAGAATTTACATTTACATATGCGCAGAGTGGAGTATTTATTTGGGATCAATGAAACTGATAGGGAACTATTTACACTCCAATTCGATAATTCCCTAAAAAGTTCATCAAATTTTGAAGAAAAATTTTGGAATTAGGCGTGTTACAATTATTTGCGTACATACGACAGACAGGCGCGGAATGAATGTTGTTCAGAATGGTCCGAAACGTGAAATGTGAGGAAATTTTGATTTTGGAGACAAAAAATATTTGTAAGTGAAAACCAAAAGTGAAAACAATGGTAGACTCGGAAGCGATAAATTCTTACTCAAAACTGAATTTTAGCGAATAAATTCTCGTAAGTGAAGTTTCGATAAGTTTTCACCCCGGGAGAGAAACCGATCAAAAAGACGATTATGATATTTTTATGAGTTCCCTACAATCTCAAGCCATGAACCCCCCCCCCCCCTCCTGTGAACCGCTACTAAAGTCCGGACTGAATATTAATCACCTGTGGGAATAAGGGTGGCTCATCAAAGTCAAATTTTCCTCTATTGAATCAATATATTCCCTAGTCAAACTCATTTGGCATGGGTTGTAAAATGTGAATCGAAGTCAATTAAGAACATGTTAGCTTTTGAAGGATATTAGCTTGGACACCAGCCAATTCTACACGAAATGAAGACGAATCAGAAGATGAAGGAAGAAAAAGCTGGATAACCCCTTGAAGTGCGTGATTGAGCATGTGTCGGGGATCACGGAAGGGAGTGGATGCCAATTAAAACGCGTGGAATCGAGCTTTGGTGAGTTAGTTGCGTGAAGCCGCTCACAGGGGTGTCGGGATTTCACGAGAAATTAGAGGGGGGATTGACAAATTGTCAGACCTCAGGCGGAACAGCGAGTTAGGTGGTCGAGCTTATAGCGATGCGGTCGGTATAACAAGTTTAACGTTATCGTATTAGAGCGGGTTGACACCTGGCGACGTGAAATCTGGAAAGTTTTCCTGGGAGCTTCGATACAAGCGCTGCAAAGCATCCTGTATTGCCAAGTTCGATGGAGCGCCTCTTCAAGAATAAGATAATCGGCACGCATTTGTCAGCAGCTTCTCAACTGCACTTGGAGATCTACTCAACTGTCTACGACTGCTTATCTGTCTACGACATGAAACGTTCCAATAATGGCCTCATGTCAAGCACTATAAAATTGATGCTAAATCTGTTATGTCATCAAGGACTATCTCACACTATTAGGCAACATTATATAAACAGCATTCACATTGGGGTTATTTAACAATTTCGGCGCATTTTGAGGTCGCATGTTGTTTGGTAGAAATATTTTAACGGAATTTTTGAACAGACTTTCTTACTGAAAATTTATTTTGAAGGCCTAACGATTCCTAAATTTGTTTACAATCATGGTGAGGATTTTTACCAAATTTCCGTAAAAAACGAAGCTATTGCAATTGCTCAACATTTGTCAAAAATAAAAAAATATCCTTAAACATTTCTTCCATTCATATATCCGTTTTGAGGCATTCTGAAACGATTCCTGAAGTTTGCACTTTTTCATATGTATATAAACACACACATGCACAAGCGCGCGCGCACACGCTCGCGCACGCTCACAAACACACGTATGTGCGTCATTCCAGACGATAACTCTCCTTAGAATTGATATAAAAATTCGTTCTTCCGCCAAAAATCAAGCTTTCAAACGAAAGGATGAGTTCGTCGGCCAGCACTTTTGAGCACATTATATTGGTCAAATTTCAAAAAATTCACTAGAAATTACTAAAAACGACTAAAAATTGTTAAATTTATAATTTTTTGCAAAATATTGTTCGAATAAAGTTTATCAAGTATAAAATAGAACATTAGAAAATCTATGTACAAAAATTTGCTGAAAAGCGTACCTACTTAGATTTCAATAAAATTTGACATAAAATCGATAAAACTTCAAAAAAAGCTTAAAATCAAAAATCTCTTTTTTAATAGCAGATTATTATTTACAATACGTGTTTTGCCATGAAAAGAATATTTAGCATTTTCTGTGCACTCAAAAATCTCAAATTTGAAAACGATTGAACATAATACGATGAATTACAAAAATTCGCTCATACGATCATGGGGGGTGACAGAAACGTAGAGTTACTTGTTGACGCTTCATCTAGTAATGACGAAGACACTATCTTAAGTACAAGCTTAAATATAGGAAAATTCTTATACGCAATTCTGATGTTTTTTTGATGTAGAAACACTGATTTGAGTTTCATTGAAACTGGTTCAAACGCATAGGAGCAGCATTAGTTTCGCGAACATCAAATTTAGCCATTTTGACATATTTTTGTATTTATTGAAGCTCCAAGGGCCAATTTCGTCGAACAGCGATACGTGTCGTCCCATTTTCGTCGTAAAAACTACAGTTAATGTTTCATTGAGATCTCAAGTTCAAAACCACATTTAATTTATAACAATACTTGAAGCCTCAGATCCTAATTTGTAAACAAATACTTCCCATCAAATGTTGTAAATTTTTTGAAATTCATAAAATTACGACTACGAATTTCAACGGATCCCCACTACATGAAGAACAGTAAACAAGTCAGTCAGGTAACAGGAAACAGTTGGGCAGCTCTACAAGTAAAATATATAAGTGACTAACAAGTAAGATTTACTGTAGCACTCATTGCTGGAGAAATGTTCCTAAACGAAAGGCACAAGTGAGTGGACTCTATTTTCCAGGAACGAGCATCAAACAGGACTTCCGCAATACGGCGTCCTTACGGCAACTTGGGACGGACGGTTGAAGAAATCGTTTCCCGAGGGGAGAGAATGCCCAAGATTAAAAGTCTTGGGTTCGCTCCGAGTTAAACGAGCCACAACGACTAAAGTGGCCGGCGGAGTTTATGCGACCGACCCCCGTGCGCTGAGGACAGTGACACGCCGGCTCCCAGATCTTCCCCTGACGGGAGCGCAATTAGCTTCGGAGCTTCGAACTCGAGTCAGCTGAACTTACCCCGAGCCCGCTACCAAGTTCGAGGGCTTTAACGGATCCAGGGAAGCTATTTAGTAAGCTATTTGTCGACTTGAAAGTGCACCCGGGCCCTGCAAGAGCAAAGAACAGTTGCACTTTGAGACAATCATTGTAATAACACCAGTAAAGTTCAGCAGTGAAAGGTAATTTACCGAGTTTATTCCCCTGTTGTAGAAGTTACGATAGCTTAACTTTGCTTCCAAGCTTTCAAGATAATGTGAGGCGACTTATTGTTTTCAACAATATTGAGCTGGAATAGACTTTTCTTATAGTCAAACAAGTGGATTCCCGTATTACTTTAGCGTACGTTTTAAGCCATAGCCGTAAAGTTCGTAATCTATCAAAAAGTAATAACCAAACCAAACAATTTTATGAATATACCTGATGATTACGAATCTAATGGGATACCTATATATTTTTTTAAATATATATAAATCGGAATTTTTAAAGTATGCAAAACTTGGAAGTTACCACTATTTTTCACGGTTCCATTAGGTACATGTCTTTCACGACAGAAGTAAAAGAACAATCCGCGCTAACTGAGAATGGCTCTAAGGTAAACATATAGCATTTTCACAGGTCAATAAAAATTTCGAACGTTTCATCAATTTAATGGGGTGCACCTTATTCCTGCCCCCTCCCCATTTTCAAAACGAGATTTCTCCACTTCAAATCATCTTTTCGTAGTTTTAAAAATATGATTTGGAATCGTTATAGTACCCTATTTCTCATCGTTGACATTTGAAACATCCTAAAATAGATTTACATTATTTAATTGTGGTTTAAAAAAGTTGGGGGGCAGCACTAAAGTTTTTGCCTACTCAAAAACTTTAGTCCTGCCCCCTCACTATCTCATCGGCGGTATAAACCAGACACTATAACATATGCTTGACTGATGACACATAGGTATACTCAGTTTGATCGAAAGTTGTGAGTTTTAGATGCAATAATATAGTATTTAGTAATCACTGTGGGAGTTATTGGACTCATCCCCGTCAAGCAATTTGTCGCACGACCCTGTTCAATCTCAGGAGATCCTGGGAGATTTTATATTTTTTTAATTTGGAGGTCTGGATGCTCGCATCTCTAATAAATAAATAAATATATGTATACTAAATCCTAAATCAATCCTGATGGTAAAATGTAGAATATTAAAAAAAATATATATATATATATATCAGAATGATGTGTGTAGTTTGGTGGTCTACATGCTGGCATCTTAAAAACAATAAAAAATATTTTTAATCAATCCTTTTGGTAAAATTTAGATTAATTGGAAAAATAGATCTGAATGAAGTGTATAGTTCGGTGGTCTGGAAGGTCGCAAGCTCGTAACTCAAAATTAAAGAACATCCCTAATCAATTAGTTCAGTAAAATATAGGTTAATTGAAAAAATAGATCAGAATGATGTGTATAGTTCAGTGGTCTGGATTCTGGCATCTCAAAAATGAAAATAAAAAATCCTAGCAATCCTTTTGGTAGAATATAGATTAATTGGAAAAATGGATCCAAGATCTTCACACACATCTCTGTGAGTGTCTGTGGAGGAAGCACGTCAAAATGACCAACTCCGACCAACTCTTTCATACTAATGTTAAAAAGGTGTATATAACCCAAATTCAAGTGAATAGATACAATGGAAAACAAAAATATATATATTTGCGTCAAGTGAAATTCGCTTTTGACAACCAAGGTTGAGTTATTTGTACATATTCCTGAAAAATCCCGTGGGGGGCAGGGCTAAAATTTTTGAGTAGGCAAACACTTTAGTGCTGCCCCCAACTTTTTCAAACCACAATCAAATAATGTAAATCTATTTTAGGATGTTTCAAATGTCAATGATTCGAAAGAGGGGACTCTAACGAATCTAAATCATATTTTAAAATTAGAAAACGATTTTTTGAAACGGAGAAATGTCGTTTTGAAAATGTGGAGCAGGACTAAAGTGCACCCATTTAATGAACTTAATATATTTTTAAAATTATTATGAAAAGAAAATGAGAAGAAAATAAAGCGCCTGGGTCGCCCTACGGGTATACGGGGATATGGAAATCAGGTTTCAATTCAGTTTTAAAACTAATGTAGGATACCTCGGAAACATGTTCATTTAGGACTTAAATTTCCATTTTGCTTCTTGATCCGTCGGCGAATATGCAAAAAACAATATAAAAAGTTTCAATCATGCAACATGATCTTATGAGCGAATTTTTGTAATTAAAATTTTAGTTGAATTGTGTTGAAATTTGACCAATTTATAATGCTCAAAAAGTGCTGCCTGAGGAACTCATCCTTTCTTTTGGAATGCTTGATTTTTGGCGTATGAACGGATTTTATTACACACGTTGGAAATGAAATTTTGGAAATTTTTCGCTTAAAATTTTTTGAAGCCATTGCATTAGCTTCACTTTTGATGAAAATTCGCTAAAAGATCTTCAAATGTTGCATACAAACTTTACGAGGTGGGGGAAATCTGGTTTGGATTCAGCTTGAATTATGCCATAAGTTACAAATTCTAAATCAAGTTCTGCTTATCGCAGATTAGCTTCTTCGTTCCAGAATGTTTCCTTTGCCAAGTTTAGCAACGTAATCTTGATGGAAACGGAAATTTTCAAACATGAAGCACTAAAAGCGTGCGCCCGACGGTAGGTTGGGTTTTCAACGAATAGTTTTAATTTTTCTTAAATAAACGTGGACTTCCAAAAATGAAAAAATTTCAGGTTGATTACACTACTTATTCCTTTTTATTTTGTTATTGAAAAGTTGTAGTTTTACGTCTATATTATCACATTATTATCCTAATCAGGTGCAAAATTCCTAACATTACCGAAGAATGTGATTTCCTATTGAACCAACTCCACCCCATTCGATTCAACTCGTATCAGGTAAGTACGCAGGAAAATAAAAATAGAACCAATAAGGTGAACCGAACTGACGATATTTCAAACGTTCGGAATAAAAGGACTTGGAAGTCGTAATCTCGCGACAAACAAAACAGCAGCACGGACTCGGGTGCGGGGAAAATAAATAAAGGTAACAGGTTGATCGTAAAGGCGGGTGCAGAGGTAGAAGTAGAAGTAGAGGGTGTGATGTGATGTAGGGGCCGTGTCAAGGTCCCTCAAGGCAACTACACACCAGATTAGATAGCGAACTGTGCACCTGTACCAACCTACCTTCCTTCTGCAGCCTCTCAGATAATGTTCCCTGTTCAGCTGACTCCCCGTCTTGAGCAACCCGCTCGCCCGTCTTTGGATTTCCGATAAACCCGACAACAGTCAGGGGCTGACTGAAGGAGAAGTGCCAAGAAGAGCAATATCACTTTTGTGGTAAACAGATTTCAGATTTAGAGAGCTGTATTTATAAATGCATAAACACAACCTTCACGATTGAGGAGCATCTAAGGTAAATCGGGGAAATGTTCGAATTAGGGATGCTAATCGATTTTCGATTAAATCAAAAAATCGATTTTTTACATCCGATTCCGATGTTTTTGCAATCGATTGATTGTAGGTACCGATTTTTATCCAGAAATCTATTGATTTTGTGAAATCATTTTCATTTGGGGTGTTTGTTTCCTGTATTTTATTATTCTTTGTATTGTATGTGTACCTACGCAGCAGTCCCACGGAAAGGAGAGAATATACAACTGCAAAGTATAAAAAAACCAACCGGAGGACAATCATCAATGTCCGCGAGGAGAAATTTCCCTGAAGACCCAAGATTACCACCACCACCACGACCTTCTCGTTCTGTTCGGTGTTCAGTTGTCACACTTGTCACATGTTTGGGTTTATCCTTATCTCGAGTTTCAAGCTCTGTTCCTTCATTACTTTTTTGTTGGTGTTGTGATTCCAGTTTTCACTTTTCTTTTTAAGTTCGGATTTTTTCATGATTGATCACCCCAACTTCCTCATTATATTTTTACTATGCAAAAGATATGCATAGTTACAGTAACAGCGGAAGTTAGTGAAAAACGTTGTCTATTTCCACGAAAAATAAAGAGTTACAATGTTAAATCGATTTCGGCGGTTAGGCCATCATCAGTAACAAACAATAACTGAAGACACATTAGAAAGGACACAGCTTATATAGAGACAGGTGAAGGGAGATTGAATCCCATTGGTCGAGAGAAAGGAAAGGGGCAGGAGGTACAACCAATCAAGTGCATACAAAGTGAAAGGGAGATTGAATCCCATTGGTCGAGAGAAAAGAAAGGGGCAGGAGGAACAACCAATTAAGTGCATACAAAGTGAAAGGGGATTATAGCTAATCAGATGAAGTGAAAGGGGGGGAAATAACTAAATAGGGTTTCAACAGTGTGAAGGGATAATTCCAAGGTTTACAGAAATGGACCTATCAGTGGTGAAATATATTGAGGTATATCCTCATTTAAACATTTACCAGACCTGTCACTTTTGATAATTTCGAATTTTTCAAGTACATTCAACATACCTCCCTTTGGGCAAAAATGAAGAAATTCTACAAACTGTCTGTCTGTCAAATCAAAATTGTAACTATGATTAGATTCCTTAAGATGTTTTGCAAATGTAGACTTACCCTTATTTTCCCTGAAATCCTCCATATGCTCGTCTATCCTTTCCCTAAATTTCCTACCAGTCTGACCGCAATATTCGTAGCCACACGAACATTTTAATTTATAAACTCCGCTTTTATCCTGCACACTAATTTTATCCTTAACAGATCCTAGTATTGTTTTAAGACTATTTTTATTTTTAAAACCTACTTTATAACCTCTCGATGATAGAATTTTGCCAATTTTATCAGAAATTTTCCCATAATAAGGTAAACTTATCCATTGCTTTTCTTCTAAAGTTACATCTTCCCGAGCCAGATTGGAAACTTTTTCCCTACTCTTTTTCCTAAGAACCTTATCCCATATGGTATCAACGAGATCTCCTCCATATCCGTTACTAACCGCTATGCTTTTGATAATGAATTTTTCTTTTGATAAATTTTGTTCACTCATTGGAATAGATAGTGCTCGGTTGATCATACTATGGAAGGCTGCATGCTTATGAACTAAAGGGTGATTTGAACTACTATGGATCGTTATATCGCTATATGTATCTTTTCTGTAGATTGAAAAATCATGCTTCTCATTTACTAAAGAGATGGACAGATCAAGAAAATTTAGTTTATTCCCGCCGAATTCGAGGGTGAATTTGATATAGGGATCTAATTTATTGATTTTTTCGTGAAAAGAATTTAGTTGTCTTTCTGTGCCCTTCCATAAAATGATGATGTCATCGACATATCTATACCAATAGAGAAGATTATTTGTGTTAAAAGTTGTAAATATTTGTTGCTCAAGATAATCCATGTAAATATCTGCAAGCAGAGGAGATAACGGAGAACCCATAGCAACCCCTGGCTGTGTATAGCAATGCCCCTCGAATAAAAAGTAATTTTGATCCATACAGACAGACATCAAATTAAACAATTCATCCTTTTCGAAAATATTAAGTTTAGAGCCGTGAATCAGCCTGCATACCACATCTTTGCAGCTAGCTACATCGATATTGGTGAACAGACTAACCACATCAAAAGAGGCGAGTTTAGCATTTGGAGGCATCTGAATGTCCTTAATTTTGGAGACCAAATCATAAGAATTTAGTACAGTATGTTGAGGCCGAAAGTTGATTTTGTTTCTAAATAAAATATTGAGTTTTTTAGCCAATTTGTAGGCAGGAGCACCAATATAAGACACCACCGGTCTCATCGGCGCTCCTTCCTTATGAATTTTAGGGAGACAGGATAACCTGGGCGCATGAGGGTTCATTTCTACAAAACTTGGAATGTACATATTTTTTAGTAGGCTATCTTCTGATTGTTTAACTACTTTTCGAACTAATCTTTTAAATTTTGAAGTTGGGTCAGATGGGAGATTTGAACAATTATTATCTTACAGCTTAATAATTATAATAATAATACAGTTTTCGAAACATAATCTTGCTTATTTAAAATGACAGTTGTATTACCTTTATCTGCTTTGAGGGCAACAATGTTTTTCTGGGCAAACTTCTTCTTTAGAACAGCTGCAATAGTCTCCTCCTTCCCGGGTGGTGGTCCTAGTGATCTTGATGAGGACTGTATCTCTTCAGCACAAAGTGTTTTGGTGGCTGATGGTCCATTCGAAGCCTCGACGGAAAATGCCAAATCCCGAATCGCTGAAGCTCCAAGGGAGAAAGATGGGTTGTGCTTCAACCCTTTCTCAAGAAGAGATACTTCTGCCGGAGAAAATGTGACATCCGACAGGTTCTCCACTTTCTTGAAGAATGGGCAGGATACTGTTGATGGAGATGGAGTCTTAGGGACTGGCCTTTTAGACTTCAAAAGTTGCAATAATTTACCTTCCAGAATCTTCTTTTTCGTCAATCCTTTCTTCCATGCGGTTATCGAGCAACACGCAGTTGAAACCGCATGGTAGGAAGAAAGGATATTATTGCAACTTTTGAAGTCTAAAAGGCCAGTCCCTAAGACTCCATCTCCATCAACAGTATCCTGCCCATTCTTCAAGAAAGTGGAGAACCTGTCGGATGTCACATTTTCTCCGGCAGAAGTATCTCTTCTTGAGAAAGGGTTGAAGCACAACCCATCTTTCTCCCTTGGAGCTTCAGCGATTCGGGATTTGGCATTTTCCGTCGAGGCTTCGAATGGACCATCAGCCACCAAAACACTTTGTGCTGAAGAGATACAGTCCTCATCAAGATCACTAGGACCACCACCCGGGAAGGAGGAGACTATTGCAGCTGTTCTAAAGAAGAAGTTTGCCCAGAAAAACATTGTTGCCCTCAAAGCAGATAAAGGTAATACAACTGTCATTTTAAATAAGCAAGATTATGTTTCGAAAACTGTAAAATTTCTAAAAGATAATAATTGTTCAAATCTCCCATCTGACCCAACTTCAAAATTTCAAAGATTAGTTCGAAAAAGTAGTTAACCAATCAGAAGATACCTTACTAAAAAATATGTACCTTCCAAGTTTTGTTGAAATGAATCCTCGTGCGCCCAGGTTATCCTGTCTCCCTAAAATTCATAAGGAAGGAGCGCCGATGAGACCGGTGGTGTCTTATATTGGTGCTCCTGCCTACAAATTGGCTAAAAAACTCAATATTTTATTTAGAAACAAAATCAACTTTCGGCCTCAACATACTGTACTAAATTCTTATGATTTGGTCTCCAAAATTAAGGACATTCAGATGCCTCCAAATGCTAAACTCGCCTCTTTTGATGTGGTTAGTCTGTTCACCAATATCGATGTAGCTAGCTGCAAAGATGTGGTATGCAGGCTGATTCACGGCTCTAAACTTAATATTTTCGAAAAGGATGAATTGTTTAATTTGATGTCTGTCTGTATGGATCAAAATTACTTTTTATTCGAGGGGCATTGCTATACACAGCCAGGGGTTGCTATGGGTTCTCCGTTATCTCCTCTGCTTGCAGATATTTACATGGATTATCTTGAGCAACAAATATTTACAACTTTTAACACAAATAATCTTCTCTATTGGTATAGATATGTCGATGACATCATCATTTTATGGAAGGGCACAGAAAGACAACTAAATTCTTTTCACGAAAAAATCAATAAATTAGATCCCTATATCAAATTCACCCTCGAATTCGGCGGGAATAAACTAAATTTTCTTGATCTGTCCATCTCTTTAGTAAATGAGAAGCATGATTTTTCAATCTACAGAAAAGATACATATAGCGATATAACGATCCATAGTAGTTCAAATCACCCTTTAGTTCATAAGCATGCAGCCTTCCATAGTATGATCAACCGAGCACTATCTATTCCAATGAGTGAACAAAATTTATCAAAAGAAAAATCCATTATCAAAAGCATAGCGGTTAGTAACGGATATGGAGGAGATCTCGTTGATACCATATGGGATAAGGTTCTTAGGAAAAAGAGTAGGGAAAAAGTTTCCAATCTTGCTCGGGAAGATGTAACTTTAGAAGAAAAGCAATGGATAAGTTTACCTTATAATGGGAAAATTTCTGATAAAATTGGCAAAATTCTATCATCGAGAGGTTATAAAGTAGGTTTTAAAAATAAAAATAGTCTTAAAACATTACTAGGATCCGTTAAGGATAAAATTAGTGTGCAGGATAAAAGTGGAGTTTATAAATTAAAATGTTCTTGTGGCTACGAATATTGCGGTCAGACTGGTAGGAAATTTAGGGAAAGGATAGACGAGCATATGGAGGATTTCAGGGAAAATAGGGGTAAGTCTACATTTGCAAAACATCTTAAGGAATCTAATCATAGTTACAATTTTGATTTGACAGACAGACAGTTTGTAGAATTTCTTCATTTTTCCCCAAAGGGAGGTATGTTGAATGTACTTGAAAAATTCGAAATTATCAAAAGTGACAGGTCTGGTAAATGTTTAAATGAGGATATACCTCAATATATTTCACCACTGATAGGTCCATTTCTGTAAACCTTGGAATTATCCCTTCACACTGTTGAAACCCTATTTAGTTATTTCCCCCCCTTTCACTTCATCTGATTAGCTATAATCCCCTTTCACTTTGTATGCACTTAATTGGTTGTACCTCCTGCCCCTTTCTTTTCTCTCGACCAATGGGATTCAATCTCCCTTTCACTTTGTATGCACTTGATTGGTTGTACCTCCTGCCCCTTTCCTTTCTCTCGACCAATGGGATTCAATCTCCCTTCACCTGTCTCTATATAAGCTGTGTCCTTTCTAATGTGTCTTCAGTTATTGTTTGTTACTGATGATGGCCTAACCGCCGAAATCGATTTAACATTGTAACTCTTTATTTTTCGTGGAAATAGACAACGTTTTTCACTAACTTCCGTTTTATAATGGGTTTCCACAACTTCGTCGCGAGTGATTTAGTACGTACAGTAACAGTCCCTACCAATATTTTCCTAAATAATTTTAAAAAGTAAAATATTAAATTAACTTGATACATCATGCTGTTTTTATATAATAGATAATTGTTTTATTGTGTTAAAAATCGATTTTTTAAAATTAAAAATATATTTTTTTTGCCCAATTAATTGGTACAATTGATTGTGAGCTCTCGATTAAAAATCGATTGTCAACACCGATTGTTGGCTACCGAATTTGCATCGCTAGTTCGAATTCGAAAATCAAAGGCTATTGCATCGTAGAATATTGTTGTGGTTAGTCATGCGGTTTTAATGTTAACTTGAAAATCGAGTTAAGTACAGGCCTGTGCAAATTATAAGACTCAAGCCATTTTTTTTTTCCGATTTCTTGAGACCAATGGGCCTGCAGTGGTTTTAGGGAAAGTAGATGGATGTTTGGGGAAAGTAGATCATCGATTTCTGTAGGTACCTTATATACCTATCAAAGGTCAGATTTCCGGCATGGGAATGAGTGATGAAACAACGCCAACCCACTCTAGTGTATGTTTAGGGAACGAACATCAGCTGTTTTTGTGTGTACGCTACCCTTATTCCTTAATTTAATTATTTGGTTCACGTACATTTCATATTGGAACTTTTGTTCTCACAGGAGCTACCAGTATAACTCTGTTCATAGTTGAATCTGGAAAAGTTATAAAAACTGCTTAAATTGACCTAAAAATCTTATAATAAATGAGATAAGCCGAGCAAAATTGAGAAGTACATATAAGGTACCAATTTGATAACCATCGGCCGTTCTACACGCCGGATTATCTTCCACAAGGAAGAAGATTCCACATCGCTCTCGACGAGCCTATAAATTGCCTTAAAAGTGGCTGGCAATCGAGGAACCTTTCATTAAATAAATTAATGCCCAGCGTTCATTTGAAAGCTGGGACGATGAGAGCTAACACGGTGTTCGAGAACACCTTTGAGTATCGTCATGCCTAGAGGGCACTGTTATTATTTATTTTAATCAACCAATCACTTATAAGAAAACCATTTACGCTTTTTTCCACGATTACATGTCACCGTAGCATTTAGTAACGCTGAAAAAAAGTCAGTTCTGGTTTGAGCCAGAGCCTTGACGGTATATCTTTCGAATAATCTTAATGATCGTCATGTACAATCTGAATGATTATATACGTGGAAATTTATGTGTAGGGGTTTTTTAGCAGTATACTTTACAGTCCAAGAATGAGTGTTCTAATCATGAGAATCAATCCAGAACAGTGAGAAGGTAAAAATTTGACATTCAACACATTAAAATTGAAGTTCCAATTTTAGCGAATCGGGACCTTTATGACGGAAAGTTTCTTTCCGAATGTTCAATAATTTCCAAAATCTGTTCAATTTCAAAAGTTGAATCTTATAGTTAACTTTACTGAAACTTGGCTAACAAACACCCGTACGTTGACTCACGCTACTAAAGGTGTGAGATAATTGGGAAGCTTTTCAAGCGTCGTCGGAATTTTTGGGATTTCAAACTCACAATTCAAACTTGTATTTAGTCTCCTAAAATCGAATTTGTCAGCTTCAAATCCCTACTGGTTTTATCATAAATATAGAGTAGAAAGTACAAACAACTCCTTGGGTATAAGCATGTCTCCAGAAAAAAGGGGGGTTGAAAGCTGTATCTGATGTACTAGATTCTTGGATGAGTTTTGGGCGCATTCCTACCATCTACTATTGCACTGCTACGAAACGTCCAAGACATTTCAGCAAAATTAGGAACTACCTGAAATATAGCGAGATTCTGGTACATAGCCATTTAGCGATATAATCGAACGAAATCGATTATACGCTATAATTGAATACAAGCAATGCCGTAGAAGTGAATAATAAGAACTCCCAGAGCCAAAAGTGTGCCACGAAAGGTGTCAAAATATCAATGTTAAACATGAGTATCAATGTTATGGCAAACAGCTTTCGAAGTGTGCAGAATGATTTTTCCTCGATTATTCATCACCAAATGATTGATTATTCATTCCTCGATTATCTCTCACATAGCAAGGAATTTCAAACAATCTCTCGAACCTAGGTTTTTATCGTTTGAAATCATATTGTCGGTATTGTATAATACACTCTACTTTGGATAACGTTCTTTCGTCAAAATTTAAAAGTATTTCATGATATTTCATAATTTACAAAACGTACATGACCTTCAAGTATTTGAGTTGGTGGTTGTGTAACACTCAGATCCCTACATTGGATGCTGTAATTTACGGAGAAAAAAAAACACCGTTCTCCAAATTTTTTACTTGATTCCTTAAATACGTACATAGCTTGTTAAATACCGCATTGATTGCGGAGTCGAGTCCCTTGTGCTGTAAGTGCCACCACGCCTCTCGTGTTTGAGGACAAGTGGCATTTGGGTCCGTGAGGCGTTTGAGTTCCCGAAAACATTCTTAACATCACTTGACCGCTCTTGTGAATTGTCCCAACCCCCCTACTGCCCTACGGATTTTGCATTATAGTGCTGTCTCAGTCAGTAATGACATTTTGTTGAAATGCTGTTTTGATGGAATTTTTGTCTGGTTGAGGTGTATGGAAAAAACATGAACGAAAGACTAATACAAAGGTTATACCAACAACAAAAGTCCAGTCATGCAGCATGAGCGAATTTTTGAAGGAATCTTCGACATTTCAGTCGCTATTGATCGTGTAGAGAAATTTTAGTTTATGATTTTGATAGACAAACATAGAATCAAATTATTAAACCAGCACCTACTACCTACGTTTTAAACAGCATGGTTCTAGGATTGGTTATACAGGGATACTTCCATAAGAGTAGTTCAATCTGAATTTGGACAATGTTTCATGCAAATATTACCGATTTTTACAACTAGCGAACGGCATTATTTCGATTTTTGACTGATTTTTCAACTTTGAAATTTTTGAAAACTTGATACATATTGTTATAGGAAATTTTACGTGATTCCGAATATACCACATGTTAGTATGCTGAAAAAATTATTTCGCACAACAAATCGCCAAAAACAGGCTATTTTTAAATTGTTGACTACATTTTTGAAAATTTCAACCCGAAGATGTAATCCGATCATGCTGGCCAACGAACTTGAACTTTCGTTTTGTGTCCGTAACATTTTAAAATTTGTTTGAAGTTTCTAGCACAATTCTACGGACAGTTATCGTCCGGAATGACACATACATACATACATACATACATACATACATACATACATACATACATACATAGATACATACATAAAAAAATGCGTTAAACTTCAGAATATGATTCAGAATAGCCTGAAACGGATTTCTGCATAAAATCTTTTCAAAAATTCACATTCTACAAATTTTGAGGCGAGAGCAATAGCTTAATTTTCTTCAAAAATTCGCTAAAAGATAGCACGGAAGTGGGAAAAGTCAGGTCCGGTGTGCCCATACTGACTTGTGTATGGTTGTGTCCATACCAACTGCATTGTGGTTGCTAAGTTAGGGTTATCCTGGAGAAAGGTCATGTTGTCGTCTTGTAATTACGATTCCGAAAAAGCTGAGCACGAGAAAACCTGACTCTTCCCGTTCCGAAAAGCGTTTCCACGTGACGAAAATCTCTACTTGATTCTGAAAGGCTATTTTCGTATACGAGAAAGCGAATATGAGAAGTACAAAAACCCTCTAATATAATACTGGTACCCACCTTTAGTACAAATGTTATGGCAATATTTTCTTGTAAATCAGTATGTAACCTCAAGAATGCACATATTATAATCTTATTGCCAATAATACGCAATGTTTCGTTTTAGTGATGAATAATCATGAATTTTGCGATTGAGCAGACCAATATCAAAATTCATTTCATCACCTAAAAAATTATTGTTATCCGATTTGTCGTGTAACCTAGAATCTGGTACAATTGAAAGTGGTACGTTATAACCAAATCATATACACTCATAAGTATAGATATATAAATAACCAATCTTCTAAGGAAGTTCAGAATGGTTTCTCAATGGAAGAAAGCATAACAACTCACAAGACAACTGGCTCCAGAATCATCAGTGGCAACTTACAAATCTGATTCTCTCGATTCGAGAACTTTCATCGTTGTAATAACAGGGATTATGACCAACGTATTCAGCGAGTGTCTGGCCGTAAAGTTCCGTTCCATATCATCTAATTTCCCGAATTTCATAGCTGGCGTCATGTAGAAAGAAAAGGAAACACATTAGCGACTTGCGCAACGGAAAATTCCTGCTGTAGCCATCACGTGGCTGTTTTTGTACTCCGTTTATGAGTCCTGAACTAATACCTACTATATTTGATGTGCCAGCTAATATCAGCTCTAATGCTTCCATCTATGAGCTGAGGAAATTGCGTAGCCACAGTGCATCCGTTACCTTCCAATCCTCGCTTTCGTTGATGAGAACTGTCTTCCCTTAACAACATATGCATATCGCTTCACATGTGAACAACATCCATTTTTCAACTTTGAAATTTTTGAAAACATATCGTAGGTATACAATGTTAGTAAAAACGCACGACAAATCGCAGCGAACCTACATTTTTGAAAATATGTATATATATAACTAACATAAAATATATATATATATATATATATATATATATATATTGTCTTGGAGCATTAATTTCATTGGTTGTAGAAAAATGTCCCTAGAACAATTATTATCAATCTGGTGTTGTAAAACTATACCCAGTAGGACGACTGCAGTGTTGTGCATAATCTTATCGTCGAATACGAATACGATTGTAATCGTGATAATTATTCGTTGATTCTGAGTCAACTGCGATTATATTCGTATTCGTCTGTCGGCGATTACACGAATACAACCCATAAGAATGCGTCAGGGTCATAAATTTCAATAGGGCGTCCCTCCAATAGTATGCGAAGCCTTGCTAATATTACCTAGCTTCAGAGAGACGTCCTTAAAGCGAATTTAACGATTGGAGCCCAGCCTATATGTCTCAAATATATTTCAATAAGACGTGATGATTGAATGAATATGAAACCCATATGTTCAGATTTTGAATTCTGTAACAAACAGAAACGATAAGACCAAACATTTAGCATGTTACTGAATGAAAATGTGCCATAAGGTAAGAATGTGAAAAAAAGGGATTCCACAAAATAAGAGGTGATACTATCTAAAAAATCAATTGAACCGCGAATAGTTTACAAATTATATCAAGCTGCTCGTTGATATCAAGCTAAAAAAGCATCTATGCGAGTAAAGCGATCGGGATGGTTAAACGTTAGGACCAACTAGACTCCAAATGGAGTCTATGTGCGAAAGAACGGGTTTTTTAAGTCAATTCTTAGGCCTTTTATGGCCCGGACGGCGGACGGCGAACGGCGAACGGCGGACGGCGGACGGACATTTCAAATTTGGATTCTACATATCTTGAAACGTAAAGTGACAAGGTTTGAGGGGGGTTTATAAAAGTTTTTTGCTACACGATCACATAGGCTTATTATTGGAAATAATAAACCAAAAGAGAACTGAAGCTGAATTTAGGAAAGAACGACAAAATCGGAACAGCTGCGCGTTTTGTTCTCATCATGTTGAAGAAACTGCTTTGACCGTTACAATGTTTTAAACTGCTTATGATTGTGACGCAGGCGTTCTAATTGTCTCATCAACTACGAAAATCCACACTCCTGCACACTTTTCCCTTTTGTGAGTTCGTATTCGTTGAAATTCTTGCCAAGGAAACGGTGACATGAATTTAAAAAACTGCTCGTAAATTAGATCATCATCCCAGCTTTCAATTGATTTCACAAGGATTTTAAAATTCCCATTTCCCTTATTTGCTCTGATCAATAGGCTAATTTGCCCGCCTCCCAATTTTCGCGTTAATTTTCTCAAGTAGGCCACACTAGTCGCGGATCCCAACGGATGAAGTGCCTTCTAGAAGCCTTTCAGAGGATGGAAATAGTTTATTATTACCCGGTAGCAATCATTTGGAAGGCGCCCAAAGGAATTCTCAAAGAGCAATGGGATGCGGCGGCGTTTCGATGTGTGAAAAACGTACCACATAAATTTCATGGTTGGAAAGAGGGAGGTTTTAACTATAGATGCCGCAAGATGAACATCTCTCTAGACTAAATAGGCAGCTATCTAATACAGATAAGTTATTTCCTAAATTAACTTCAGAAAGATGTATATATATTCGTCTTTATATTACGTGATACTTCACAATTACAATGAAAAGATTTGTCACCGGAATAAAACCGATGATATTTATGGGGCCATCTGGGAGTTAACCGGCACAATGCCTGAAAATCTCATCAAATATGTACAGTCCACCAGGCTCGCAGTTTTGTCTGTGACAACCTATTTTAGATTTTCCAAAGAAGTCAATAATCAACCAATTGCGATGAAACTTGTATGGCACCATTCTCAAACATATTCACAACTACCCCAGTTAGAACGAAATCAGACCTATATATTATAAGGAATCAATATATTTATAAAATTCACGTTTGCACATGCGCACGAGCTACTATTGATCTGACGGCAATGAAAGCCATCTCAAAGAAATCAATCCCTGAAAATTTCAGTAAAACATAAAGAAAACTTGGAATTGGCATTTAAAGACATCATACAGACAGACAGACACGGAAATAACAGTGAAACGATCCGAAACGCAAAAAACAAGTAGAGAATTTTGATTTTTGAGGTCAACATATTTTCCGCCTCTTTTCACGAAGTTGAAGCATTCCTATTTAGTAGTGGGGAAGCAAAATTTGTAAAGTAGCAGTTTGTTTAAAAATATATTCCTGAAAACAAACTACACGCTAACGAAGCTACAAATTTTACGTAAGGATGAGTTCAATAGACAAGGCCTTTTGAGCGCAGTAGATTACATAATACGATAAAGCTTCAGCTTATCCATTTTAAATATACCTCTAATGTGATAGAACGCGTACGAGAAGCGTCGAACTTTCCTTGAAAACTAACCGCTCCGGCTCGCTTCGCTTGCCTCCACGTCCAGCCGGGGGGGAAGCCCCCCGGGCCGCTCGATTAAGTTGCTCGCTTCGCTCGCAAGGTGTGGCTGTATATGTGTAGGAAAAACCCCTGCATAGCATGGACAGACAAACATAGAAACAGACGGAGTATCATTCTTATAAATAACCTCCACGCCCAGCCGGGGGGAGGGGGGGGGGCGAACCCTTATCCATTTTAAATATACCTCTAATGTGATAGAACGAGTACAGGAAGCGTCAAAATTTCCTCGAAAATAGTTATATGTGACTTTCCACGATATTTTTTCTTCTATCTTCATACCCTAGTATCTATACTAGATATTTTTCAGGGGCTTACATGAATACCATTCTTGGTCAAAACAAGTGTAAGCTCATATTTGACTCTCTTAATTTAGACTAATGTCCCTGAATCTCTGCTACCAAGAAAATGACAGACCTTTGTATGAGGTGGGGGGTTGGGAGGTACCTTAGACGAGGACACGCCAATGAAACTTCATTACCGGGCGTCACAACAGGTTTTTATTCTCTCATCTTGAACGCACCACCTGCTTTCTAAGAACAAAAAAGTATAATATTCCGAGTCCAAGTTGGTTATTAAAACAGCGTTAGGCCTTGAAATTACTCCAAATTTTTCGTACTTAACAACGTCAATTACTTGCGTGGATGAGACGTGGAGTGGGGAGATGCAGGAAGAACGGTGAAAAATAATTTTGGTACGCATGTAATTTCATTTTTTTGGGGGGGTGACGTGCTTGGAATGAAGGACGTTTTCGTATATTACAGAATATTACTATTATTTGGCGTTTTAAATGAAGTGCCGATTTGCGGGGTGCATCGACGTGTGGAAGGCCTCTCCGTAAATAACCGAGCCGTTACGTTGTAGCAGGGTCACTCTCCGGAAACAAGAAAATTTACAAATGCCTTAAAATTCTAACAATCGGCTCACAAATTTATTCGATTGTAGGCTGTAAAATATGTTAATGATAATATCAGATATGTAAAATAAGGAGCTATGATTTTTATGTAATGTAGTTGATTTTTCACATGCACTGAAACCAGGTCGCCAACACCCCAAATGGTTTTATATATGATACCCTACTCTCTCACCAAAATTGAGAGTCACCAACAACTTCAGTGGGATATATACTATACAATTTTGATCATTATGATTATCAGATGCAGGTAGCTAAATATTATCAGTTTTGGGATATTATTTACAATAATGAACCTTTGTAATCGACCAAGAAGAAAAAGCTCAATCCCACCCTAAAAATTTGTTGATTTACGTTTCAAGGTGCGTAAAATCGAAAAATCAAATTAAAAAAATCCATCCACCCCCGTCCGCGGCATTTCTCCGAAATAACTAGACCAAACTTCATGAAACTTGTGTTAAAACTCGTATTTGGGGTTTAGATGGTCTTAAAAGCTCGGCATCAATGTTTGTCAACCCTAAACGTTAGTACGTACCTATTAAAGGACCGAACATTGAAAAATCGAGATCTAAAGGAATTTCAAGGTATGTAACATTAATGATTTTTTGAGTGTCAATGATAGATATAACCCCAAAGAAGCGATTAAAACCATCCGGAACGCTGCTCGTTGAACGGTTCGCTTTCCCTAAAGGCTTGAACTTCAATAAAACACTTTCGGATTTCAAGATAGAGAAATCATGCGCTTCTAGCGAATCTATTTATTAGCCCATCACTCCCTAAATTCCATCAATGATCGCTAGATAATGGTACTGGAATAGGTACATAATAATTGCCTTGTAAACATCAGCTGATATAATGACAATGATGGAATTATCAGGTGATCGTAGTTCCAATGGAATTTATTCTAACTTTGCGAAATCGAATTTATTAACTTACTACTGTCCGTTCTGGTGTACCTGCCAGTGAAGCATTGGTGCCTAAATGCTAAATTTCATTCCTCAAATTAAATTACTGGATCTGCTATTTGAAATGAACCTCCTTTGCTACATCAATAATTCAATAACATGGCACACTGTTCATGTGTGGGGTCTTTGAGCTAATTAGTTCTTTAATTGACTTATGATGCTGAATCCTGAAACGTAGCTCCTTTTCGGAGATCTGGAATACAATTACAAAGTACCATGGCGGGACTCAGATCAGCTTCGGAACCTCCGAGGCTAATTTCTTTCCTATTCGGCTCACGGTGTTGTTATTCAGATGGAGCTCCTCTGGGACTCCTCGGACACAATCACGAGGTACGGATTCGCACTGATTAGCTGATGGGCTTTAAACCTATATTCTTTTCTGACCGATCGACCGTTTTTTCCAACATTTTTACTGTGAAGCGTGGGGTCTTGGAACTGTATAAGTGTGAACCCTTCTCGGAGGCACGATGTGCCATGTCCTCTTTTCGTGATTTTTGAGCACATTTTTTGAAATTTTACCAATTTATTGTGCTCATAAAGTGGTGGCCATCGAACTCATATTTTCGTTTGGAATGCATGATTTTTGGCACAAGAACGGAATTTTTATCTCAGTTCTATAGAGAGTTATCTATCGTCTGGAATGCCACACACACACACAGACACACACACATTCATACATAAATATATAAATCTAGGTATCTATTGTAGAGAAATAATAAATTTAATCACGACAATCATTAAACTTGTCATATATGAGACATACAAATCGAGGTAAACGAATTACTTCAAACTCAGAAATTTCAGACTCCGACTTGTGAAGGAGCCGCATAAACCAGAATATGCTTTGACACGCCTCGGTTGAATTTATGGAGAGAACGGCCGTTTTCATTAAAATTGCCCCTTGTAATTGAGACGGTGATTGGCAGCCGAGGGCCCGGGAGGCGAAAATTTATTGGACGACCGATTTTACGGGGATTATTCCGCAATTATGGAGCAGTGCTGACGGGAGGGCGAGGCCGAGCAAGGAAATTGTGATAGCTTCATTAGCGACGACCCAGGTGGTGGGTTTTGCTACAAATTGAGGCTTGTGTGTTGGGGCGGGGCTCGGAAATGTGTCCAATGATCCCCTCAGGGCATTGAGTCCCTCTCGAAACCCGTGTTTATCGTATTAAAAGCTCTAGTTGCTCACGAAGCAAGAGCATTAAAATTGGTAATGGGTTGACATGAAGGTGGTTGGTTTGTGAACGGGACAGTGCCGGTTAAAACTACGTAATTTTTGGAATGCTGCCGATTCTGAAGTCAAGTATATTGGAAGAATTAAATGCTGACAAACGGCAACTGTAAGTAATAACCCGTCATAAGAAAGTGATACCTACTTCACCAATAGGAACTTTGGCACTTCAATTATTGTCGTTTATAATTTGATAATAAAATTTCCAATCATGCAGCATGATTGAATGTGCGAATTTTCGTAATTTATCGAACTATATTTGTTTCAATGTTTTGAAAATTCTGGACTCTGAGGGAAAATAAATTGTTAACAACCAATTTTGCGGCAAAAAACTCGTTCTAAATGAAATTCAGCGACTCAAAAAGAGATTTTGTTTTTGGTTTATTATTTTAAAAAATAATGAAACTGTGTAATCGACCAAGAAGAAAAAAAAAATAATCCCCCCCCCCCCCTCTAAATTTGAGGGTTTACGTTTCAAGATGCGTAGAATCCAAAAATCGAATTAAAAAAAAAAAAAAAAAATCCGCCCGTCCGCTGTACGCCGTGCAAAGCTTTTCTCAAAAAGAGTTGGACCGAACTTTAAGAAATCTGGCTTAAAAATCATCTATCGGCCGGGGATAAGCCAGTAGCATCGGCATCGTGTTTGATCAACACTAAAGGGTAGAACCTAAGGGCTGAAATATTCAAAAACCAAGATTTATTCGATTCTTTGGGATTAAATTTATCATTGACAAGCAGAAATTTATAACTGCTACTCAAAAAGTTTTCGAGATCTCGATTTTTTAAATGTCTAGCCCTTTAATACACCCTTTAGGGTTGATAAAAATTGATATAGACCCCTAATGTATTTTTTATCACGTATCATATAGTTTGGTCTAGTATTTTTGGAGAAAAGCGGCGGGCGGCGGACGTACGAATTTTTTCTGCAGGTTCCAAAACTTGGTAACTATGGTAAAAGTACGGATGATGTCAGCTCAGTGATATGAGCTACAATTGCGGCGGGGATCCAGTGGTAATTCGCTATGCTACCTAATGAGCTTAAAATAGTTTCAAAACCTGTCGCGCTATACGGATATCGAAATCCTGAGTCCTGAAGAATATTTATAAACTGGTCTCAATGAATAAGCGGCGAACCAATAAGAAATTGCGCGACCTTTCCTATGAAGCAGACCTCATGTACTGGAATGAGAAGCAACAGCTTAAAATAGGTGAGGCATGCAGTGTGAATGTCATTCTAAAAGCAAGCCAAACCGAATAATAAATGGCAATCCTGAGGGCACAAGACTCATAGGAAGAACCCTGGATGCGATGATAGTACAATGTTCAGAACGACCTAACTGAATTGGGAGCAAGTGAATTGGAGAAATGTAGCATTACGTAGAGACCAGTGGAAGGTGATTGTGAAGACCAGGATCTGATACCCATAAACCCAGGATCGGATACCACACAAAATGATATCAATGCTGTTATACAAGAACTGCACTTCTGAATACTGGTTTTTGAATTCTAGATTCTTGCAAGTTTTTTACTCATAAAACTTTTCCCCCAGTGTGTTTCAAGTGTCCCACGCTGTCTACGAAATGACTGGTGTGATGAGGTAGGTGTGGTGAGTTGAAAATCATGGGTGTAGTACAGTAAAATGTGTTTCATCTTCTGTACAATGGTCGAGTCGTTCGTTCGAATTTGAAGGCGTTCCATTAGTATTGTAAAACGCTGCGTTTATAGTAAACAAAAGCTCTGAACAAAGCTAATTAGAGCGAAAACACGGGGCGGGACAAAGAGGCGGCGTACTTTCCATCGCTGAGGCTGGAAAAGGCCCGCAGAATTAGCATGTTATAGCCCCCGCAGTTCGCTGTCCGCAGAATGATTGTCCGTCTGTCGTGTGACACTGTAGTGTGGTAGTAGGTGTATGTTGAGGGGGGGGGGGGGGTCTCATTAGAGTTCTGGGAGAAACAAAAGGAGGCTAACTCTCCGTGTGATTAGCGGCTCGTGGGAACTGCGGTTCATTACGCATCAGCCTCGTTCGTCTGAAGGGCTCGGGAGGGGTGGTAAAGGAGGGGAAGTTACAGCGGGGTGGGGTGGGGAGGGGGTCTTGTCACTCCCGTCACGACGTCCGCGGCGATTTAACATTGAACCCGCCTCTACCTCTGCACTCTCATCTGCGGCCTCTCCAACAACCTGCTCCGTCTTTTCTTACCGTCTCAACTTTTCACTTCCGGGTTTTTAGTTTAGATTTTAGTTCGAAATCGACTACCGAAATTAATTCCGGCAACAACCTGCTCCGTCTTTCTTACCGTCTCAACTTTTCACTTCCGGGTTTTTAGTTTACATTTGAGTTCGAACTCGACTACCGAAATTAATTCGGTAGCGGCAGTGTTGGGCATAATCGCATCGTCGAATACGAATAAGATTGTGATCGCGATAATTATTCGTTGCTTCTGAGTCAGCTGCGATTATATTCGCGAATGTAATCGCAGTTGACTCAGAAGCAACCAATAATTATCACTATTACAATAAACTTCTTAATTTGTCAGAAGAAAACGCACTGAATAACAAAGAAGCTGGTACGAACAGCCCGCCCTTGAAATGCCTCGAAATAGTAGACACTTTTGTGAGTAACAAGTAGCTATAGACATTCATCTATAAAAGACACTAAATAGTAATTACATTTTGAATTAGAACAACTTTTTTTCATGCTTCACCATGACATCATTGATGGGCAGAAAAGAAACGTTTATTGAGATAGTTCTATAACATTTTACAACCTCATTACACGAAATTCATGAGCTGGGTTTCTGTTTTTTTGAATTTGTCTTCAAGATTCAAAATCTTTACTACTCTCTAATATTCAAAACAGATCTTGGGAATTGATGACTACGACGTTTTACCAATTTATCTTTGAAATATTATGTCGTCAATGAGTGAATTCGCATTCATTAAAACAGTTATTAGTGCTTCCCTACGTTCTTTATAATCATTGTGGTTCGATAATTTAATACTTCTGAAAGTTAGTGTTTAGATATTATTCCGAGAACCGTGACCGATCGAGAGTATACGTCATCCCTAACATTGATAAGACCAATGAAAGAACAGAGGGGGGAACAACGGAGTAGAAACATAGCAAAAGGTCAATATACAACAACGTGATTTCAACTTTGCTTTCAGTGTGCGTTCTGCCAGTTCGGAACGGTTGTGGGCAAGCGCAGTCGAGTTTTGTCGTTCGCAGTGCCAGAACGACCAGTTCCGGAACGCCGGGAACGCTGAATTTGGCGTTCGCAGTGTTTTGCAAACTCAGTTCCGAACGGTTCTGACAGTCCTCGATTTTTTCGGAACAGTCAGAACTCGAACGCAAGGACGCAGTAACGCATGCGCATTTCACAATTTTTGGAGCTCGTGGATTAAACAATAAGCACTTTTTGGCTTTGTGTTTCCTGTAATTTTCCCAGTAAAATTTCGCTTTTTTCTGTTGTTCGCTGTTCTTCATTTGAATTTCTTCATCAAAATGTCAACTATTTTTACTTCGTAAAGCAATAGTTTTGACGATGGTGGTGAAACTTCATGGTTTGTAGACGATGAGGTCGAGATTGAAGTTGCAGTTGGATTTCGAGTACATCCACAAAACTCGAATGTTTTCGACAAAATCATGCCAAGGTTCGACGACGAAGAGTTTGTTACAAACAACAACTTAGGTTATCCCACTTCCAAGTTCTGAAATCGTTCGCAGTGTACAGCGCTGTTCCACAAGTTCCGGAATGCCCCGGGATTTTCCGTCCCAGTTCTGATGAGTTCGAGAACTGTCAAAACGCGCACTGAGAACGAATCTTAAGGATAATAAAAACAAATTCAATTAGCTATAGAGCAAAAGCATACAATATAAAATACAGAATAACCGCAAAGTAAATCTTAGAATAAACGAGCTATATTTATATATATGATATATCGATATGTATATCATAAAACTCAAAAACATTAGAAAAGATTAGTTGTAATTAATTTTAAATATATGATTAGATATTATTTTTGAAAACTGGAAGGCTATTAGAAAATAAATCTATACCATATGCCGAATATGAGAGAGTTCCGCTCTTGAGTGCCGCTGACCGAGATTGAAGAAGGTGTTGCCGAAACTTTTTCAATTAACTGAACCAGTGTTACACTGATTCTGATGAGTTCACAATCAAATAGGCAAATCTAATGAAATTATCAATATAGGTATTCATGATTAGCTTCATAGCTGTATTTGATCACTTTTCCAAGTTTTCTGGGAAATTTCTATTTCTCCGACCCGACTTTATTCAATTGAAAGAAAGCGCAACGAAGAACCTCAGGTTGGTGACTTCAACAGGATATCGTAGGATCAATATTATGGTTGTTGCGCATGTAGAAATGTGAAATTCGTATTTAGAATGAAAGAACAGAAGCCGTTTTTTCGAATTATGGAACTTTTAGAGATTCCCTGGATTAGCCCCAAGATGGTCTTGCATCTATTTTATAACCCTCTTGACAATGGAAACGTAAGTGCAAGTAAAAGCTTTTGATTTCCTGGAACTTCCATCCTCTCATAAATTCTAACATAATTTCATCAACGACGTATGAGCATAGGCATCGTTGAAATTTGTTGACAGGCAAAACTCCAAGGACGTGTCCTTATTCTAGATAGCTGATAGAAATAATTCAAGGTTCTTCGCTGCTGTACAATCATCGTGGTATATGCGCATACCCAAATTTAAAATTCAAATCAAAATTAACGTCAGTACTTTCTAGCTAATCATGAAAAGGTTGACCTCTATTTGGTCTCTGTACGGTGCACAAGTTGCTATAAGTAGCGAACGCATGTATTGCACAACATGGTCGGATGTTCTTTCGTGAATTTTTGGGTTGTTTACCTCTAATTATATTTTTACTCTAACCGGCACTATATTTTTTCATTGAAGTACGGGGTAAACGAAATTTCCTTCTTCATGAACCAAATTCAGTAATATTTTTCAGAATTGTTTCGTATTGATCGAGTTGTATCCAAATTGAAGTTAAATTATAATAAAAGTCCACTCTGCTCGCCCTTCTGAACCTTTCTTTAGCTGTGATGATCTTCCGAAGGCGCCACTTCACTCGAGAGACCTTCTTGGTTGTTGGAAAGCCATTAAACTTAACGGCCTCCGATAAAAAGAAACAAAAGGTGGCCATTATGAATATCCGCCGGCTTCCTCTGATAAATTCCCGTACTATCACAGCCTCGCTGCTTCTCAACTCCACTAGAAGATTACTAGAGGAACTGGATTAGATACCTAGAGACCTACTTGATTACTAATGGCTTATCTGTAGTCCCTCAAGTCCCGAGTGGCCAATATAATAAGGAAAAAGTATTTTAAAAAAAATTTCTAGTGACATTTTTTAGAGGCAGCTCGCGCGAAACCAATCAAGTTCAAATTTAGGTTGAACGAATTGTTTAGGTATGTCATTCAGCAATACATAGAGCTTGATGATTTTAGATCATTTTTGCTCTTTTCAACTATTGTTCAGCACATTATATCAATAAATAGAGTATTTAAATCTTTTTGAACCATAGATCCATGGATACAACTTTGTCTCTTCTTAACCTATTTTTACAAAAATAATTTTTTTTTTCGCGAAAGCCCATTTATTACATCAAATATTCATTATTGATATTTCCGCCAAACAATTTGCGCTTCCTACCGTTTATGCAAAAAGCAAAAAAATAAATCAATAAATAAATAAGTGTATGGTCCAAAATCTGAATGTCCTTTTGCTTTCATCGTTTCAGAGCTTGCCGGTCAATCTTGGTTCCGAGTCCATCTGTCTAATGCATATCTGGGGTAAATCCTTGTCACGCTCAAGAATATACCATGTCACTAATCAAAGTACAAATAAATAAAATAACAGTCTAGTACCGCTTTAATTTTGTCTCTTTCTCTTAATATTACTATCTCCTTCCCTTTCCCAACTCTCTGGTCTAGGTCTTGATTAAAAGTCATTATCGATATTTGAACTTTGAACGCAGGTGAGTTTTTTTCTATGTTCGAATATAATCACAATTTCTGCCTGCATAACATAAGAAGTAGATGGTAAGTTATACATATATTTTTTTCAACTACGCTTGTGCAATTTATGCGCAATTGGATACATACCTGGTGGTTGAGGGCTGGGTCTGGCAGCTATGAACTTGGAGATGGGAAGAAGCGCAGGTACTGGCGTGGGCGTCGAACTTGACTTCATACTCAAGTCCACAGGCTCCAGTTGTACGGGAGGCCCCGACGCCTGAAAAAGAGGACAGGCGTAAATCAAACCAGGGTATAGTTCCATATGAGTGTAACATTAACGCTGCTCAAAAAAAATTAAAATAAAAACCCGGCGCTCCGCGCCCAGCCAGAAGGCAAGCCCCCTGGACCCCCGGTTGACCTCTACTTACATACTTCGAATGAAATTATTGAAACACAGAATGTGTTTTAGCTCATGCGTTTCACATAAACCCGTCTACTAATCGGTAAAATACGTACCAATTATTCACCTAATAATTAATCGATTATCTAATAACCTATGTGCAGCTTATTATTGTATCAAAATTCGAAAGCGTTAATAATAATATAACAATAAGTACCCAATATCTTATTACTGTCATGTCAAGTTGTTTTATTTATTTATCACCAGCGCAACGACTCACCACCAGCTCAATGAAATCATCATAAATTATCAAGCGGTTGCAATCATGTTCTTAATATCAATTATCGAGAATGATCACCTGTGTGTAAACAATTATTCAAATAACCATGCTCATAACTCAGCTTGTTGGCCACGCACTTCGCAGTAGTTAACATAATATGTATGGTTGGATGAATCGAGAGCCTTCGAACGAATGGTCAACGAATTTTGTGGGATGAAAAATGACGAAGTACCGTTTCCCTAGTAACAACCTCATCTATCATGTAAGTATTTAATGAAATTTAGCAAGGATTCATTATCGGTTCATTCATAGGAAAATCGGAATGAAAGCTCTGGCCGTTCACATTTCAAAACTGACAGCCAGAAACGAAACCTGTGTCATTACACATTCCTATTAATTCACAATAAGCATACGTAAAAATATGATTAGGCCTTGAGGCCAACTCGAGAGAATGTAGGATCAACTTGACGCGTGATTAAAGAATAAATTAGAGGCTAAGGTTCTCGTTTGTATCCATCCTGATCATCTACTTTTTAAACCAATTCTTCCAACGCTAATGCAAAATAGGAAACCATTTCTTGAAATTCACCTCCAGGCTAACGAGTTTGTTATTTATTTTGCGCTCCGAAAAAAAATGTATTAAAAACATGCTTTAATGTTTAATCAACCAATGATTTCTCAGTGCAAGAGCTTATGAATTCAAAATGCTTTTCACCTCGGGACACCTAATCAACTTGGAAGCAGCTTCCCAACTCAGACGGCTAAGCAGCTGTCACGTAAGTAGCTTTTTAAACGTAAATTAATTCTTATTTATATTAATCGTGCTTAAAGGGTAGATATCATAAGAGTTGGTTCGTTGGTGGCATTAACGTCAAATCAGAGGTCATGTTCAAAATTGCCTGATACGTGATATGATATTATGACGCATAAATGCCTTCATGAAGGATTTTCACCTTGAGCAGAAATATAATTCTTCAACAACATAGATGTGCGTACTCGTTACATTTTAAAACTTTTTAAAATGTTGGATGGTGTAAAATCGAGGATAATAGAGTATATGGAGAATAATTATAGGTCTCTATGTTTTCCAAAGTTGGTGTTGCAAATATCAATGAAGGCACATCATTACCAGGTTCAGCAGGAAAAAAATACCCCAAAATCATGTATACATGTGGCTACTGAATATCTTTGAGAATTCAGTATTTCACTATTTTTGCACTTTTAGAGTGGAATTGCGCACTTTTGGAGCGTAATTGCGACCGTTGGCACGCACTTGAAAAATCGTGTGATAGGTCATAATTTCTTCAAAAAAAAAATTCACGTAGAATTTGAATCTGCATTAATAAACTGGGGTTCTCATTTTAAAAACAAAGTTTATGTCATATGCGGCACTTCTGGCGCAAGTGGCGCGTGCGAAAATATTTTTGCTGAGATCCACGTGAAAAATTATGAAGAAAGACGGTGGTCCCAATCTTTTACGCTGAATTCAGGGGAAATGAAGGGGGGGTGTAACCTTCCCGTATGACACGCTGTACGATGAATTAGAAATATTACCAAAAAAAAAACCCCGGTTCTCATTCGAAATTTACTAATATTGGATACACTTTTTTTCGATCAACTTGATTAGATCCAATTTAGAACCTTTATGAAGAGTGAATTCTACCCTGAATCCAATTTCTCAAGATACTGCTCGACTTTTTCGTTTTTGTTGAGTAAACTAAAAACTAACGACAAAATTTAGTTAAACGGACAGATGGATATTTTTCTAAACATTTTCAAAGTCTTCGAAATTTCTTCCTCAATGGGAGAAACCAAAGATCATGGATGTCTTTCATTAATGTGTTATTTGCTCGATTACCTATGGGAGGAATTAATATGTTTCTCGTTCATCTTGCTGTGAAATATACCAAAAATCATAGTCAAAGGAACACTCATCTCAACCCCGTTGGGAGGACGCCCAGGTTTACCTGAAGCCGGCTCTAGGGATATGAAGTTGCAGGACGAGGAGGAAGAATCACACACACGCAAACACATATAGAGAGAGAGGGGGGGGGGGGATGACGAGACGAGATAAGACCAAAGTTGTTCAGAATGGTTTAAGACGTAAATTGAGAGTGCAAATTTCGATTTTGGAGAACTAGTGTTTCTTTACTAGCTCTAAAAGTACTTAATCACAATTTTCTCGTCATAATGAGTAGGTATTCAAAGTTTACTTATTCGAATTACACAAGGATACTTCGAATGACAACTCTCAATTCAGGGTGAGAACGAATGGTAATATATTATAAAGCGATGCGGCCAAAATTGCAACCAAATGTGACCAGACGGAAAGAATAAATTCATGGAGATGGCCCATTTGTTTGGAAAGCAGAGCTACGCCACTCAATAAAATCTTCAAATATATCTTGTAACTAGTAGGTAGGCTTTGTAATTTGTAGTAATAAAGTGACGAGCTATTAGTGGTATATATAGTGAAAGATATGATGCATATTTAGTCTATCATTGTTCGAAACCCTTATAGGCATGAAATCTTATAATGAAAATTCATAGTTCCGTCGCTTCAATCTATTTTTCTATCGATATTCCTTCACATTTTCTGTGATCTTCGACAGTACAGTAGGTAACTCGTAAGCGTAAATACAATAGATATGTTGCGGGTAACCTCCAATGTTTTAATTGGACATGTCGATGATAGTAATTTCCATTTCAGAATATGAATGGTGGGTTGATATTGGAAAGCCAACATTTAGTGCGACTATCAGATCGAATGAGTATATGCGATGAGCGGTAAACGTCTTTCTGGGTTGGTCTTGCCCTGTTTGTAGGCCTCGTGCGTTCTTCATGTGGATTGGACGGTAAATCCCCTTATAGAGCAGATCCTCCTTAAACGGCGACGTATTCGTAACACCTGATAATTACCCGCCTATGCAGATTCCTTGCATTCCAAAGGCAATTTTCTTGCGGAGAGCGTCTCTTTTGTCCATCTCCGGCCAACCTGAAACTCGTCCCAGGCCTCTCCCCATCAACATATTCCTTTTCCAGCTTCCTCAGCTACGGCGTCCTCGTCTTGCGGCTTCTCCAAGAAATTGTGAATTATTATCCCGGGCCTCCTGTAAAAGTTGAGTTCTCTCCTTGAAACGGGTGGATGGGTAACCCCTTCGGAAGGTTCCAATTACCCTGGTCGTACGTGCTCCATCCTGTCGCCACCTCTTAATAGTTCCTGGTCGGTCTCACTCCTACCGTTCCTCGATCTCTTTCGATCCGGGCCCTGAGGCCGTCTCCCGGATTCCGCTCTCTGCCCTCCCACAAAACTAATCTCAGTCTTTATTCAATAATAGTCCCTTACCTTCCTGGTACCTCCCAAATGTCAGATCTTTGAGAAGTAATTACGTTTTCTCAACCAGCCCGAGAGGTGTCGACTCCTCAAACCCTCGAGAACATATTTCGCTGCGTTCACTTCACATCAAAGCGCTGCTAGGAATTGCCTAGTGTGGTGTGTTGGTGAGTTAATAAAGTTCTAGTCTTGCAACATGATCGTATGAACGATTTTCCGTAAATTATCGTAATCTATGATGTTAAATTGTTTTGAAATTTGATTTTTTTGAGTGCAGAGAACTTATTAACTAACTATTTATTTCACGGCAAAATAGGTATTCTGAAAAAAAATTAACTATAAAAAAAAAGATTTGGGATTTCTTCTTTTTGCAGCTTTTACTGATTTTTCAGCAAATTTCAATAAAATTTTTGCACATTTTTTTAGCATAATTGTGTATATAACTTTTCGAATGTTCTATTTCATAGTTAATACACTTTATTTGAACAAGATTCTATTAAAAAATATATAAATTTAACGACTTTCAGCCGTGTTTAGTGATTTTTTCGGAACTTTTTTAGAATATGACCTATTTAATGAGCTCAGACACTGTTGGCGAACTAACTACTCCTTTTATTTGGAAAGCTCTGGACATGTTTATATCTCACCAAGTTCTTGATCCCTAAACTGGAAAATGAACGACGTTGGACCTATAGACCTATAATAAGATCTTCCTACAGTGAGAGTACATTTCAGTACAAGGAGTTACATACAAACATACTCCATACATTCGTCTGCTTTGATCCGCAAGACGTGAGAAATTGATCTTCCACCATCTACTCACGGTAATTCGGTAGTGATACAGGAAGTTTCCAGACCTTTCATCCCATTACAGACGTTTTCTTCAATGTTCGCAGTACCTATTACTTCAATTATATATAATCTGGCAGAAGTGAGAAAAGATCTTGCAACAAAATATAAATTCGGCCCATGATTGATTGAAGTGGAGGTGTTCATACTGAGAGCAAAGTTCTGAAAACCCATTAATATTGGTTGCTGTTACTTTTCTTTAGAATTTATGTCGAAAAAATATGTTGAAAATCATGGAGATGTTTTCTTAGCTTAACATTTTACATTATAATTATATGTATCAACTATAATGAGATAATAATAACGTGAACTGCATATCAAAGAGATCGCACAATTTACTTAAGATACGATACGGAGTTACTCAAAGCTTATGTAGATATGCAGAGAGACTTGGGCCTGTGCGTACAGCACGGTTACAACGTATCAGATTATCTAACACGGTAGATCGCCTAGAACAGAGTCGAAAGTCGTGGATATATCCGTTTTACGAGTCTCTGAAGAGAAGGAACTCATAGATAGTGGGATGAAGGCCGCGGCGTTTTGCCCGGCGGCTCGGAGGGTGCGCTTCATAATTTCACCGTCCGATGGGTGGTCACTGGTCAAGGGAAGGATGAACGCGACCGTGGAGGAAGGAAGATGGTCGAGATGAACGGTACCTACCTACCAACTAACTCCCAAGGAGCCCAACGTTACTACACAATACCTCCAGTGAGTTACGCACAGTTGTCCACGTTAAACTTCCATACCTGTGCAATCTCTTCTTTGTAGTCTTTGAAGTAACCAAGGAGTCCTTTGTGAATAACCTACGTGCTGAGCAATCTAAATCTTTCCCAGAGCAGCCCAAGCTTTGGTTTAAATTGATAACCCCTCCTCACGACTGTAAGTAGCTGATGGATTTTCATCTGAAAAGGGATTGATGTAGTATTTGTTCACACCGTCACACAAATACAATCTGCAACGCTCTATAAAACCATTATTTTCCAGCAATGAATTCGTCTAAACCTTAACAATAATACTTACTGAGATTTGAATAACAAATTTTTATGTTAACATATGGAAAGGTGTCGGAAATTCTAATGAATGAAACAAAGAGAAGAAGAGAAGGACCATAGTGTACATAAATTTACAGGAAGAATATACCGAATGACAAATATACAAAACAGTTTTGATAGGAGGATTGGAAATTCATGACATAACAGTCACTCATTAACAGCCATAAAGTTCATTTTGGTTATTACGGATTAGTAGATATTGAAGAAAGAAGCGACTCTTGGATGTGCAGTAAAATACGGTACAGATTTTCTAGTAACCAGATATACCTACAGTGTCCACAAAGATCCCCCCCCCCCTCCCCAGCAAAAATGGTTAATAATGGATTGAAAAATGATTTTTCTTTTTTTTCAATATTAATTTTATTCTGTGAGGATCTCAAAATTGACGAAATTGAGCATTGCGCACTTGCGCAAACGGGCGCAATACAGCTCCTAGAGTGCGCAAATCCGCTCTAAAAGTGCAAAAAATGTGAAATATTGAGTTTTTTGAAGATGTTCAATTGCCAGATTTAATACACAATTTCGGAGTATTTTTTCGTGCTGTACCTCGTACTCGTAATTTTTATTTTCTTTTATTTTTTTATTTTTTTTTTTTTATTTTTTTATTTTTTTTATTTTTATTTATTTTTTTTTTTTTTTGTTCATTTATTGAGATTCGCAACACCAACATGGGAAAACACCAATAACCCTACACTGTAGTGTGCTTTGCGGAAATGTGTAACAAAAGTGCGATTCTGGTCAATTTTTCGGTGTTTTTTCAAGTTGGTGTGGCAAATATCAAAAAATGAACTTCATTACGAGGCTCAGCACGACAAAATACTTCAAAATCACGTATTAGATGAGGCAATTGAAAATCTTCAAAAACTTGGTATTTCACATTATTTGCACTTTTGGAGTGGAATTGCGCCTGTTTGCGCGCACTTAAAAAATCAAGTGATTGGGCACTTCTTCATGAAATTTCACGTAGAATTCAAATCTTCAATAAAAAAAATGGGGGTTCTCATTTGAAATAACGAAATTGATGTCAATTGCGTACGTGCGCAATGTTGTAATTTTTGAGATCCTTACAAAAACATTAAGAATGAAGAAAAAAGCATTTCTTAACCCATTAACGATTTTAGCGGCGGGAGGGGGGGGGGGGGGTTTGGGAACACCCTGAATAAGTTCACTTACATAATGTATAAATATAACCTGATAAGTATGGGAATCTTGATATTTGAAAGAGATTGTAATAGAGGTATACTTAAGAAGTACCTATTGCATCTATATGAAGTTATGCAACAGTCTGCATGTTATCTAGTTACGGATAACTCTCTGCTGTATGAATATATTCGAGTTGTAGTTTCATCTGCAACAGTGATAAGTCTGATCCTACCCTTATAAACGTGAGGTCCCGGCCGCAGCACGCACTCCTACCTCCGACTCGCCTTCGCACTGGGAATAGGCGTGTAATTTCTAGCCTTGGGAGTTGTCGCCGCGAGTTACGCTTCTTTAGTGCCAGTAATTAAGGCCGAGGAAATAATACCATATGCAGGCGCCGTGCAATTCCCCTGTCCCTACTGTCATTACCTATCGCTCTGATCGCTTCGCCAACATCTAACTCCCCAATGGATTGCGCACCGCACGGCTAATATAGGTAACATTAAACTCGTACGTACAAGGGGCTTTCATTAAAATTATTGAAGCTGGTATACAGAGTTGTAAACTTCCAAAGAGCAAGGTTTAATGGTTTTAATTTGTGCCGTAGGTATACAAGAATCATCTGGAAACCAGTCATGCAGCATGATTGAAAGAGCGAATTTTCAAGAATTATCGTATCAACCTTTTAACTTATGTTGAATTGTTTTGAAAATAAGGACTTTGAGCATAAAGGAACTGTGAACTACTAAATTTACTAGTGGCACAAAAACTCGTTCTAAATATAATTCTGTCTTTTTCGAAAAAATTTGGATTTTTAGTTTTTTGCCGTTTTTATCTATTTTTCGGCAAATATTGATGAAATTCTAGTTCATTTTTCAGCATTAATTTCTACGTAATTTTTTTAATGTTCTAATCCATCGTTAATAAAATTTTATTAGCTAAAATTCTACTAATTCTATTTAGATTTTACACATTTTCCCGTTTATAGCCATTTTTAGTGATTTTTTTGAGAACATGTTTTGAAATGCTACCAGTTTAAAGAGCTCAAAGAATGATAGCCAACGAGCTCATCCTTTCGTTTGGAAAGCTCGATTTTTTGGACTGATAATGAAATTTTCATCTCAATCCTAGGGAAAGTTATCGTATATATATATATATAATTAAACTCTGGTATTCGTCTCAGAATGTCTCAAAACAGATTTCAATGAAAAAAAATTTGGAGTCATTGCAATATTCTAATTTTCTATGAAAATTCGCTAAAATGTAATCCATTTTGTAAAACATAAGTATGGAGATCTATAACAGCTAAAAACTACGTAGATAAAATTTTATTAGGTATACTATCTATAGTTTTTAATTTGCTAACATGAGAGTTGATGATATCTAATAACCGCAGATCGTTAAAGCTGAAACGATTAATCTATAATAGGAAGAATCGATCATGTTCTATCATAGCGCTGAATGTTTATTATTAGCGGGGAATTTGGTGTTTAGTCTTCAGTGGTATTGTTATTAAAAGCAATCATTGATTTATTGGTTGTTATGAACTTGGATCTATGACCGATAATGGTAGTCAATAATTTGACGACATACTTAGGAGCGCTATAGGAAATTATTAATTTCAAGTTGAAGAGAAAGTTTTATGTTCTTTCAAGAGATTATCGCAATGAACTCAAAACTTTACAGGTTATCAAACTACTATGTCATAAATAGGTACCATAATCGACGTACCTGTTTTTAGATTCGCTTTTAAAAAAATAGACAGTTTGGGATGATGAAGCCATATTTGGATAATATTGTAAAAATCTTGGCTGAACGACAGTAATTTTTTCTAAAAAAAAATTGAGCTCTTTTGCGCTATGTGTTTCAGGTGAATGAGGTTCTGATGGACTTGATATTGCTGAAATGAGCAAATTTCCTGATCCTCAATTCCGTTACTTCAAGGGGTCAGTCCGAAAAACCGTGTTTTTTTACAAATGATTCTGTGTGGTTTAAAACACAGCACAAAATGAAAAATGGTTGTTAGGCGGAAGGTTGTTGGTGGGTTGGTTGGTTGCTATTTCGATAGTCTAGATGTTGATGAGCAAAACTGCGGGGAAAAAATCAACATTGATCATTTACGTACTTCGCTACAAGTACTTAAAGTTAGGGACTTTTTCCCGTGCACTTTTAACTACTACTAGTAACTACTCTTCTTCTTCGGACTATTCTATGGGGGCTTTTCGACTATTAGCGAATTTATGTAAAATGAAGCTATTGCAATGGCTTCGAGAATTTTAAAAAGCTATTGCAATGGCTTCGAAAATTTTAAAAACAACATTTTTGAAAAATTTCTTTGTTGAAATCCGTATAGAGAAGCGTTAAACTCTAGGATTCGTTTCAGGATGTCTTAAAACGATATTTTGTTATGACGCGGTTTATGAGTTATAAATATTTGGAGTTATTATCTCACTATTGGAAGTTAACCAATCTTCAACCTAAGATTGAAGACGGGTTTATGTGAAACGCGTGAGCTACAACACATTCTGTGTTTCAATCATTTCGTCCGAAGTATGTAAATTGAGGTAACCGGGGGTCCAGGGGAGCGCTGAGTTTTTCGACAATTTTGATTTTAAAATCCTGTCAACGATCCTGCCGAAGTATCGAAAAACCCAGGATTATGGCGCAGGTTCGTTGCGCTGGGATGAGACGCGGTAGTCCTGTGGTCTATGATTAAACGACGCAGCGATACTGCCGTGTGTGTCATTCCAGACGATAAATCTTCTTAGGATTGAGATAAAAATTCCGTTCTTGCTCGAAAAATCAAGCTTTCCTATCAAAAAGGATGAGTTCGTTGGCCAACACTTTTTGAGCACATTAAATTGGTTAAATTACAGAAAATGTGCTCAAAAAATTACTAAAAATGATCATAAACATATAGGAGTTATCGTCTGGAATGACAAATATTTATAGATACATATATATTTGTTAAAACACCTTAATATTTCATCGAGGTTCTTGAATTTTCCATTTGATTAACCCAGAGGTCCCCCACCCAGTAAGTTTTCCTTCTTCTATGGAACGGACCGCTGTCCCGCCGCATGGTACCTTTTGGGGAAAAGACCTTCCTCGGGATCGATACCGGACCGTAACGGAAAAATTACACGATCCCGCCCAGGATCGGAATCGTTAGTTCCGATTCATGCAACCAGTGATCCCTAGTCTAGAGTGGGTCAAATTCGAACTCGGTTTTCTTAGGTTCTCATATTCGTAACAATGAATTATTATGTTTCAAACTGCTCAAATAGAGTAGCGAATAATCTAAAGAACACACTACAGCATTGTAGAGTCTGAGTTTTCAACTAGCATGTTACACGGTGACGTTTTGGTCCTCATACGTTTTGATTCCATGGCCGGTAGGATTAGTGAGAGACAGCAGCAGTTGGTGCTGCGATTGATTGCATCATATAGGGTCAGCTCGGAAGTTGTTAAAAATCATGTATCATGTTTTCTCTTTTCGTAATATTGCTAAATACCAAATTTCATCTTCCTCCGTGTATTAGGAGAGAAATGAGCTCCTAATCACACTCAGCTGATCGGGGTAGGTCCTCACTTGGTCACTCTTACGCAGCAGGCCTATATAGGCGCAATACCGAATTTCAGCCTCCTAAGGTTATAAGGTGGGAAATGAGCTCCCGAACTCATGCAGCTGATCTGAGTGGTTCTTCACTTTGTCAATCATATACAGAGCCTTCTATATTACAACTCTATATATAGCCTCCTATTACAAGTCTATTACAACCTCTAAAACTGCTGCTTTTGGACTGTAAGCTTTTTTTTTTTTTTTTTTTTTTTTTTTTTTTTTTTTTTTTTTTTTTTTTTTTTTTTTTTTTTTTTTTTTTTTTTTTTTTTTTGGCATTACGTTCTGTATACAGCCATACATATTTTTATTTACAATTCAAGGCTTGTAGTAAGTAAAACAATTTTCTTTCATATATTAATACTACAATTTAACATAAATTTAAAAAGTTCTTTATAAATTATGATATTCCTTGATGATAAAATGGATAAAAATTCCAAATTTACATTTGTTTTCGTGGCTAAAATATTTAAAAAAAGGTGTCTCTCCCGTTCATGGTCTGGACAATCCATTATCAGGTGACGTAGAGTTCCATCTGGATGACCACATTTTCCACATTGTGGGGATTCCCGTTGTCCGATTTTGAACAAATAGGCGTCACATATACCGTGGTTTGTTCTAAGGCGAAATAATGTTCGGCATAATTGTCTGGGTAAGTTTTGGTTTCTGAACCAAGGAAGACGAGGTGGTTGTGGCTGAACTTGTTTATATGTCTCTCCATTACCCGAGTCTATAAATTGTTGTTTCCATCTTTCATGGTAAATCCTCTTAATCAAGGGTATTAGGTCTTCAACCATCACAGGAGAATCTAGTACCGTTCCCGATACCGATCCCTCTCTAGCCAACCGATCCACCACCTCATTCGGAATTAGCCCTGAGTGAGCTTTTACCCAGACAAATATGACCTCCCGATTTCTGTCTTTACATAATTTCAGCTTCTGGAGTAATCTGACGAATAGAACATTCTTCACCCTTTTTATGGACGTGGACTTCAGGATTTGCAATGTGCTAAGAGAGTCTGTGCAAATCAAGTGTGGTCTGATGTTATTTCTCTGATTGCTAATATATTCCAGAGCTTTCACAATTGCACTGACTTCGGCATTAAAGGATGTTGACGTGTGGGGAAGTTTATACAGTTCTTTGTAGTCCGTCAATATTTCATAGAATGCGGATCCTACTAATTGTAGCCATTTTTAATCCTACTAATTGTAGCCTACTGACTGTAAGCGATTAAAAGTGCAATGCAAAGAAATGTCTTATGTCATGGGTGGATGTACCTGGTGTGATATAGAAAGATACAAGGAGTCTGTTTAGCATCAGTGGTTGTTTCAATCGCAAAAATATGTTCAATACCATCATGTGCTGTATTAGAAATAGCTTCACAGAAATTTCTTCTTTATTAAACTTCAATGGCCGATAGACTCAGTTTAAAGTTTTAGCTTCTTAGGACGAATAGCATAGAAATCAGGAACCTCAGCAGACTAGGGGGGTTACGCACGTTGAAATTCTATTTAGCCTGTATCATGCAGGCCCTTGTTTCAAATTTCAGCTTCAGATATTAAATTCCATAGAAATAAGCTTTAGAAGCAGCCAATCAGCATATAAGAGGTCTATGCATCGTCTAGTACCTACTGCTTGCAACTAACTACTACTGAATAATACCTAAATACCATGTAGGTATTATTTTATTATGGTTGCTTAGAAATATTAGTTTATAACCTAGCGAAATAAATCAGCTTTTTTTGACACGCCTGCGGCTTAGGGATCATGAGATGCTGTGATAAAATTCAAAAAGTGGCGAACAATTTTTCTGCAACGAAAACTGTGGGAGTCACACTTCCCTAGCAATCAATAGAAAACATGTTGGCTCGCTCTGAATTTCGCTTAATTTTTGAGCTAAAAACCCAGCTAAAAACGTGATACATGTTAACATTTGTAGTGATGTCAGCATCGAGTTTTGATGTAGCCACAACCCTTTGTATTAGAGCTTACGAACTTAGTGGATATTATGAAGAAATTTGATCTCTGTTGATTGAGCCAGTGTTCATTTAAGGACATACTAGTAGCATGCACCTCACCTAAGTACCATCGAATTAATAATAGAGTTTTTAATAAGAACTGCAATGTTATTCACGATTGTGAAGACTATAAAATGATCATAAATATAATATTCCAGTTTATAGGCATCAGGTACTGCCGACAGTAATGTGGCACCTCAAGTGGAAATTCCGGTATATCACGTTGATTGATCCATGAACTCACGATGATGAATGTTTGATACCTCATACACAGGCTCAGAAACAACATTCTCCATCTTACATTAGACCCGCGAGAGTCACGCGTTTCGCCGAATCACTAACACAATTTCGATACTGTTGATTTCGGAATCGGCTGCACCGTTCGAGTTGGAGGCGTGGGCGCTGTTAGTTCGGCCTCTTGACAGCTAATCGCCGGCCGCTCGAACGGTTCGAAGTTAATTATACATATATCCGTTTACACGAGATGAGAGCCTTCATCTCTCATTTCGTCTCAATTTGCCGGTCAGAAGAAGAGGGGGTACGACAGCACTGGCGCTAAGACTGTATATCTAGTGTTTATAACATATATGCTTGATGTGGTTTTTCCAAAGAAAAATCTATCATCAAGTGGCAAAATGTCATGTCACTTTTTTAAATTTTACAAGGAAGCAAATGTAAAGCAGCTCTACCATTAGAGATTAACTGAAATCTCTTTTCGCAGTTATTTAGATAATTTACGAGGAAATAAAATGGGGTTCAGATTAACTCCCCACCTCACTACCAGCGGTGGTATTTTCAGAATCCCTGAAGAGTATTTTGACATCTTCTTCCTAATATTTTTCCCATTACGCAAGAGGCAATTAACAGAGAAATCATCAATTTAACAGAGCTAAATAATTTTAAAACTGTGTTTTTTTTTTATTGTCTCACCAACATGATAGTTGTGGAGGTGGTAATGAGCAGCAGTTAAAATTTTTGCAAACAAATCAATTAATTCTTTTGAATAATAAAAATTTATTACTCATTACAAATATTGAATTTTAATTAGTACTTACCAGCAATTTATAAATCATTGAAATTGAATTAACCAAATTAAATTTTTATCGAGAATCTGTTTCTTTTATTCATTATTACTACTTGAATCCACTTTGAGTTCTTCAACCTCATTGTATTCCGGAGCGTCCTCCGTATTACGGAGGTTTTCGTAAAAACTGTGACACTCGTTGTCAAGCGAAGGTGCGTAATTGACAGAAGATCCTGTTTTTGTCAGATGGCTATAAAGCATATTATGTTTACTTATGACATTTTTCCATCTTATGTTTTATTATTTTTTGACGTAAGACATGTTGTATCTCTAGAATTAAAGGTCGTATGGTTTTAATAATTTGACAGTAGCAAGACCTTGGATTCAAAACCATGAAGAACCCGATTTCACCAAAAAACTGACATAAATATGACATTTCGTCATTTGACGAATGAAATAGGATCACAGATAAATAATGAAGGATGTTTCTCACGCGTAATTTATGTGAAGAACATCTTAAAATCAATCTGCTAATTACTCTATTTAATATCCCTTTCATTAGTCAACATTACTCACGAAAAAATTGTTTTATTTTAACAAGCAGCACAAACGTTGCCCGTAAGCTGAAGCTGGTAAACAAAAAAGTAATTCATACATTTAGTACTGCTTGAAAACTTCTTTACAAGTTTTCCTACACCTTTTTCCAAACCTTCCAAAATACATTCTCTTGGTTTTGTGGAATTATTACAGAGCAACCTACACATCAACGTGAACTAAACGAGTTGGACCAGCAAGCAGCTCTCTAAGTTATCAAACAACATATACTCAAGTGCAGAATCATGAAAACTAACATAACAAAAAAGAAAAACATTATTGAGGGTGTTAGGAATGGTTTCTTCCTTGATTATTATTAAAATGTGTGTTTCTAAGAGAAAAACGAATTTTTATAAGGTAAACATTAACAACTTATGCCACATTCCTGAAAGCAAGAGGACATGATCGTAAAATGAATTATTCTGGTCTTGCAGCGAAGTTTGATGTTCATCTTCTTTACGTCAGTAGGGATTATTTTGCTCAATAATTTCTAACATCTTTTCGTATTGTAGCGTACATAGGATAACCAATTTTGTGGCATATCATCATCTAGGATAACATGGTAACATAATGTGCTATCATACTATATTATGCTAAGTCATAAACTATGTGCCAGCATTATGTAGGTACTCACGAATAGCTGTTGAAATATCTCAAGTTACAACACTTCTTAGATTACCTAGATATTACATATTATTTGTATTACCTATACAAATAATTTATTATAGAATACACAATAAAAATCATGCTTTCATTCAACTGATATCAATGGTGATAATTCGATGTAAATTTTGTTGTAATGCTAGGTCTGTAGACCCACTAGAATTCAGTATAGTACTTTCATACTTCTTTTTTTAACAACACTAGAGATGTGCAGCCACACTTGGATAATGATGTGGAACAAGATACACTCACGAAATCGGAAATGACAGAGATAATCTTGATAGAACTGTTAGTATGATAGGTTATCCGATGAAAGCACACAATTACAAAAAATATCTCTTCATACGGAAGAAGGAGACGGTGGATGTTGAAGGCTCGAGGCGGGACGCGTGATCTGCGGAGCCACACGCAGGCTATTGATACCCCACGACTCCTTTCGTAACGTTAATGTGACGTTAGAGAAAACCATCAACCGGATCGAACGTTTCTCTCCATCAGCAAAGAGAAGGTTTGCGCGGTGCTCTATTAAGGCCGGAGCCATCAGGACTCGCCCCACAGGGAAGGTTTATATCTTTATTGTCCCAACGCGCCCGGCTTCTTAGGCTTGCTTCATCTCCATTACTTCAACGTGAGATCCGATGAGTAAACATTCAATGTTACAAGGACTGAATCACTGGGATTTAGCGATTCGGCGCGAAGTAGGGATGTCAGATTCTTCAAAATGGATCGATTTAAATCGTATCAATTCTTTTGAAATTGATCGAAAAGAATCGTATCGATTCTTTAAAAAAGTATTAATTTTTTCAAGAATTGATACTTTTTAGTGAATTTGGAACTAAAATGATTTTACCTTTTAACCTTCTAAATTTCTATGGAAAAATTGACACATATTATCCACAATTTTCAGTGATAAATATTTTAAACTTGAAATAGGTAGGCACCTAAATGTGTTGTTCTTGAGACAGGGGTGTTAGAAAAAAGAAGTTCTACTTTCCGAAACCTTGAACAAAATCAAGTTTTAACAAATTGGGATTTTAGTATCAACTGCTAGAAATGTGTATAGATGGGAAGCATTGTGATGTAATGATTATGCGCGTTGTAACCATGCAATTTCATAGCATTAGATACATAAAATCCTTGTCATTCACATACACACATTATATGTAGCATAAAACTTCATCAATCCAATTAGGATGAGATTTTCAAGTTAGGTAGTTGATGGTCTCTCATAGCAGCCGCTGCAGTCGTGTTACGTATGGTTCTTGGAAGACGTGTGGATCTTTCATTAATTACATCAGATTTTGAAGAAACTTTTGGGGTTGTGCTGGTATAACTTCATGCATTAAATATGTTTAAGGCACAATTTCCAATTTAATAACCGATTTGCTCTCCTGTATTGTCAGGTATTCAATGATTCCAGTGATTGATTATTATCCTTCATTAACAACTTCAGTCTTACGTTTGGACAATACATACAACAGTGGATAACACTGATTATAGCATTTCCAAGTCAATTTAACCTTTTTACAAGTCAAATTTACCTTTTTACCAGTCAATTTAACCTTTTTACAAATCAAAATAACCCTTTTACAAATCAAAATAACCCTTTTGCAAATCAAAATAACCCTCCTTGAGCAATGCGCGAAAGTCATTGAAGGGCAAAGAAATAGGAGTACGGGTTTAACTGGCATTCCTTTTTCATGACTTTCTACCCCAGTATTCCTTCTCACTGTGATCTTCAAGTAATTTTCATATCCTTCTGTTTGTTGGCGATAACCTTTGTCGAGATTTCTCCGTTGTTGAAGTGAACATTAGTTTTTCGAGTGTCAACTACTATTTAACTATAATAATTAGATATGAGCGAGTCGGATTTGTGCAGTTGCAGCAGCAATGACAGTGACCTTTTTTTTCGGGACTCATATTGATCAACCTATTTTTGGAACTCTATATTTTGATTGACCTCTTTGCCTACCTTACCTATCTTTACCTACCTCATTTTTTTGTTGGAAAATTTTGATACATTTTTGGTTGGAAAATTGATATTTTTTAATTATTATTACACCTACTTTGTCGTATTCAATGTATTCAGTTTCTTTTCTTTGCCCTTCAACGACTTTTGCGCATTGCTCAAGGAGGGTTATTTTGATTCGTAAAAGGGTTATTTTGATTTGTAAAAGGGTTATTTTGATTTGTAAAAGGGTTATTTTGATTTGTAAAAAGGTTAAATTGACTTGTAAAAAGGTTAATTTGACTTGTAAAAAGGTTAATTTGACTTGTAAATGCTATATACTGAATGATAGTAGTATCAACTTCTTATCAGTAATCGAGTTGAATATGGTTGGCAGGCAAGGCACCTGAAGGGCGAATAATATATATAGAAGGATCGTTCAAGTCAGATGGAAGCTCCGCATAACATCACGCAGCTGTGGGAGTCTTCGGAAGCTTTGGCGTGCACCTGACGAGAAGCGACTATGTACAGGTAATCGTAGTAACTCACCTCGTGGAAAATGACTGGGGGACCCTGTTTTATTTTATTCTCTCGTTCACCTCTGCCTTGTTTCTCAACGGCTGTGCGTGACCTATATGCAACAAAGGGGTTATTTCCCTTCCGAGCCTCTTTAACCTGTTTCATTGCCCGTTCGGGATCACGCGAGACGCCAAAGGAGTTGAAGGGTGTAAATATGCCTACGAAGTGACTGTTGATCGGATGTCCAAGGTTCCTTTATGTACCGCTAATGTGTTCTCTGAAGTTGACAAAAAGTTGACAAAACATCTGAGGCAAGGCGTCACCCCCAACATCATTTCCCAACATAATTTTTAGTTACTTTTAAATGTTACTGATGATTTCTTAAATAAAATCAAAATAATTTATAACTCCATTTTTTAGCCTTCCATTGTGATTCCGGAAGATATGTAAGACTTTTTTTTTTTAAGTATGGAACATGCTTTTGCCTTGAGCTAACTGCCCGAAAACGTTAAATATAGATTATATGGACAAATAGAGCAAAATGATGTGAATAGTTTGGTGGTCTAGAAGGGACGCGCAGATAACAAGAACCTAATAACTTCCGATTGTATGAAAGTTGTCAGGAGTACCTATTGAAAAGAATGCACGAAAATAGCAATGGCGAATCTGGAAAAAAGCACAGGTGCTTTCGACAAACAAGCACCGGCGCATTTGACCTTATCAGTCGTAATACCAGCGCTTCTGTCTGGCACCGTTGACGATGGGCAACTATTTTATCAGGGTCAGGCTGAACAAAAAAATACGTGAATTCCTATGTTTTACACTGATCGGGCAGTATTTATGTCTTTGAAGTAACTAACATAGTTTTAAAATGAACCTCCGAGTTGTTGAGAAAGTCGCAAACGTCATAAGTAACAGCTGAAAATGTTACAGCGAAAGAACAACAGCGACAGATAGCGGAGGCGGAAGACGGGAACACACCAGGTTGACGAATCTCCTTATGATCCCCAGGTGATTGATGGGGCGATCCCAAAGGCGGGTCCTTTTGACTCTTGTCTCTCTGACTGATGGGGATAAATCATCGTTAGATCCGTCGGGTTACATATAAATTATCGAGTCGTCACCTCTCCCAAGTTGTCGGCTCTTCTGCCGCGGCAATTACGGTGTTTCTGGGGCCTTGCCGATCGTTTAGCTGAAGTGCTCTGTTCAAGAGTTCGGTGTTTAGACAGCACTCTGAAGAAGTCTCAAGTAATACTTGAGTTTGTTAGACCACTTATTAGTGAACTCTATCCATTATTACGAGACATTTACGTACATTCCAAAAAACAAACAAAAAAAAAACTTGAAAGTTGAAGTGATATGTTTTGCAACTGGCCGTGAAAAATGTGTATGGATCTTTCGAAACACATGGAGATTTACCCTTTCTACTCACTACCAATGAGAATCGCAGGATTTATAAGTCCGGTGAATAAGATGAACATGAATGCGAGCTCCTACAATGATAAAAAGAAATTTCAACGGAACAACAATTTGGAAAATTAGAAAAACTTTATATATAATTATTATATTTGAAACTTCTATAACCACGCGCTAAGGTGTAGAAAGCCATTAACTTGTCTTTTAAAATGTTTACGGCCTGATTTTTTATTGCATATTGTTTCTTTTGGGCTTTTTACATTGAACTGTCAGAAAACGAGGGTTTTAAAGAGAAGGAGAACGGTAAATCAGGGTCCATGTACTCCTCTCAAGTGGTGATGTAACTATAGTGAGTGACACAGAACCAAAACATTTCCCGCCAAACCGACATTCTTGTTACCAGAGGTCCCGGTCACAGTGGGCGGTGACCAGCGTGAACAATGGGGCCAACTGTCAGAATTAAATCTGAGTAAAGAAAAATTCAATGAGGCGAACAAAGAAATTTTCCACGACGGGAGCAGAAGGCGCCAACGCCGTTGAAGGCGCCAAGTTATGTAGACAATGTTGGCAACGCTCGAGATAATTCAGTCACGTTAGCCCACGAAGAAACAATGTGTTTTACAATACTAAATCATGCATACAGTTGTGTTTCAAGATTATTATCGTATAGGAAGTAGAAACGGAAAGATATATCTTGTTGATTACGTTTAGTAGTACCTAGTTTCTGTGAAACGAAGTCATTGCGATGGGTTTAGCAATTTTGGAGTAGTTTTAAAAATTGTGTTCCTTAGAATATAGCATACAAATGAAGGAAGGGATTCGCCATCCATGTGACCATTGGTCAAATAATGGCCACTGATCTTGTCATGAATGTATAATTACATATGTTATCAACACATTCACTGCGTTTGACTACAGACATTGCGCTCATTTTTAGAATTTCAACTTCTTTTGTTACTGTGAATATTATAGTTGAATTTTAAGGCTACTTACTTATCACAGGAAGTTCCCTTGTGGATAATTCAACTAGGTATTTATAAATATTGCTGGATTGTACACTCTCGACTCCTCAATACTGCTGACGATTTGGGCGTAAGGCTAGAACGGTCTAACTGGGATTTACTGATCGGACATTCCATCAGACATTCTCTGAATTCTTTCATGTTATGTTTTAAGCTAGTTTTTTCCCCATTAATTTTTTTAAATGATTATATACAGGCTGGTATGCCTCAGTGAGAATAACCTGCTCATCAAATGATGACACAGAAGACGCGAGGAAGGAGTGAGTGGAACTTATCTGAAGGACTTGGGGAATATCAAGGTCTGATGGGGAATTTCTGATGAGACGAAGGGAAATTTCATTTGATTCCTTTTCATTTTGGCTCAAGCCCCATGAATATATAGCAAAAGAACGCTGTATAACTTATATTCTGCAAGAAAGACAGATGCATTTATCATTATTAAATGGGTACCTTTATCAACTTGGCTCAACATGTAGGGACTACGAGGTAACTGTGCAATGTAACAACGTTTGAAAATAATACCTATGGTACTTAGTCATATTGTGATTTTTTCAACATCAGTTTAAACCAAACCTTTAAAACAACTCTAGAACTGTATAGAAGTATCTCGGAAAACATATCGACCTGCCTTACACCACAAAACGTAAAAACTAAGTCCATGTTTTTTGGCTTGTACGAGTATGAACGAATTTCTGAAGTTGATTGGATTCCCAGCTATATGGTCACTAAATTTGCAAATTCGTCAATGGTGGCTACAGTGATTGTAACATTATTTTCAAGGAGAAATATATTCTCAACTTGTTTCCAATCAAGTTCACTGGCCAGATGTGTAAATCATACCGTAGAAGAACCCGATAGAAACGAATAAGATGACAATCTGGGAGAAAGTGCCAGGGCCCGAGTGGGATTCCGAGCGGTTAGAGGTTGTTGACAATGAAGAGTAAACTAGGGGAAGAAAAAGAGATCGACTATTTCCAAACTCGAGAGTCGATGTGGCCATCATTACCCAGCTCTCAGCCTCTACAGGACTGAACCTGGTGATTTACCAATTAGACCGATCACAGGTGGCCCCTCCAGGATGACATACACGTCGAAGATAACATCTCTTATACTCGTATCTCTGATCCGTTAGCGCTCCAAAACAACCATTCACATAGAAGACGTGCCCTTCGCCCAACGTGAAAGAATTTTTGTAATATACTTCAAAAGCTAAGTACCTATCAAAAATATCTAACGATATCATATCAAAATAAGAAGCTCAATATCGATTAGGCAGACTAATTCGTTCTCCACAATCGTCGAATCCATTAAATTTCCTGATCCGCTATTATTGAAAATTAATCTGCATTCTTTGTACTCATTTCAATTTACTTGTGTGGAAAAGTTGATCTTTGAGAGAATTTCTTCTTATGGTAAAATAAAGAAATAAGGAATAGAATCGAATATGAAAATGAAATAGAATGTGTATACCTTCTTCATGCTTGATTGCAATATTGGTAACTCGAATTAAATTTATCACAGTAAAACGTAATTTCACAGAAAAAATAAATTCATGGGAAATGAATGAGTAAATGGAAAATCTTAAGTGCGTATCATTAAAACTACATTATATTAAGTACATGTAGGTAACTACCTCATTTGGTCTGAGGTTGCTGATCGATTGGTTAATAGATAGTCATACTTTATGGTTAACCTATGTTTGATATCCTACCTGCCTCACAACTCACAGGATAGCGTAAGCCAAACCTGTTTGGCCACTTTTTTAATTATTTTTCTCAAGTTATTTGCATTTATTCTATTCGATTATGTGAAACATTGTTTTACTGTAAATTTTATCACTGATATGCAACAAATTCTTTCTATTTATGCGTTGAGTACTCATTGGTACAAAATCAATTGATAGGTATCAAACATAGGTTAACCATAAAATATTATCTATTAACAAATCGATCAGCAACCTCAGACCAAATGAGGTGAAAGTTACCTACATGTACTTAATATAATGTAGTTTTCTGATCGATAAGACATTTTCACCATTGATTTCAAGTTAGGGTTCAGACGTTGACCTTTTCTCTCCAGTATTCAACTATAAAACCCAATAGTGTTCATCGATAAATGAATAGGAAGATTATGGGTCACATGAAAGTAGCAGGGAGCGAATGATTTGCGGGTCTTACGTATTTACCTATTTTGAAAACTTGGATTTCATGTTGTGGCCTTTTAAAACGTCCTATCTCGCGCCAGCTGACATACGTACGGTAACACAATCTCTCCTAGTAAAAACCACCACACGAGTTACAGAACTCTCGAGGGAAATGTGGCCAACAGGGGGCTCCATTGTCCCATTAAAGTTAGAAAAGTCCTTCCCGACATCTTCCAACATGACAAGTGGGTGGAGGTTGGGGGCTTGAAAACTTCCTTAAACATTATTACTCCAGGACACGACGACGAGAAGATGCCTCGTGAACCGTAAACCTTTCTCTTTTTCATCTGATAACCTCCTCTGATGAATTACAGCGGTGCCTTCTCCCTTTTACGAAATTCTGACTCCTTCCTCGATGCACCAATGCAATAGCTCAACTTGCCACTTTCGATTTTGACCCCGATTCTTCTTCAATTAGAACCTAAACGGCCAGTTGATTGATTCTTCAATAGTTTCTACTTTTCCTCAACCCACAAAAAGTGGCCGCCGTACAGCATAACTTTCTTGGCAAGTATTTGGACGAAACAAAGACGCTGAGGAACTCATTATACAATATGTAACATTGTACAAAATCACGCAATTATTGATACCTATGTACAAATATATGAATAACCTTCCTATCAATTGGATAGCTAATTGTAAAAATGGGTCACGTCACCATTCTTCATCATTTTAAGAAGGAGAAAGAATTGTTCACGATCTAAATCCTGTAATCTCGTGAAAAGAATAATCCCTACGCATTTTTTCGCACCTTTCTTCAACGATTAGTTGAAAAAAATATTATAACTAAACAAGGTGATCTTTGCAGACCTGCTCTAGTACTGGGACAATCATTGATGGATTCTCGTCTTGACCGTGTGGGGAAGAGTTGATTACGTGGAGCTAACAATTGAGGCCCAATAAGGCCGGTCAATTGATAAGATCTAACTAATGATTAAGACCAGACTGATTTGAAGGCGACGAAGCAACTCCGCTATTTGGTCAGATAACAAGAATTACCTACACGGGTTTAGTTTCAAGTTGGGATAATCGAGAAAAGAATGTTTCAATTAAATGCCCTTCTCGGAGGAAAGATAGGCTTCATTTGGCAAATGAAAGGGTGTGGGAACTCAGCTGAATGGGCCGAAGAGGCCGATCCGTCGAGGGTGTAAACGGGCAAGTGAAATCAGCGGAATCAGTCTTTGACTGCATTTGACAAATGGTCGGCCGCCACGCAACTCGCCCGTTTCTGATGGAAATGGGAGAACAGGACGAAGAGACCTACAGCTTACTAGTTTCCTGTTATAAATAGACTACTGGTTGGCAAACTATAAGCTTTCCTCATAATAGGAAATTACTGATAGATAGTAAACTTCACTAATATCGAAGCCTTTACAGGCTACGTAAACAAACCAGAATACGACGAAATAAACTACAAAGGGGGTGGGGGGGGGGTCTGAATAATAATGCCTCCTATTTTTTCACAGCTATCAAAACAGGGATAAATTAAAAACGCTAATACAATACTTCACGGGAATATATATTATAACAAAATATGAACTTTTTTAAACATATTATCTAAATGGCCCTAGGAGAACCCAAAAGAGGTCCGTGAGACTTTTTCGGAAACTCGATGAACTACCTATGTAAAAATAAGGTTGTTACTGTGTTAGTCATAATATCAAATCTCAATTATCGAAAAATTTTCACTCGCTGGGTTCCAAGACTGCTCACAGAAGAAATGAAGTGAAAGCGCGTTGATGCCGGTATTGAGTTTCTGGCTCGGTATCGTCGAGAAGGCGACCGATTTTTGCGCAATATGACCACTGGGGATGAATCCTGGATTCACCATTATGACCCTGAATCAAAGAGACCTTCAATAGAATTCGGACACCTTTCGCCACCTGACATTTTTAGCATGGAACATGCTATTGTCGTGGACTAACTGCCCGAAATCGTTACGCGGAGGGCGAGACGAAAAAGGGAGACAAATGTAGCGGTGTATCTAATTTCTTCGCTATTCAGCCTATGTCTAAAAACGAATCTTTAAGCCTCGAGTCTCCCAAATCAGCTGAATGAGATGTGGGGCTAATTTCTTTGCTATTTAAACTACGAAGCTGAAATTGGGATTGGAGGCCTCTTGAGGCGTCGAGAAACGAATCATGAAGTCTTCAAAGCCCCAGATCAGCTGAATGAGATCCGCAGCTAATTTCTTTGCTATTCCACCTATGAAGCTGAGGTTTTTCTCGACGGAACCAAAAAGCGTTGAACGTTTAGAAAAATGTGTGTGTCTAAATGGAGATTATGGATTTCCGTGAAGTATTGCATTGGTATTTTAAACTTATTCCCGTTTTAAAAGCTGCGAAAAAATTGGAGGCGTTACTTTTCACCCTCCCCTTTTAAGTTATAAAAGCCATGAAACTTGCAGTATGATCACATAACTGAACTGTCTAAAATATTCTAGGAAATGTAATGGCAATGTTTTCTGTGAGTTCTAATTTTTGAGTATTTATTTGACACTATGGCTACTTTATGAAACATGACCTGGGTAAGAGAAATGTTGATTTTGATGTATCTTTTTGGCAAATACTCCCAAGCTACAACTGTTACTGCATAGAAAAAAAGGTAAGAGAATAAAACAAAGAAAAATCTTCATCAATATAAGGTCTGAAAAACTCATCATCGTGTTTTGGAGTCTAAATACTTGTAACATCAAGCATCCAAGGAGATATAGGTAACTGTTATTTTATTACGATTATAACAATGGTTTAATATTCAATGTAAACTCTGATCCCCCCCCCCCCCCCCCCCAACAACCAAACCCCAATGCTTTGTAGCGAAAAAATGGTGTTCCACGTGGAATCGCAAAAACGCTTCTTAGTTTAGCGAGCATTACCTGTTCTGTTCTCATCACCTGTTTTCAACTTCATTTTTTCAATTTTATTTTGCATTCATGCCATCGATCAACATCTTTGAGCTGCTGACCAGCTTAATGGCTCTCTTGTATTATTTAGCTGAAAATAATAAAAAGAGGAGACCCGTGGAGGAAATATTTAAAAACCGGAATAAGTTTGGTGAATTTCATCACTTATACTCCAAATCGAGAGAAACTGAAGAGCAATTTAAATCCAATACAAGAATGACAGTGCAAACTTTCGATTAGGTACATCGTGCACAAAATTAAGCAAGAATTTTATAATTTAAAGTCAACAAGAACTTTAGTTCTTTACAATGTTTTTAATTAAAATATAACTTCAAATATTTGGTAGAATCTAAAAGTTTGTTTGAATAGCAGAATAATAGGAACTACAAAAAAGATTCAAAGAAAAGTTGCTCAAATTTCAAAACAAAAACATAAATATACTCATACTAAGCTGAAAAATGCAGATCAAGTTCCTTGGTATGGGTGCCTTAAATATATTGGGGGGGGGGGGGGGGGATTTCATCTGAACCTTACCTTGTTCACTTGAAAAAGGAAAAAAAAAGTATATATATTTGAGCAGAAGCGCGTTTGATCAGGTTAGTTGGACCCGTTCGTTGCTGTTTATTGCAGGAAAAAAACACATAACGAGAAGCGCTAAAGCGAAAAGTGCAGTAGGTACGAGTTTCTTGCAGCACTTCACACGGTTGACGTGTGAAGTCGACTGTTTTTTCACAAGTTATACGACGAATAAAGTCGCAGTAATCCGCAAAAGCGATTATCGGGGCTTAAGCGCCTTTTTTTTCCGCCGAGATCGGCTCACTCGAGATGGCAGAGGGAATCCGAGGGTTTTTCTATCAGTCTGGCAGTCGATGAATATTTATGCGCGTTGCCGGCGCGTTCGTTTGCTGTTGATACATCTGTTCGCGGTGATGAGACTTGGGAGGAGCATCTTCCTGCTCGACGGCCTTCCTCCGTCAATTAATATTATTATACAATAATTATACGCCCGTTTAGGAATCGTGGAATGATTAATGATGAGTTAGTTCACTGAAATGCAGAACATGGGAGTGATGGCTTCGACGTATTAATATAAACAGGTTTCTCATAAAGTGCGCACTATTCAAGAAGGATTAGAATTTTGCTCATCTGATATCATTTGCTACTATAAGTATACAAGAAAAGTTTGTTTATAAACAATACGACATGGTTTTAATCCGTCAGGTGAGGTTTGGGCTATTCACTATGTACTTGATAAAGTAATGAGTGAATGAATATAAAATATATTCCGTAATAAAAAACAAGATATCTGTTATACGTAATTTGATTAGGTGGAATATACCCCACAATCGAAATGCGGTTGTGGAGTGTTGCTATTTCCAAGTATCGATGTAAAAAGTAAAATATGAACATACGTAAAGTTTTCATTTGTAACAACCCTAAAGAAATGAATACATTGAATAAATTGAATACATCATGCCACGATGTGTTTTATAAGGTGAATTATTTTCAATATTGACATGTTTCATGTCTTTAGGATGGCCCGTGATTTGATTTTTTGCAGGACCGCATTTTTTCGCAGGACCGCGGGACGAACGAACGGAAGATACTATCAAATAATTATCTAATTAGAAATGATTGATTCGCTCTGGCGCGAATTTCTTTGCTATTCGACCTACCTATAGAGCTGAAATTTTGTTTAAGCATGAAACATGATCCGTTTATTTTGATCTGAATCACAAATTTAATTTTGAGGAAATAACTAAGGTACAAATATTGACGATCGAAGTGGGTTTCTGCCCTGAATCGGGTGGTGTTTGTCAAGGCGAGCGTTTCTTTGTGCTTTCCGTGCTACATGTCTCAATTTCAGAGCTATCAAATTGGATTTTGTAGTACGACTTTTTGACACCCAGAGTTTAAATAATAAATAAAATTTAAATAATAAAGGCTAAAATTGAAAAAACACAGCTGGCAAGCATACAGGGCTAAACTAAACCCAATAACTGGTTCCTGGCAAAAACAAGAACTGGTTGCAGTTGAGGTTGAGTAGAGGCCGTTAGCTCTGTATGCTTACCAGCAGTGTTTTTTCAATGTTAGCCTTTAGTTTTTGAGTCCTGTTTATGTGCCAACCGTTGCCAGCCTCAACTGCAACCACTTCTTGTTTTTGTTATGACACTCAACTCATAATCCATGACCGTGACCTATATTTTGACACCATATAAGATTCTTGAGCCCTGATGATGGTTGTACATAAACCGAAAGCTCGGCGATAAGGGATTTTATTAGTTTTTAACCCTTATCCTGATAATTTTTCATGTATTGCCATGCCGGAACTTGTTCCTCGCTATTGGTGAAGATCAGCTGACCACGAGCCGCAATATCAATCATAATGATGGCAAAATCTTGCTCAAATCTCTCCCATTCAGCGTAGGAGGACGAAATTAATTTGATAGAGAACTTCTCTGGGATAACAAGAGACGAATGACTTTACAGGCGCCATCCTGATCAGCTGAGTGTACTAAAAGGTATGTCGTTGGTCTGATTACAACGAAATTTGATAGGAAGCCTCTCTAGGATATCAAGGGACATGCTCCACTAACCAGCGGCATGTAAATAGGAAAGCATTTTGTAAGCAAATGTTTCACTGATTAAGTCAAATTACTATTAACCAAGGCTCACCTAGCGAAAAGTAATCACCGAACTTTGTTCAGTGAAACTTGACATTCGCGTTGGAAGCTTGAATTTTCACCTACTAATATGTATTTTACCATTCAGTATTCGAAAAGTTGGTTCTGCTTACGCAAACTGCGTGTTTTTGATATTGCGTCTACCAAGGACTCTTATTACACTCCCTTATTGGATTTACTCAGGAGGCGAGATGTTTGATTGAGAGAATGACAAACGAGCCCAATTACATGCAGAAAAAAAAAGTCGGGCGCTGACGGCAGACAGACAATCACCGTTCAACAGCCTTCAAAGCTGAAATTAGCTCTACGTCATTCCAGCCAGGAGTGTGAGAACTTACCCGAGTCTCATTGACGAGCCCTGAGTTACGACCGAGCTCCTTATTAAAACAGCTTAGCCCTCTACCACGCGAATCGGATCGAAAAACAAAAATTGATCATTAGCTATTCACCAATTCGCTATCCGATCGGATGGAGTATTGTCACAAAAAGCGGGTACATGCTAATTGTGGCGAGCGGCGTTGACTGGCCAGGTGGGCGTGTTTGTGTGCAAATCGATGATACGTCTCGGGCGGTTTGTGGTCGGTACGAGCTTTTAGTTGGGCCAATTCTTCTAGAAAAACAAAACAAAAAAAACTGTCCATCGACTGAGAGTCACCTGTAGAAACTTTCAATCGGTTGTTTTAGAGAATGAAGGAGAACAAAAAAATCAACAACAAACAATAGTCACTTAACATCTCATGCATTGTAACTTGGAGCGTCCGAGAGGCGGTGGGAACCCCATTGGCTCAACTGGTAATGAATTATGCGATCGACTCACGCAAGGTTGACCTTTGCCACCACCGGCGCCCCACTTAGCCCGCTACGTTTTGATTTTCTACGGTATCTTCGAACCAATTAAGAGGCAATGAGAAGCTTCGTCTATTTCCCCCTCAATAAAACGCGAAAAGGGTTATTTTGTCATTTATATTAAAAGGTAATTCGATTGCGGTAGGCCATTAAAATCTATGTTCCCAGCGAATAACGCCATTTTGCAGAAAGAAAGGTAAATTATGTATGAAATACACCATAGAGACTAATTTGAAGATTGAATTCGAATGATGTTTAATAAAAAACAAACGAACGGTATACCTACGGTTCTACAGCCAGATCATTTAATAATGATTAACTTTACACATTATTAGTTCATTAAGGTTACTCAGCAATATTAGTTTACAAATTAGCGTAATAAATCAGCTTTCGTTGACACTACAGAGGCCTAGAAATCATGGGATGTTGTGATAAAATGAGAGCATTTCAAAAAGTGACGAACGATTTTCCTGCTATTAAAACTAATGGAGTTACACTTTCCTAGTAAAGCATCGGTTGTACGTGAAAAACAATCGAAAATCAATATTTTCGTCGTAACGTAACGGTCGGAAAAAAATGGAAACGTCATGTTAATCACTATTTAATTATAATAAACATTTATGCTCAAGTACGCAATACATGTTCTCAGAGAACCTACTGGAAAACTCTGCCACCTGTAGTCAACGGGGATACATGAACTCCTCCGGAAAAGTAGACAGCCCCCCGGTACTCAACTCCCCCGGAAAGAAAAAGAAGAAAAAATAACAACCAATGATCGAAATTCACGAGTTTAATATACAGGATGTCCAAGAAAGATACGTAAAAGCTTCAGCTTTCGATTTTAGAGCTAGTTTATTATCTTAAGTTCAGTTTTAAGATTTTTTACGTGTGCTCGACTTTGCCTAACTAAAATAACCATGAATTCCTTAACTGGCTAAGGGGCCGTTTACCAATCACAGATAAAGTCCAGGCTAACTCTAGATAACTAACGACCTCTGATAACTTCTCGTTGGCTGTTTATCAACTTACATTTACCTGCAAGATCTATCTGCTTGGTATCCTTACCTGAGTCTCATCTCCCTCAGTTAGCGAATTATCTGGTGGATAACGTTTTGTAGAGAGGTTATAACGTGTAGTAGTAATAATAATATAATATATATATTATAATAATATAAAGTCATATTACATAAAGTCATAATGTACAACAAAAATGACAACGAAGTTGTCTTGATTGATTCCGATTTTTCGGATGAGGAAATCGTTCAATTCCTAGAATACAAACGAAGACTTTATACGTTTCGTCCACGTCCGGATTATTTTAATTTACTCGATGATGTCAATTTTCACACCCGTTCCCGACTATAGAAAGAAACGACGATGTTTAAGCTGGAATTGATTGAAGGGAAATTAGAATTCCGCAGTGATAGAAAAAACTACTCCATATCGCCGATCACAAAACTTCTCCTTACGCTCAGATTCTATGGTCTTGGTGAGTGGTTCTAGTTCCTACCTGATGTACCATACTGTGGCATAAATGACTGTCGAGATCCCTTGGCATCAGAGATGAAACCGAAAAGACAGGAGTGTTGTTGTTGGTGTTCTGCTGTGCTATACCTATCTACTTTTTACCCATGGACATCACGAAGAACTAAGAATTTCAGTTTTTTAAGGCTGTTTTGTGGGGAAATCATTTTTGTAGTAGTGGTACACTTTTTTCTCACAGACGAAGTTATCTGAGCAGTTACCTATCTGTAGGGTATAAAGATGATTGACAAATGCCCTACCAAATCGGTTCAATATGTTGCAGTAACCTCTAGCTAACTGCCTGAGATTTGTCTGGAAGTTATCGCTGTATTCGATAAACGGGCCCTAAGTAAAGTAAAAATTGAGGATGGGTACCGTTGGAAAGGCATCTTATTTCCCGTGATATAGGAAACCAAACATTTTTTCAAACCCCTATCTAGTAGTTTGCTGTCTAGTTCAAACTTCAAACTTATAATTTTTGGTGTTTTCTGGACGGAATTCCCAAGAAATTTTCACTCATTTTCTTTCGAGGAAAATCGATGTGTTCTTGGGGAAAAATCATGCTCTAACTATCAGCTTTTGAACAGCTTAGACAATTTTACTAATTAGGGGAAAAAAATATGTTTGTTTGTTGGAAAACATGTTTTTTTCCCCCCGATGAAATCAAGGGTTTTTATGAAAAATGACCCCCTAAGAAATTACGATCCCCTTCATTAATCTTACAGTATGATAGTATTATAAGAACTAATAAAGCAAATGACCAGATGGATGTCATGTTACAAAACACTTATATACACGATAAACTTATATATACATATATATTCTTTCTTTTTCCTTAATTAGCTCCTTGGAATGTTATATGCATTTTCGGACCGTTATGATCCGGACAATTATACTCGTAATTCAGACACAGATAATGAAAAGATTCATATGATACATGAAATTGAATGTTCATTTTTTTTACAATTCAAGGACGATTTAAATGAAGCCATTCAAGCGGGAAATCTCCGCGAGAGGCCAACCAGAACAAAACGCGACGAAAATTATCGCGCGGTGGTCCTTCGACCAGCCTCCAAATCAGCGATTATCTAAATGCAAATGAGATCACAACCGGTAACAAATTTTATTGCTGGGCGGTCCCCACATAATAGAGAGTTATCTCCCATAAAGTACCATTTAAATTCTTCTCACTCGGTTTCAAAGGCAGAGAGATAAGATGTGATCGTCCATCTTGCCTGAATAGCAGCCTTCCTGCTGGCTGTGCTATTAATGTGAATAAGGAAGACGAAAAAATGCGGGCCAGTGACTTTTTTTCATGTTATTTTATTTTCTTTAATAATTTTATTTAGTGGTTGGCATCGGTCAGATTAGCAGACACGTTGGTTTACATGACTCATGAAGCTTCTCAGGAAAAATAACATGGAACGCAGATCATTGTTCAGAATTTCCGGGGATCATAATTAGATCGTACGTTTTGGTTGAAAAATTAGAGCGAGGTTATGGTTCTTGCAAAACGAATTTTCATAATCGGTGGCAAGGTGACATAATCTAAGCTTGGGTGTGGTCCTTAATCGTGGGTATTTTCGATTCCTCACACCCGAAGGTAGGGTAGTTTTGTTACGAAAAAAATTGTGTCCTCCAAAATCAAAATTTCCACTTGCTTTCCGTGTTTCAGAGCTTGCTGATCAATTTTGGATCCGTGTCCGTTGGTCTATCTGATGTCAGTCTGTCTGTGGTAAATCCTTGTCACTAACAAAACTAAACCAAGTTTCAGTCCGAGTTTGATTAAATTTTCGGGGATTGTGCGGGTTAGCTCCTAGACGGTCCCTTATAATTTCCAATGCCGTCGAATCAACATTCGCATGCGAACACGTGAATTTTATTTCTTATAACGTCGATTTCTCATCATCTGTTGGTCCGATTTCGGTGAAACTCAGTAGGTAATCGGGAGTATGTTCTAGTGAAATCACTGTATATAAAAATGTTTGCTGGTTTTTGAATGCTGCAAAAACTCAAAAACTTCTCCACCAATTTCCGTGCGGGTGGGCGAAAATTGACGAGCAAGTTCAAGACTTCGTTGTGAACTTCGACTTCCCTTCCGACGTAGCCCAGTTAAACAACGTTGTAATTAAGAAAAAATCGGTCATGCGTCGACATTTTCACATCAAATAATGTTGATGGGGTGGATTCAGGCGTAAAGAACTTCCAATATTTCTTGTAGTTTGTTGTAGTTGTTCAGGCTGCAATGTTGGAGCTATCAACTTGTAATACGGTAGGTTGACTCCTTAGATATCAGGAATATAATGTCTAGTTTTGCTTCAATGTGCTGAAAATTTTGTCAATGGTGCAGCGTCGATCGAAACATAACAGAAGCAGACGTGTGATGGATAAGGGTAGTTCCTCTTTCTCGATTCTTTCAAATGTTACATCTAGAGGGATAGTTCCTGGGCTATCAGCTTTTAGCAGCTTTCAGGGCTGCTCTGGGTGGATCAGGTTGATCGCCCCTCACCTTTGAAGGGTGAACTACTACATTTCCATCACCCCCTTGTCATAAACGTTCAGTATGGATTTCGATAGCTTTTGACGAGTTGAATAGGTTGAAACGACTTTCAGAGCTGTTCCGATTCGAAGATTATCTTCAACAATCGTCGACGATATCGGTCGACAAATTTCAAATATATATGCACATATACTTTCCGGCTTCTCAACATCAGATAAAAATGTTATTCTACTTCTTTCTTACTTCGTCACGAACCTGCATGGCGGACTTAGCTTAGGTACTAGCCATTATCGAGTATGACACGGTGTACGAGTAATATGATTGATTGAGTTGTATAGTGAGTAGGTACCAGCGAATGTCTGCGGACCCCAGACGAAGCTGATGAAGACGTTTTAAAAATATATGTAGGTTTTCGAAAGATTATAATAATTTCTATAACACCTATCAAAAAGTGTGAAGAAGCCTTTGACGTATTAATCGGATTCGACTCGTTCTGAAATCAGATATCACGTGATAACCGAAATCGGAGGACTCGTGGCTGATGTGGCGCATCGTACCAAGGTGAAAAAACAGGGCCTTCCAGAACCCCGATCCGGATTATACGTGTAGACTGAGCTCAACGTTATCCTTCGAGCCGTGTAATTTACAAATGTAATAGCGGAATTATTCCTCGCCCCGCAGCTGTGGGTCGAGATTAAGAAAAAAATTTTCGGGTCTCGAACCGCCTGTTTTGATTGAATATGCAACGAAACGCATTCGGGGCTTGAGGAATTCCTGCGTCATGGAAATGAGGTAAAACGTGTGCTTTCTGCCTGCCAAGTACAAATCTGTGAAGCAATTTTGGCCTTGAAAATTATAGAGATTTCGCTTAACATCAATACATCTACATACCACCATTAAACAGCATTAAACGTATTTGTTTATAAATAAAACTTTACTCGCTAAGTACTGAGCTCACCATGATGTTGGTAGTTTGGTCGGACGTAAGCATTATGTCACTTGTATTTGACGAAATGCGTCCCAGAGTGAAATAAATAAAATCATTTCATTTATTTAATATGTAACGTTTCGTCCACTTGCTGTGGACATCTTCAGAACCTGGTACGTTCATGAAAAAACAACATCCAAGGGGAAGGGATAAGTCAAAATAATAATGGTAGGAAACAACAGTAGTCCCCCAAGTCAATTTTCAGGTCTAATATGAAATTTCAAAAAGTCAAAAAAAGAAAAAAAAGTTATTGAAAATGTCAAAATTTTGCCAATAGAAAACTAAGAAATCCTACCATTTTTATTTTGACCAAGCCATTTCAGTAGGATGCTGTTTTTCCTGGATGCAAAAGTTCTGACGATGTCCACAGAAAGTGGACGAAACGTTACATATGAAATAAATGAATAAATGAAATAATTTAATTTATTTGACCATGACCAAATAACATCAGCTCTCTATGGAAATTCAAAAGTGCAGAATATTTCTGTAACTGAAGTAGGGATGTTATGGTCGAGCCAGGAATTTGGAGTAGCAGATATATTCAAAACTTTTCATTCCACAGTCGGAAATGAATAAAGTTTCAACTATTTTGGTTTATGCGAGACGGACTAATTTTATTAATTAATTGAATTTTATTAATTAAGCAGGACATTACAGTAACGTGGGCTCCCCAGTAGAAAATTAACGTTTGAACAACATATCATCTTCTTCATCAGTCATTGTTGCTTTCAAGGCGTGATGTCAATTGGAATATTTTTAGTAGAAGAGAAACTAGTAGAATCAGCAGCGAGTCATATTTTTTACAGCTCTTATTAGGTTTTGAAACGAAGAAATTATCTATTAATCGAATATGACCTCTCTCGTTGTCAGAAAGTTGTTTTGGTAACTAAGGAATTCGTTATTTCGAACGAACTATTGGGATTTCTCTATTACCTCCCAGTCCTTGAGCTCAAAACACATTGTTAGATTGAGAGCTAGCTACTGGTGGTGTGATCCATTTCTTGGTAGCGGTAGCCAGTACGCCTGAGTTCTATTTTTAAATCATTAAAATATTAATCTCAATATTATGAACCATGTAGCAGCTAATCTACAAACCTGAGAGCCACAATTACTATAGGTAACTACTTACTTTCCGTAAGAAATAGATGCTATTTAGGAGGTCGAGGAAACTAAAATATCTGGTGTAAACCTTCGCGCGGATACTATTAGAGTTTTCTGAGTAAACCCATAAAAACTGATGAATTCGACGATTTTAAAATGCCTCGAGCGTCCTTCAGGGTTTATTGACAATTCTAGTGTACCGGGTATGATTTTCACTCAAATATACCTCATGTAAGTTTCATCAGAATATATCGCTTCATTCAGGAGAAAATTAGAGGGAAAAAACCCCACAAAGTTTTAACTAGGTAGGGAAGGTAATTAAAACTGAAACTGAAAATAATAAACTCCTTAATAACCAATGGAATCTTAATTGTGAATGTGAATGATGATTTTTTGGAAATCGCTCAATGTTGGGTTTACAAGCCAAATTCTCAAACAAGAAGAATTTGTAACTAGTTTCCTACGGTCAAGATGCTATCCGCCATGACAGACAGTCGCGACACACTTTAACTAATTCCCATGAGTCGTTATTACTTTTTTTCATTTTGGGTTCATACAATGTTTTAAGGGAACTCTAATGAATTATTTTCTATTCTCTCTCCATGTAAAATAACCATGTAAAAATAACTGTATCACCAGGATAATGTTGAAAAGTCGTCACTTGTATAGGCGATTTTACGTATTTAGTCAGAAAATACGTAGATGGACATTTTTAATGAGTTTTAGGATTAACGAGGGTACGTACTCACCAATACTAATCCGAATGAAAAGATTACAAAAATACTGCATCAAAATGTTTCTGGACTCACCTGCAAAAAAGTAAAGAAATCTGAATTAGTTATAACATTGTTTGATTTATGTTTATTCAAGTATACTTTTACTTGCTGTATCATGGACTGTATAAGCATCAGTATTGCCTACGATGCGTTATTCAGCCGTTCCGATTTGAAAATGGAATGGCTCACTTATACCTATCTATGACATGCACATATGTAAATATTTTTTAACTACGCGATGTACAGTGGGGAGAAAACTTCTAAATTGATGTTGTGAGGGAGAGCAACAACTGAGAAAGAGAAAACACCTTTCCTTTAACTTTCGTTGAATCACCTTTTTTAACATCTTTCGTTGTTAACTCGAAAAACCGCATTCAAATCGATACAGCCTAATGAATGCGTCATCATTATAAACACACACTTTTACTCAGGCGCGCAAGCACTCCCTCAATATTAGTACGAATAATTTCGCGCGGATAATGTTATTGTTATTCCCAGAATATCGTTAGGCGTGACAAGAGATGGTGTCTGAAGAATCGGCTAAATTTTTATAATTTCAAGAGGTTTGTTAGCTGGTACATGTAGATAGGCCACGTAGATATTACGACGTAGGAATGGCGGCGTTTAGCTTTCCTAAACACAATCTAGTCCGCATGGATTAGTAAACAATAGCAGGCCTTTCTTACCTAGGAGAAAGATCAGTTGCCTGACGTCACAAAGGTCATTCCATTCATCACCGCAGAAGAAGGTCTAAAGGATCTAATTTAAGCGAATTTGCGTGGAAAATGAAGCTATTGCAATGGCTCGGAAATATTTGAAATCAGAACTTTTGGAAGACATTTTCATTGAAATCGTGTATAAATTCTGAACCGATTCCTGAAGTTTGCGTGCTCTTTTTGAATATATGTATATATGCGTGAGCGTATGGGTGTGTGTATGTTTTTGTATGCATGTGTGCGCTCGCTCGCGAGCGCGTGTCGCTCCCGACGATAATTCTCGTTAGCATTGAGAAAAAATCAAGCTTTATAAAGGAAAGTATGAGCTTGTTGGCCAGCACTTTTTGAGCAAAAGAAATTGGTAACATTTCAAAAAAAATTCATTTTCAAAATCACTAAAAATGGTTAAAACGGCTAAAAATTGTTGAATTTTTATTTTTAGCAGAATTTTAGTCAAACTGAATAATTAATGAATAACTAGGACAATGACAAGGTTTTGCACAAAAATATCCAACTAAAATCTATAAATTTAGACTTTTTGACCACAATGTGGCCTATTATGTGATCATATTAGAATCGGTACCTACCGGATGCTACTGAAACCAGTCTGAGCATCAGGAAAATATCCATTGGGCTGGTTGCATCGCTGACGAGCTTAAGTATGAATTAATATTACGACGTTAGTTTAATTGAAGTCAGACACTCAACGCAACAACCAGCGTTTAGTTAATTACCAGAAGGTTCACCTTAATATTCCTAATTTCACGGCACATCCACTCCAAAACTGAGAGCTACCAGAAGCGTGGTTGAACTAGGGCAACGGGCTACCTCCGCAGTGCAAGTTAGGTAATTAAACAATTTCGTAGCCAATGAGAAAACTGAGCGCTGACCAATTAAAAAATGAACTGAACGCCTGTCGCGTTGAATTATGATTTCACGATACTAATAATTTAGAGGATGACTTCATTAAAACGTCTTGATGAGAAGAAACTCAAATTAAAATTCATGATTGGTAGGTTCTGGTTGTCCGCTATGAAGAGTGCAAAATTTCACTCGAATCACAGAGCAGCAGACACCTTACTACAATTTAATAGAATTAGGTATGTCAGTTTTTGATTGGGGAAAGTCAAGAATATAATTATATAATATATAATCTCAAAGCTGTGTTTTTGTGCGCTATAATATTTTTTACAAACATAGTTTTCGTTAGAAAAATTCAAATTCAAAACTTTGAACTCAAAATTCTAAAACTGCATATGTATACTTTCAACGTACATTTACGTTTGGAATTGAAAGAGTCTTGGTAAAGTCTTGCAGGGTTGATGGTCCTCAACAAATCCCATAGCAGGACGCATCCTCATAGTCCAGAATGATTTCAGGGGAAAGTTAAGGATTAGATATTGAAGGTTTAGGTCATCCCGAGTGAGAAAATCTATCTGCGTTTGTCGCAACGTCTTTGTTTGATTTTTCTCTACAACTTTGATCCATATAAAAATGTCTGTAGAGTACACAGTGTAGGGATTATTGGGAAAAATGTCAATAAAAAAGTTCAATTGTGGGAAAGTTCAAAAGTGGGAATAAGTTCAATTTTAGTCATCATTATGAGGGGACCACTTTGTATTCCTCCTACTTAGAGAAACCATAGGAAGATTTTCTCACTCAGAATGTTCTCTTTTAGAAGTGTCTGGAAATTGAGACCGAGAAACGCCGCCAGCGCTCAAGACGTTCAAAAGCATACGGTTGGACCCCGCACTAACGAGCCCATCCCAAACTCAACAGTTGAGTACAGTAATTGAATACAAATCTTTTACATACATCCTTCGTGGCTGAAGGGTTAACTTAGCCGCCAAATGGGCGGGAGATCCCGGGTTCGAACCCCATTCAGACCACAAGTTTTTGCGTCGAAATTCAATCTTAGTAACTTTCTTTTGATCGTATATCCGAAATATTTTAGTTCACGTAATCTATATTTACTAAAAGGATTGATTTTAGGATATTTTTCATTTTTTGAGATGCGAGCTTGCGAGCATCCAGATCACCAGCTACACATCATTCTGATTTATTTGTCCAACTAATCTATATTGGATCTTTTCCGTTATCGTCCCTCCAGGCCCACCACTGTTATCGTATCGCCACCCATAGGCTCATTTATACGTCCAACAAACCTAAATTTTTACTAAGGGATTGACTATTTGATGTTATGTATTTTTGAGATGCAAGCGTAGCGAGCATCCAGACCACTGATTTTTGGTAAAAACTGATCCGTGTAAAATCTCTCTAGGAGTGGTTGTAGACGAGATTACACTAGTTATGATAAATTACAACTAGTTTAGGCTAATTTCGGGTATTTCCGGTGACATAATACTGTTTTTTTTCGCAATATAATAATTAGGTAGGTACCTACTCTGGGTGGCGGAACGACAACGGTGTGTAGCTAGGGGCCAGGTGGGAGGACGGAAAAGGTCCTCTATGATTTACATAAAGAATTGATCCCTGAGGCCAATTCAACGGAACCGACAGCATGCCTTTCGACTTAATTTGATTTTAGAATAAACAGTCAAATTTAGAATGAAATCGGTGAGGGAAGTACTGCAGCCTTCCATTGTCAGTTGAAAGCGGAAGGAAAAGAAGCCGACGAGTCCCGTCAAGTAAACACAACACTCGCAGGTGAATGCGCTGGCAGCGTTTCTCAGTCTCGGTTTCCAGACGCTCCTGACTATTTTCGGCCTCGAATCCTGGATTTTAATGGGGATACCAACAAAGAGAAGATGTTTAGGTTAATTAACCCGCAATGCAGGAGTTGTAACTGAACAAGTGACTGGCATCGTGGCGAGAGCAATCAATAAGTTCTGCAGCAGACAGTTAACAGTTCTGTTACTACGGCCATACGGATGGTCCACGACAATATCCATCTTTCCTTTTCTATTTCCTTATCAACTGATGATTGTCTTGACCTTCAACCATCGCTAAAGACAAGATCGACGGTCACAGATATTCTCCCCGCATCACCGATCAATCGACAGAACAAAGTGCCGCCGTCGGTCATCCGATCAGTACGAGGTGCCTGAGAGAGAAAAACTCTGTGACGCGTACCAATTAACGCTATCGATTTCCAGATAAAAGCCTTTAACGAGGTGTCAGCAGACTTTTCTCCTGATATTAACCGATTTCCAGGTAAAGCTAAAAGATTAGATTTTGAAATTTTAGTCCATTGGGAGTGAGAAAATCTGTCTGCCTTTGTTTGATTATGCTCTACAACTTTGCTTCGTATAAAAATGTCTGCAGAATACACAGTGAAGAGATTATTGGAAAAAAACTGTCTAAAGTTCAATTTTTGTCATCATTATGAGGGAGTCATTTTGTGTTCCACCCTCTTCGAGATGGTATAGGAAGACTTTCTCACTCAGAAGGACTATTTTAGGACTCGAATCCTGGACTATAACGGGGATACCAACAAAGAGAAGATGTTTGGATTAATTAACCCGCAATGCAGGAGTTGTAACTGACCGAGTGGCAGGCTTCATCGTTGGAGCAATCAATAAGTTCAGCAGCAGACAGTTAACAGTTCTGTTAGTACGGCCATATGGATGGACCACGGCAATATCCATCTTTCCTTATCTATTTCTTTATCAACCGATGATTATCTTGACCTTCAACCATCGCTAAAGACAAGATCGACGGTCACAGGTATTCTCCCCGCATCACCGATCAATCGACAGAACAAAGTGCCGCCGTCGGTCATACGATCAGTACGAGGTGACTGAGAAAGAAAAACTCTGTGACGCGTATGGATTAACGCTATCGATTTCCAGGTAAAAGCCTTTAACGAGGTGTCAGCAGACTTTTCTCCTGATCCCAACCGCCGCGGCTAATTGCTCGACCAGCTCTCCCTGCTGCACTCTGCACCAACCGCGTATCTCCCCACGTTCGTGGAATTTTAATAAAAATCCCGGCATAGGTTCTTTTCATCCTATTCCTTAGGAGATCCCCCTTCTGGTTGAGTTTCGTTTCTTCCTCGGAGAGTAATTATAGAGAGAGGATAATCACTGGACCGACCCAGGAGTTTCCGTATTTTCATTAGAGGCGCGTTGGTGGCTTCGGCGAAGGAAAAGGGCGACTTCCAGGACGAGACCGGGATATGAAGAGAAAGGTACAGATTAAAACCCTTCTATAGACTACGGATTTTTTTCTTTTTGTCGACGAAGGCAAACTTAATGACAGGAATGTTGACGAATCCAGATATGGGGATGCAGAGCGCGATTTCTTTTGTAAGAAAAACAACGCAAAAGAGAGGAGGCAATGAATTGAAACGCATGACATGCGCCGTTTGAGAACCGCGTGACACTGGTTTTCTATAGGGTTGTTGCACCAGTAATTTTCAAGTTGAGCAATCTTGAGTTAGTCCCAAGTGCACGTTTTTATTTATTTATTTTTTGCATCTACTCTAATCATGTAATCAACCCCAACATCGTTTATTTATTTTTTATCAACTCTAATCATCTTATCTTCCACAATATCGATCAAGAGTTCAACTTTATACGGATTATAAGTTTTATTAAAGTAAGATTAGGGCCATGTGGGATAATGGGTGGAGTGAGATCTTGCTTGTGAACTAAGCGCGCACTGCGATCTGTCGGTACACTGGTAAATTATGATCTGATAATTATGATGATTGAAGTGTAATTTTGGTTAAATACAAATTCTTGAGCGGTATGTATCAGGATCTAAAGTTGAAGCGGAAAAGATTAATAATTACGATTCAAAAAAGTTTGACAAAATCGGGAAATGTAAAGCACGAAACGAAGGAAACTTTTGTTTTTTTTTAAATGGCATCGGCCTTTATTTCCTTTCCGCCAAATATACATTATATATATATATATGAAAAATGTTAGAAATATTTTACTACATTACCTATCTATTATATCAGCATACACGTTCATTCTTTCGTTGTTATAAATTAAAAATAATAAATTTAAGCTCTAAAATTGATCTCTTTTACAAAAATTAAATATTTCCTCATGTATTTTAGTACTAGCAGCACATAGAATTGTTTTTAAGTTAAATGGTCGTTGTAATTCTGGAAGAATGTTCTCAAATAAGTTGTGCCGCGCACTGCTCAACATTCCGCACTCCATGATGATGTGTTCCAAAGTTTCCTCAGTTGTATTACAGAATCTGCACTTCTCGTCTTCTTCGTTCATAATTACGCCGATTTTCTTCAAATAGTTCCGAGTTAAACAATGGTTTGAGCGGATTCTACTAATAGTTCTGTAATATGCACGCGTGTTAGGTGGTTCTCTCTTGTGCCATGGTGTTGCGGAGATGTTCGGGAACATTTTGGCGTAATTCTGGCCAAATGGGTACTCGCTGTAAACTTCTTGCCATTCCCGATTGGACGTGCAAATCTGTATGTGGATAGTGAGGTCCCTCTTCGATTCGTTCCAAATTCAAAGCCTTTCTAGCTGCTTCGTCAGCCTTTTCATTTCCCTTTATATTGCTGTGGCCCCTTACCCATACGAAACAGAGGTTTTTCCCTATGTTTTTGAGTCGTGCGGAGGCTACTATTATATCATATTCTAGGGGATTCAGCTTGGTATTCGGTTGTACGTTTTTAATTTTTTGGAGTGCACTGAGACTAACAGTAAAAATTATATTTTCTTGTATTGTTTCAGGTTCATTCTAAATATTATCAAAAGCTTTCTTTATTCCGTAGAGATCTGCTGTATAATTTGAGCTCATATCCCAAACCCTGTAACTCCTTGTAGCATTTCCTCCAGCTTCATATATTCCACAAGCCACTTTTCCATTCATTGCAGAACCATCTGTATATATTTAATTAGCGTTAGAATTAGTATTCATCATTTCAGGTCAATGTCTTACAATGGTGCATCAAGGAGGTCAATCCAACCCCATTTGGCGGTAGGTTGAATGGAATTGAATGTGGAGAAGACATTGTACACCGAACATCTAATAATTCCTATACGAACAACTAATATGATATGTCTCGTTAGAGGGGACCGAATCGCCTTGAGTCTTATTCAAGGTTTCCACAACCAGAAATCCCACCTTCAGATCCGGCTTCCAACTTCCAAGACCCACCTTATGAAAATCAATCACCCGCTCATCTCCAAGGATTTCCACTCTCAGAGAACGGTTTTCGTATTAAAAACTGATACTCGACGGACGACGCGGTCATTTCCCAAAAGGCGAGGATCATTAATTGGGGAAGAGGACCCGCAGTTTAAATCGTGATGACAACCCGAGGAAGGAGAGAAAATGAATAAATAAAGAATTTTAGGAGGAGGACGAAAAAAAAAAGAAAATAAATTATATAAATAAAAAAAAGAAGAGGAGATCTGGTTGAAAAATACGCGTCGTTATAGGGGATGGCGGAGGATGGGGTCGAGAGACATCCGTGAATGCTAATGTGAGTCAAGAAGACCCTGCCCGGAGGAAGGTCAGTGGGGAAACGATGGGGACCCACTGGCCGAAATATTCTGGCGTCCAGCCAACTGATGACACTTGCAACACGAGAACGTCGTCGGCATTCCGACGCGCAGTGGGACGAAACGTGAATCTAGCTGTTCAAAAGTCGAAAAATGAATGTCTTTTTTGGCAATCCGGAACTTGTTCGCCTGTTTACTGTGATCTCAGAGAGAGCAAAACAGATAATTGTGTGGTGAAGTGAACCTTGAGACGTATGAGTAAACAATGTATGTCATATGTCATACCAACACAGCCTATGAATGTCTTGTCTCAGTCGTTACGTACATCGTTATCTGATAACAACTTCTTGCACTCCGTGAAAGTGGTTTCAACAAAATATTCGTTGTGGAGATAACAGAAGGAGGTATGTAGACCATTTTCATGACAGAAAAGAAATTATCATTGTATTTCATTATTTTTTTAATTTGTCTACGAACGCATGATTCATTTACAAAAACATTAATGCAATCATCACTTTCTGGACAGCCCTTTACACGGAACCTTGTGGAACCAGGAATCTGAATTTTTATCGTATTTTGTTGGATATTATCAACGTATTTCAATCAAATTTTGGCAATCCGGAACCTGTTCACCTGTTGGTTGTGATCTCAGAAAGAGCAAAACAGATAATTGTGTGGCGAAGTGAACCCTGAGCCGTACAAGTAAACAATGTATGTCATACCAACACAGCGTATGAATGTCTCGTCAGTAGGGTAAACCTGTACACTTACATTCGAACGCCGATTAAAATTGATTTCATCATCCAGGAGCTGTTTTTGAGCATAAAAACGCACGAAAAAACTGAGATATGGTTGATTCTAAGCTCCCAACCGTTTTTTTCAACGCTTCAAACCATTTTTCAGCTCCCGACCATGGTTTTAGTGAATTTTTGAAGAAAATTAAGCTATTGCTCTCGCCTCAAAATTTGTAGAATGTGAATTTTTGAAAAAATTTCATGCAGAAATCCGTTTCATGCTAATCTGAATCATATTCTGAAGTTTAACGCATTTTTTTATGTATGTATGTATGTATATATATATATATATATATATATATATATATATATATATATATATATATATAATATATAATATATATGTATATGTATGTATGTGTCATTCCAGACGATAACTGTCCGTAGAATTGTGCTAGAAACTTCAAATAAATTTTAAAATGTTAAGAACACAAAACGAAAGCTCAAGTTCGTTGGCCAGCATGATCGGATTACATCTTCGGGTTGAAATTTTCAAAAATGTAGTCAAATTTCAAAATAGTCTGTTTTTTGCGATTTGTTGTGCGAAATAATTTTTTCAGCATACTAACATGTGGTTTATTCGGAATCAGCGTAAAATTTCCTATAGGAACATGTATCAAGTTTTCAAAAATTTCAAAGTTGAAAAATCTGTCAAAAATCGAAATAATGCCGTTCGCTAGTGGTAAAAATCGGTAATATTTGCATGAAATATTTTTACTTAATTTTCTGAATTTTCGAAACAATTTAACATGTATATTAGGTACAATAATTTACAAAAATTCGCTCATACGATCATGCTGCATGACTGGAACTTTTTTTTGTTCCTTTTTTACTAACCAAAAAGCAGGCATCATGTTATATTACTGTGTCGCGCACACACAGCAGTATTCAGTGCACACAGTGTTTTCAGCAGTTTTCAGCATTTTCCAGTTTCCTAGTTCTTTTCTTATTTCTTAAAGGTTTCGCAACGGCAGATTTTGGAAATTTATGAACAAGAAAATGAATATAATTTTCATGAATCATGAATACCAACAAAAAATGAACATCACTGTTCTCGGTGTGTAAGGTAACTTTGAGATAAGGAGGAAGAGGTGAGATAGGTTGGTTTGGGATATTGCATCTTATGTATAGAGTGGAATAAATCTGTCTTATTTGAAATCCTCATCTACCCGCACATGCGCAGTAGTGTTTCCCGTTCACGATAAGGCGCCTCATCTCTATCTCCCTATCGCTTTAGGAATTCTATTATTCAAATTAAAAAAAAAACATATCGCATCGACATCACTCATTTAGCCAATCACTTTGTCACTCTTTCATTCTTCACTGATCATCAATGTAACCTTATAATATTTTATATCGAATGGTTTAGGTATCTATCATTTTTTCTGTGTTTTTGTCATAATTTTTGATTTTTTAAATGTAATTGGGCACTTTTCTCGTCTAATAAAAAATAAATCATTATTTAGTTATAATTTTTATGATAGGTGGATTTTAGATCATTTTCTAGTGGCTTCTAATAATCCTAGTTTTCCCTTCTAGTTCGGAGTTTCCAGAGCAGGAATTTATGTCTGCGGTGTTATAATGTCTGTGTGACATTTCGTGTGTGACCTCATCGGTAAGACCAGGACCCTTCGTCAAAATTTGTGTTTCAAACATACTCGTAATTGGAAGAAATACTTTAATAGATTATTTTGTGGTAGGGAACTAGCATTTTACACCTAACGTCTACATTATGAACAAACTGATGTTGTGGGATACTCCACAAACGCCTTCCCCATAATAGAAAATAACCCCCCGACTGATCAGCCAAACATCCATCAAGTTTAACAACATCTTCGTAAATTCTGTCGAAGAAAAAATTCGGAAAACGCGATAAAAGATAAAGACCGCCGTTGTGAAGGTGGCAGAGTAAAAGGTTCCTTTCTTTAAGTTTTCTAACCGATCATTACAGCCAGCGCCTCTCGCGAAAATGGCTTTTGCGGTTGAAAAAGTTTGCTCTGGGAAGCCGACCCCGCCCATAAATTGCTCTTCGAGACGCCTTCAAATCATACGGGGTGTCGGGTAATGGTTTTTTTCTACTGTCGGCTTTAACGATTTTTTTCATAAAAGAAGTTACGTAATATTTCATGGGGCTTGTCGAAAAAATGTATTGGACAAATTGTGTGGGGTAATAATTTATTTTACGTACCTACATGATCAATAACGACTTGACGAAATATTTTGATTTTTCATACGTAATGGAATGGGTAATATAAGTGATTTTTATTTTACATTACATTTTAATGGAAAGCTCGAGCCCGAAAATGACTAATGACGCCAAAATTACGCGGTAAAGGTCCGGTACGTTTTATCCATAAGGAGGTTAAAGAAAGTTCCGAGGTTTGACTTGGGACTTGCGACTTGTAACGTCCCTGTCTACGGATTTCTAGGCAACCCTACGGATTTCTAAAAGTCCGTAGTTTACCGTGACGCACGTTCTGTGTAGCAAACTCTACCCTGCCCAAAAACAAGAGATTAAACCTATTATTTTACTTATCCTATCAGTTACAGTAACCTATTCCCTATAGGGGGGGGGAGGGGGCACCCTTCAGGTCCTTAAGGGTTGGCGTCCCTGAGGCTCCGAGCAAGCGTTGGTTCACCCTAGGTAATAGACCAAGATGCTGATCCAACGTGCCCTCCATGTCTGTTCCTCTGATTATTCAGGTATCGGCAGGACAAGCGTGTTGGGTTTGATATCCTTCACTCCCTATCCTTTCCCTTCTCCTGTCCTCCCTCAAACTCTCCCTACACAGTCCTCACACATAACACACGACGCAACACAAAGACACACACCACACATGCTAACCATGTGAGACGTGTTTACCTTGAAATTCTTCATAGCACTCTACACATATAGCTGCTTTTTGGAAAGATGCTTCTGTGACTGTTCGATGATAAATAATATGAATGTTTCATTCATAGACAAATTTTAAAATTTACCTCTCTTGTGGCAGGATGGAGGTCTTCATCGCTCATTTCCCTGCCGCCGACCCATCGCTTCCCAACAGTGTCATCCTGCAACAAACAATCAAATCTTATAAAAATGATGTATTTAGTAGAGGGCACTGAGTAGGTATGCATAATTATTACAGTAGATAAGTTTGAGGGGTCAACGATATAGGGAAGGCACTTCCACTTAAATTACTGTCTAAATTTGTGGTCTAATCGTTTAACTATCAAACGACGATACAAAATGGAACACTGGTCTAACGTAATTAGTTTTCCAGTATTAATGCTTAAATTAACCAATTTAAATGAATAGGTATCTAGATGGAAATGGGGGGGAGGGGGGGCATTGAGTCTCATAAATGCAGGTGGTGGTTGAAGAATGCTTCCATCTTTGCTTTTTGTTCCATAGAATTGTGATGGTAAACAATTTCCCATAATATAATTCTTAAATGTTTGTAATTAACCTATATTAAGAGATCACTTTCTAGACTAGACTGTATTTCTGTGAGAATGTGGTGAAGGTCGTACCGGTAGTAGGTAACTACGCAACAATCGTTCTCAAGAAGCTTATATTATATATGCAGAATGAAATCTACCGTACTTCCGTTTCTACTGTCGTAACCCATCTAGACGTTTGGATAAACATACTGGATTTTCCTTCTGGACCACAGCTGAATCAATTCTGTATGATTTAAGGTTTCGAATGATTTTCTAATCACTTTTTTGATGCGAACTCTTGGAACGTTACATTTTTTGGTCTCGCTTCTAACATAAACTCTAACTATATTGTTGTAATCCAGTTTACCCGTGTGTAGTATGGAGACAATATTTGATTGAGTAGATCATCCAAAAACCCCATATTTGATTCAGCTGATTCAAAGACTAATTTTTTGACTCATTCTTGATCGCAGCAATAACCTTTTGACTCGCCTGATTTGAGAACTTCATTTTGAATCAGCATTCGTATTTTTTCGCATTTTTCATTGAACTTGCTTTGATTAATTTAGGAGATGCAGTCTACCAGCTTACTCTCAGATCCCCAATGCAAAGGTCTTTCGCCTTCAACGAACTTGTATCTTCGCCACGAACGAGTTATGTCAGAGCTTCCTTGCTATGAAGTATTTTCCCATAATACGCTTCGTAATCATTTTTTGTATTCCTCTATTTGTTACACAGCATTTCTAAATTTCTTTATTAATGAAGTAGTTTTTTATTTTGTCTAAAGATTTATTATTACTCACTTATTTTATCTGCAGATTTATATTATGTTGCCTATACACGTTCAAATTTAATTCGTCAAGAACTCTCGCAACAATTCTTTGATTATTTACAATAAAATTTTGATTGATTGATTGATTGAAGTCTGTTATCTACTTGTTGGACAATGTTATATGATCTCCAGCGTTGCAGTTCAGATGGGAAGGAACCTGGACGCGGCCATAATTATCTGTACTAAACATTGTTCAATATTTTTCAATAATGTGTAGTTTGAAAGATTATTTATTCGCTCCACTATAAAATATATTGCACATTACGCTCGAACCTCGCACGTTGTAGGTACGATAGTTTGAGAGGTTCTTCTCATTTTATGGGAATACAGTTATAGTAGATACGCCTCCGGGATTATTTATCGCTTGTTTGCCGTTGCTTGTACCCCACGCAGGGAAACATTCAATTTTCACCCTGAAATGCAGCCGTGGAATTCTCGAGGTCTTGTGTTATTTATTATTATTCGGGGTGGGAACGTTTCAATAAACCGTCGCAGTTCGCACTTACCTCTATAGATGGGCCAGCCAATTTGTGATGTTATGCCATATTTCTCAAGCACTGAGTGAAAGCAACTGCAGTAGTTATGGCATTCATTTCGCCATCAATGTTGGAATTGCACCAGATGAGATGACCATTTTCCTAATCGATGGACCAGCATCAGTTCGTGCAATTTGATTCAGCGACCGTTAGAAATAATGAACCTTTGTTACCGACCAAGAAAAAATAAGTTCACTGAGGGGCTACGTCAGATGATGCTACGACTGGCAAATTAGAGTTCCTAGTAGATTCGTATAACACAAAAGTCGTGCGGTATCGACAATCTGGCGCTGAAACTCTGATGCAATGAGTTTTGGTGACGCATTCATCCGTATACACACGTGAACGGATCGCAATTCGTAAGAAACTTATCATCTCAAATAACTTTCTGCGCCGATAACCTCCGTTGAGTTTTCCCGCTCGTTCCTCTGTCAGTTGACAGTTGACACTTGCGTTCCCGCTCCCGCTCGGTTTTTACTCTTGCATTTTATAATTCTTTATAATCTTTATTGAAATAGCGATGTAGAAAGCATCGAAAAAAGGGATAATTTCCTCCTTCCATGTATTTAGTGACACTAATAGATCCGTAAAGGAATTGACGTGACTTTAGGGCGCAGTAAATTTTTCAGTTATCCAATGACCCCTGTAACCGCGAAAAACAGAAAAACAAACGGACAGACAGACAGGGAAAAATTGAGAAAATGGTACCAATCGTCTACAAATAGCATGAAACGGGAAAGAAACGGAAAATTTCATGATTCTAATCAATACAGATACGGGCATTGGTAATTACGATTTCATTAATAGGTAACCCAAAAGAACGATAAGACTAATCCAATTTCATTCGTTCGAACATAAGATCACCAGTTCGTTCGGTGATGACGAAATTATTCCATTTAACCACCCTACTCTCTCCCTTTTTTCCCTTACCACGAATACCTCCCTATGGTTGAGGGTAGAAAAATGTCTAATAGCCTATGATTGAGGTTGACGTAATCTAAACATATTCGCCCAATTCGATCCCCAGTTTGTTCAGTGATGTCAAAGATACCCCCCCCCCCTCCCCTGCAACACCCTCTATGGGGCAAATTTGAAAAATTTCATGTAGCCTGTGATAATAATAGTTAGAATAATCCAAACATATTCAACAAATCAGATCTCCAGTTCGTTCAATGGTATCCAAGATACCCCATTTACCCTCTCCCTGTCCCCTTAAGACCCCCTCGGGCTCTAATTTTAAAAACTTCAAATAGCCTATAAGTTATGTTAGACTAATACAGACATTTCCCCTCTACTCATATCAGTTGTCCAACAACCCCTGTAACCTTGAAAAGCGGACAAACGTACGGACAGACAGACAGACAAAGAAAAATTTAGACAATGGTATCAATCGTCTACAGATAGCATGAAACGGAAAAGAAACGCAAAATTTCATGATTCTAATCAATACAGAGACGGACATTGGTACTTAAGATTTCATTAATAAAGTAATAAAGATACCTTTTCCCCACTTATGGGTAACGCTAATTACGATCTTGGTTGTGGCTAAGTGCGTGTATTTGTGGGAGATCGTTCACAAATACATCGAAAATGCTAGTATGTGGGCCAATGACTCCTACATTCATGGCCGTGGACATTTCACTGTGAAATTCCACACCTTGCAGCCATCCAACACCTCATCTAGATAAATGTCAATGCTTCAGGCAAAACATTAAAAATTAATTAATACATTCGCATTTGTTCAGTAAATGTATTTGGCGTTGTTCTTTCATTACTGTCCAAATAAAACAAGCAAGTTCTCACGTAATGCCAAATATAGAGCATTTTTTCAATCCTCATAGGCAGATTTGTTTTTTACTATGACAGAAGATGCTTGTGAAATAAAGCTTTGCGGTGAACAGCTTCGATCGAAATGTGAAATAAGAAATGCATTTGACCGAGTGTACATTAATTTAGCAGTTTAACGAGAAAAGTAGTATCGGAATAATTAGTTTCACTAGGATTAAAAAAAAAAACCATGAAACATTTCATATATATATATATATATATTAATTGCTATGCAATTCTTAGGCCGACCCCCAACAATTTTTTTTGTAACGTCCGTGAACATCGGCATCGTGGGTTCGAATCCCAGCCAGGCTTGACAATTTTTTTATATCCAAATTTTTTTATATCCATTTTTTTATGTAAAATGAACGAATAAAAATGTCTAAATTGATAAGGTTGGCTGAGAGTTTTATAATTTCAACGATTCCCTAACAACTATTTTTAATGAATCATTGTGATACATGCAATATAGCGTTACAATCTCATGAAATGATAGCGCAAGAGAAAATTGAATTAGTACCTACATTTTGAGAAGTAGAGTTTTCGTCAAAGGCCAAACTGCATTCTTCCGTTAGGTACCAAGGAAGGTGCATTATATTGCATCATCAAGGATAATGAAGAGAACAGGCCAACGCATTGCCCACAAATCGCATTAATATTCCACAAGTAAGAAACAACAATGTCTCCCATTAATCAACAAACACTCCTTGGAGTCCAATTGATAATAAATCTACCCTCTACATGCTAGTAAAGAGGCGGAGAGAGTATCACACTTGGCAGAGTTATAGGGTAGATGGGTAATTGTAAATGTATCACATAAATTTAGAAGCTTCTGAGATGTTTTCCGATAAGGAGTACAAAGAATGAAAGGGAAGCCTGACATTGATCATTGGGATGAACTATCCAGGTAGTAATTTGTGAGATTACCTCGACATCTATTCACTAAATGCAGCTCCTTCCATCATGTCCATGACAACTTTAATAACTTATACTAAGGAAGAAATAGAAGTCTTTGTTTTAACAGAAATCAGTCATTGTGTAGGTATGCAATATTATGTAGCGAAACAATTTCTCTAATATTTTATATAATTCGTTAGTATTTAATTACCTATGTGTACATATTGTAGATGATTATTGCAAAATATTGCATTCTATTATATCAATTGATTTCTCATATCACTATATTCAGAGCAGTTTCTACGAATTGTTACTAACATTTTATATATTTGTTTATAAAATGGATAACGATCGTTCAGTCAATGCTGTTGAATATTGCAGGTTGTTTATCTTCACCAGTGGCACAGAAATTTATATGAAAATGTACTTTCGAATGGTTATTTCACCACCGAATTATGCAGGAAAATTGTCCTTGGGTGTAACTGTACATATTAGTCTGTTAAGTGATTTAATGTTTACTTCTGACTCTCGATAGAACTATTGGAGTTTGCATATGCATTGGTGATAAGAGATGTCCAAGATGCATAAACGAGACTTAACCAGATATCCAACTTTTTAGTTGGTCCATATCTTTTAATCACATGGATTTGACTCCACTCAAAATGACGCTCTCTCCCCATGCATTCCCAACGACAATAAAAATACACTTTACACGTGACGATGGAGCTTTTAAATTCCATTTTCGATGGTTCCCCAGACAGATGAGGAAAGAATATTTGCTTGTACGATTCAAAACACTGACAAATTGAAAATCGAAACAAATAAGTCACTGATCTTTATCAGAGTAAATGTCTCACATGTTTTTTTAAATCTATGAAAATAAATAAAAAATATAATGATTAGGGATTGGAATTTGCATAGTAAACTTCGCATATATGATTTTTTTTATCGTGTATGTTGTTCTTTTTCGTTTTGAGGATACCTTAACGTGTGTCAAATTGGAATTTCAATAGCATATTTGGCATATTGGTAGATTCCGGAGATTTTTGCATATTTTGACCGTTTCTTTAATATTTCTGCATATTTGATCGAAATTGGCGAATTTTCCCGCTTTTTGACATTACAATCGCCAAACCCTCCGCGATATGTTTCAGAAAATAGATCACAGACATTCTTGGGCCATTCACCAATTCCGCTTACCTGGTAAGGCTGACGGGAGGTCTGTGATGACGAAAGGTCATTTTCTGCCTTAAAGTTGCTCCTCTGCGACAACCGTAGAAGATTTACGGTTGGCAATTTAGCAAAATTCAGTTCTATAATTGCGATGTGTAAATATTTAACTCACATTATTAAATGCATAATTGCATTACTAATGTAAATATTTTGAGACATTAGATGTAAATATCAAGTACTATCCATGCAATTCATACTATGAATGAATACAATTCAGCATAGTCAAATTTTCATCCCATTTTCTTGCTTGATCCTTTTCTATTATTTTTTTAAGCACGCTAAAATTACTGGAACATAATGTATAGACTACCTGTACGTCCTACAACAAAATTCAGTAAATTTTAGAAATGTTTTAAATTTTTTAAATGTATTTTGGCTTTGGGTGCATATTTTGCCCATATCGTGTGCATATTCTGGCAAATTATTTGTTCATATAACTCTAGTCCCTAATAATGATATTTTATATGATTCGTATAACAAAAATAATCACATAAAACTCTAAAAGAATCAAGGCGGGTTCGTATCTTTAGCGAAAAGTAACCCATTTTACCATTACTTTCTGGGGCGTCATCATCATTGCTTGGTGGTTATAGGTATCTGAAGTGAAGTTATGCAAATCATGATTCTCGAAATCATTCAAGATAAGGATCAAATTTCATCTTCGAGGTGGAAATGTTTCCATATGTAATAACCCCCTCTCGATGAAGTGAGTTCACATATAGCGGAACATTTCCTCTCAATTCTCTTCCTCCAATTACAATGTTACGATTCGATGGCTAAACAGAGATCATCCGATTAAACCAGAACGGCTACTCTGAAATTCCTCGCCTTAAAGCCCAAACAACGATCAGAATGCTCCCCCCGAGATAGCGAGGTTGGGAGGGTAAGAGCGAAGGATCGAATAACTCCCATACGACCGATTACGAAGCCTGAGAAAAAGGAAGGAAAAAATGTCTCCGGGGGGTCAATTAGAAGAATTCTTCAGGTGAATTCCCGAGGTTCGGGGTCCTTCCGCAGGGTCTTCGAGGGCGCTGGCATCGCTTCCCTGCAATTAGAGGCCGCGGCGCTAGGGATTCCGAGCCGTTCCATCTTCCTCCAGTTCCAGTGACATCAGGATCAGTTTACTGGGGCTGAGGTTCACTCGCCTGATCCTTAATTACTTTTCTCGAAAGGCTTCTACTCTCGGCCGTTCCAAAGCTTCATCCGAACTTGTTTTCAACAGCTCAATTCGAGTCATAAAGACGGAGGCTGCACACACGTTTATGCTTTTTGTTCCCACGACCGCTGAGGGCGCCCTCTTGTACCTACGAACCTTGGGAAACTTGAACCTCAGTCATTCGCGCTGGAATGATTCCTCTCACAATGAAATTGGAGAGTAACAAAAGTACTTAATAGAGTGGCGAGTCAAATTACCTGCCGAACAATAGTTAACTATAAAAATGAATGAAATAACTATTCTCCAGCTGGTTCAATGACAAATTTTCAGTAAATTAAAAAATCGAATAGCAATTCAACAGTATTGATGCGGTTCAGTTGTTGAAACTTGATTGACGTCGGTCGAACAAGTGTGACACTCACTTCCACACATGTTTTACTAACGAACCACTATTGTTGTATCGATTCCGTATAAGACCCGGACGCGGAGGTCAGTGAAAATCGGAGAGACCACTTGAAGAGTAACGGAAGTGATATCTAACGATTTCCGCCTACAACGGAGCCGTTCCTAAGGAAATGAAACTCCGTCAGTTTTCATGCGAAGGAAATGGTTTACCAATCGTTGGAAAGATGTCAACTTATCATAAAATGTTGAGCTGCATTAACTCAGAAAATAAAAGCAACTGAGCTACACGCGAAGTTATTAATGAACTATAAACAATCCTCGGATTGTAAAAACTTGATTTGGTCGTAGCCAGGCTTATAAATGAAACTAACTAACAATAGGTAGAGTAATCATCTCTAGTAAAGCCTAGTAAGTTGAAATGTAACAGGGTGCATCTCTGATACATCATGAATGAATTAAATAACGGGCTCCATGATGGTCAGCTGAGTGAGACGAATTCTCTTCTGTTTACCATACGAAGCCTAGGTATGATAGGTAGGCTGTCTGTGCATTAAGAGATGAATATAATTACGGGCTCCATCCTGATCAGCTGACTGAGCTAAATTTTCTCCTTTTCACAACACTAGGAATTTTTAATTTGATATGGAGCATCTCTGGGACATATTAAAATACGGAATTTTGGACTCTTTCCTGATCAGCTGCTTGAGCTTAATTCTGTCCTAGAATGTTGAAACTTGATAGGGAGCCTCTCTAGAACAGAAAATGAAGACTAAAATGGCATATCCACCCTTATCAGCCTGATTGTAAACTTAAGAAGTTATAGTTACGCCCTTCTAACACATATATACATGACCTCCACTTCTTCTCAAAAGGGAATCTTTGTTTCAACCTAGTTTGAACGGCGTCTAATCGAAGAGTTCAAAAAGAGGTATAAGAACTTAATAGTTTCATTGAGTAAATTACATAATTTATTGTATTACATTATTATCTGCTGTTTTGTGAGATCTTTGAGCTTGATTTTATTTTTGCTCAGGTAGTATATTAATTATTAACAAAATTTGGGAGCATCATTCAAACTAGATGATGGGTTTGACTTGATCACTGATTGTAAAAATTTTGGTAGTGACAGGGTAATTGGTGGGGGAAAATTAAATTTAATCGCAAAATATTCTAATTTGGTTAGAAAAATCTGAATCCGATTTTTAAAAAAACTAAATTTATCCAAATAAAATTCAGTATCTGTCCAGCGAAAATTAATACGGGGAAAAGATCAAAAGCCCTAAAATACGCCATGATTCAATTCTAAAACTTACGGACTTTACGAGCAGGTTTAAGAGTGGGACGAAAGCGACTGATTAGTTTCAAGTTTTAATCAATGAACCGCCTCATTCAAAGTCTTCCCAAATGGCGGGAAGTGATAAAACGGAGGGATATTGGGCTCCGAAAAGAAAATATCATCATCAAGTTTGGATTAACAAGAAAATACTCGTAGATTACCTTCCGCCCCATTCAGGAGTTTTCATTAAAGCCCTTCCAGTTTAAGGGACCCTCCCATCAGGGCGTGCGGCGCCATAAAACGCGAAATTGATGCGCGAAATGGCGAGAACGGAAGGTGCAGCCTACGAAGAGCAGGAATTAACCGTCGGCCATCAATCAATAAAACGGTAATTAATTCTTGGATGAGTTTTATTATTCATCAGATGCCGTCCATTTATAGTGAAATTCATTTTGGATAATTTTATGGATGAGGTGAGGTTTCTCCCATTAAAAACATTCGTTGAAGCCTTCATTCATAGTTACTACTACAACGACTGTTTTGAACCGAATTACCTTGAATTACCTCCATATTTCTGTACCTCAGAGGTCGATTATCGTAAGTGACATTTTGGCGATTTTACAGGAGAGCCAAAAGAAGTTGTGGGCACACCTATTTTGATCCCTATGGCCCATTCTGATGACTTTATCATGCTCAAATTAATTAATTTGAGCATGATAAAGTCATCAGAATGGGCCATAGGGATCAAAATAGGTGTGCCCACAACTTCTTTTGGCTCTCCTGTAAAATCGCCAAAATGTCACTTACGATAATCGACCTCTGAGGTACAGATTTAAGAGAGGAACTCTCTATAAAAGTCGAATAAAATAACCCCTGTATTTTATGCAACATGGGAGCGCCGCAGATAAACGCCATGAGGTATCTGAGTGTGCTCAATTAGGGGTGTGCATAGTTCTGGCAGAGTAGTTCTGCGTAAAAAAATACACAGAAACCGACCCCAAACTCGTACTTTTACTATTATAGAAGGTAATTTTTCAAGAAAACCGATATCATTGATTCTCGATATCATTGAAAAAACAATGTTTTTCAATATTAATCATAGTTTTCTCCCCAAATTAGCATAGTAATAGTAAAATTGACTAAACCGTTGAAAAGGTGAGATTCGGCGCAGTTTGTACCGTTATTGTGTCTTGAAAGAACATTGGTTCCCACAGTTCAATTCCCGATTGAAAAAACTCGAGGTTTCCCAATTTAGGTAAAATTTGCTTTTAATGTGGCATTTTCATGTCTGTAACCTTAATTTTTAGAAAGGTCAGGCATCTATCCGATAGGAAATTTATTGTTTTTTTCAACGTTATCCTCACATTTGAATTTACACAGCAAATTAAGGGAGTAATGATCGTTTTAGCAACAAAGTCAAAACTCGGCGAAAAATCTGAGAAAAAATAAAAATAAAATATCTAAGAGGAACTTTTGATTAGAAATAAGCTGTGAAGTTGACCCCTGAATTACTGACCACCTTATGCGAGACACCCTGTAAAATGGATATCGTGTATCAAGAGAAGAAATCTCAAGTTAGCTCTTCAGTATAGTACAATTCGACAGAGAATGGTATACAGAATGTCTACCAAATGAGTGTGGCACATCATATTTTTCTCGTTTCTTTATGTGATTGTATCATTTGCATGTTTTGATAGGAAGGATTCAGAATAAGTATATATATACACTCCTGCTCAAAATTAGTGAACCACGATCCATTTCTTCGTTTGTCCCCTTGTTTGTTCCCTTACCAGCTATCAACCAAAACATGATTAGAGGCATGGGTCGAAGGCTCCAAGCCGTCATCCGAGCTAGAGGAGGTAATAAATACCAAGCATTGAAAAGCTAAACTAGCATACTTTTTTTCAAATTTACAATTTTTATAATTTCACCACAATGTACATTTTTCTTTAATTTTATCATAAACATCTTTTCTTCGTAAATTTTCACCTTTTTTTGGTTACCTTATTCCTTCTGTGTTTGCAAACAATGTGTGCAAACGGATAAAAACTTGATAAGGGAAAAAAGAAAGGGACAAATGAAGTAATGGATAGTGGTGCTCTAATTTTGAGCAGGAGTATATGTTCTGCACAGCAGGTACATCAAGTACTAATACCTGAAAGTAATAATAATGCTTTTGCCACCTTGGTACTTTCGGAAGCAAAATTGCTGTTTGAATATGGTTGCTCATGAGGTCGAGCTGATCAATCTAGAAATGTTTTCGTGCAATACCGAAGACACGAAATTATTGTATCTTCAGATTTTCGAGATAAAACACATGCGAGAATCGAAGAATATCCTGTATTTACAATGCTCCATGAAGTATCGGCTGGACGTCATTGTTCGTCCCACGAATTGTGGAATTTCTCCTTCGGGGTCTCCTTCCTTTCCCGATGGGCCTCGTTTGATATTCCCTCCATCTCCCCGCAAATTGGCAATATATCAACTCAATCGCACGAGCGTTCCCTCTCCTCTCTCCCCTTTTTTTCCCGGATCCGGCAACATTGATACTGTATTAATCATAATGAATTTGCACATTAAAAAGCGATTTTCCGCAGAGCCAGAGCGAGCCTTTTTAAACGGTTGGTCGTATTAAATGAGGTGAAGGCAGAATAACAAAGAGGGACGAGGGATGGATGCAGCAGGATGTGAAAGGAGCAACAAGTATGAAATATAAGAAGAATGACAGGGCTTCAAGGTCTTCATCGACATGAGAAATCGTCTCCTCTATCACAGCCGGACAGAGAACCTTATTGTTGGGGAAGGGACGACAAAGATCGATGAAAAATTATTGAAAACATCTGTTCTTTCCACGGATTCCCATTTTGAAGATCCAATTCGCAATTCTAGTTCGTTAGAGTCTGATGAAACTATAATTAAGATCTAATATTGCCGAAGGGCTTTTCTGCAACGTGCAATTTAATTATTGATTCAACGATTACTAAAAATTAAATTATCATTTGAAACTTTGAAAAATTTCCATGTTTTAATTAAATATTAATAGTACTGGATAGTCTGCGCCAGCTTCGTGGTAACAGTTTTCCCAATTGTCATTACCCATTTCTCTTTTTCCAAGTTCTTCGTATGTTTGCTGTAGTTGGGAATGTTGAAAATAGTTTCAAAACAAGTAATTTTTCTAATGTTCAAAAGGGTTCAAACTTTGCGATTCGTAATCTTCCTTATCGTTTCCAATGGTGCTGCACTTCTCTTCAGAATTCAGAAGTTCTTCCGAGGAACCTCGGAACACCAGGATTACGACAGTTGCGAGATCGTTCACTACATAAACATAAACGTTCATCATCTGGAACCGCTTCACGGCCTGTTACCCAGCCAATAGCAAGTGAAACGATTATTCTTGACGGATGATCGGTTTAATTGGCACCAGTTGTCCGGATGAAGGATTCGTAGCGGGTACCGATATGTTCGCGTGGGCATAAACTTATTGCAGTGCAGGTCCTGCAGCCTTGTTAGAAACGCTGATTTCAGATTTGATTGGTGTGAAGGTGCAGCTAAGTGATTCTCTCGCCTTTCCCCTATGGATGATCTCGGAAATCTCGCTTATATTATTACTCTACTGCAGCGATTGTTCGTAGTTGAAAATTGAATCGCTATATGTGGAAAGGGAGGTCGTCTAATGAAAGAATATGAATTTTTCTAGCTAACCATGAATTCTTTGAATTGACCAGGTAATTAATGGTACTAAATATAAAAGAAAGAAAAAACTGCAAATTTTTGGTTTATTATTTTCAAAATTAGAAATACCTATTTGAAATACACCAAAAAAATTGACCACCTTCTCGAAATTTAGTTGGTAATAGCGACTTTTTCTACGGTAATTCGCTAAAACCAAAGAAAATTTCGAGTATGCTACAATCAGATTTTGAAAGTAAGCAGACATGACTAGTTGAAGATAAAATGGAAATTATAAAATGAAATGAAGCTCCTCAGGTCATGACGTTAAATGGAATGATTTGCTTCGATAGATCGTTGAAATATCCGATTTACGAAAGAATGGAGTAGTATCGATGCTGTTGAAAGCTCAAATACTGCACGACAGGTTTGAGTAGCCTGCTAGAAGGGGTGGGTTGGCCAGTGAGAGTAGTTTATGGAGACGGCGCGGGAGATTGCGTCAGATGAAGACGAGTCGCTTGTGCCCATCGTCTGGTTACACAACCCGCCAGTTTGTGTTATCTATGTTAATAAAATCGTAAGTGTGTCTGTCTGTAAATTGATTAGAATCATGAAATTTTGCGTTTATTTTCCGTTTCATGCTATCTGTAGATGATTGGTACTATTTTCTTCTTTTTTCTCTGTCTGTCTGTCCGTATGTATGTCCACTGTTCACGGTTACAGGGGCATTGAACAACTGATATGAGTGGTAGTACGTATCAGTCCAACTTAAAATATAGACTATTTGAAGTTTTTAAAATTTGAGCCAGAAGGGGTATCTATGTCATCACTGAACAAACCGGTGATCTGATTGGGCGAATTTGTTTAGATTACGTCAACCTCAATCACAGGCTATTAAATGTTTTTCTAGCCTCAACCATAGGGGGCTGTTTGAGTAAGGAAAAAAGGGAGGGGGTGGTTAAATGGAATAATTTCGTCATCACCGAACAAACTGGTGATCTGATGTCCGGACGAATGAAATTGGATTACTCTGAACGTTCTTTTGGGTTACCTATCAAGAATATTTTTAATCTGAAATATGGGGGGGTGTTCATGGAGAGGGAGTGAGGGATGATCACAGTACTTTGGTTCTAATATGTAATTTATAAGTAAGTAATTCAAGTAAGCACTTTTAAGTAAGGCTTTTTTTTAATCCGATCCATAGGGGGCTTGTGTTTATTCAAGTCAACCTGTGCAACGCACGGGTGAACCAGCTAGTATTTATGTATATATATATGAACTAGCTTATAATCCACTTTTTAATTAGCTTTAAAAAAGGTTTAATCGTAACCCCCTGTAATTTTTTGATTAGAATCCAAATATATCTTTTCCCGCAAATGCGCTAAACTCATGCTAACCATGCTTTTTAAACAGGAAATCCCATTTTTTATTGCAGATTCAGATTCTATGTCAAATTTTATGAACAAATCACCTCCAACTCCGAGCAACCAGTTCAATTCGTGAGTGAATTGGGCGAAATTGACTATGACCGTAAAGCCGGAGCGTGGCACATGATTCAACACTATTTTTTATCGCTGAATCGAGTGGTGATATCCGTTTTTCGATTAGCCCTCATTCAAGTACAAATATGACCAAAATGACCTATCCTCTAGGTGAAATTAGACCATTTTCACTTTAAATTTCAATACAACAACGAATCACTCGTTTGGGATTTGTTTGTGGTCCGTTGATTCCCAAAACGGAAGCTTGTATATGTTGTGCTGATGCTGTGAGGTCCTGTAGGGATAAGCAGTAATAATAACTGTAGTACCCAAGTCGTAAAATATAAAATCTTCTGAATTTTTGATTTCCTACTTCTGACAGCAATAATTACCATTACATTTGGAATAAATGCCGAAGAATTAATTTAAATTAGTACTATCAGTGCCTACATAATGAAAAGTACCCCAATCTGGTTGTTGTTATCTGGAAAGGATTCTGCATAAGCTATAGCAGTAATTGAAAATGTCGAATTTCACCTAGAGAGTTCGTACTTATGGTGATAATTGTACTTGAATGAGGGCTAATCAAAAAACGGATATCACCAATCGATTCAGCGTTAAAAATTATTGTTAAATCATGTGACACACTTGGACTCTACGTTCATATTCAATTCTGCCAAAAATTACCACTGCGCGCAGATTCACTCACGCGTTGAACGAGTTGCGGTCAAAAAATCGAGTGGGAGGTGATTTTTTCATAAAAACAGACGTAAACTCTTAATCAGTAACAAAAAATAGGGTTTCCCATTTAAGAAAAAAAATTTTGCGTGCGTTTCGCGCATTTACGCGCATGCACGACGCGCAAAAATGTCATGTTTAGATTATTCGCAAAAAATTACTATGAGTTAGTGCTATTCAACATTTGTCTTAAAGCTAATTTAAAAGTGGATTACAAGTTTGGTTCATAATTGCAAGGAAACCCTGTATATTTATAATTTAATTATTCATTCATTTACTCGTTTATATTATTTATGAACATCCGTGTGTATTTTTCTTTCAGCAAGACCTCTTGGTCTTAGTCGGCCATGTTTTAACTGCCGCCAGCCTGGTAAGAAGACGCTCCTCCAAAACGAATCGCCGGCCTTCGGGAAACGGTTTCGAAAAAAACAGGTGGTTTCTTCAGGGCGCTCTTTTGTGGGACAATGTGCCTTATGTAAACAAAACAGGTCGGGGATGAGCTTTGCTTGGGCGGAGGTATGTGGATGATGGAACCCCACGCAAGATTGCTCAAAAGCCTCGGCGCATCCGAATCTCTGCGGCCAACGATGGAATACGACTCTACACGGGAGTTTATTAGCATGTTACACAAGAAAACGCCCATGCCTGGTGGATAGGTAATGATATGGGCAAATTATTTACCCTATTGGCATTTTAACCTACAAAACAGGTACTTAATTAGGATCCCTACAAACTCATCAAACGAAAACTCATCAAAAATGTGAGATCGAGGCTTTTTGAAGAGTTTCCCCTTTGGGTGGGACACTGGTCAAAACTGAATAGAAGGGAAAGTCGTCAAAAAGAATTTCATATAGAAATCAGATATAAATTTGAAAGATGAAAAGTAGTTGACAATTATTTTTGATGACTTTCCTGTCCCCTGCGAAAACTGGTCAAACGCTCCTAAGGAGAAACTCATCAAAAGGAAAGTCATCAAACCAAACCTTTGGAAGGCTTCACCGTATGCCAGACCCAACCGTTATAAGTGAAGGAAGTAACCAGATTTGGAGGCCTTCAGACCCCTGCCAGGTAAACTCAACTATGAATGGTACTTTGGTTGGTGATTTTCTTAGAATAGGTAATCGGCTTTTGTACAGGCCAGGTAGTTATTCATGGTGGCGTTGAGTTGTAAATGGCAGGTAGTTGATCCAAAGTTGACCAATATCCGTCTACTACTACCACCATTTTTGACGAGTTTCCTGTCAGCTCCTTTTCGATGAGTTTCCTTCAAGGTAGTTTTTGAGGAGAGTCTCGACAGTGCTGGATTCTAGTCGAAAAAAATTTATACTGACTCATAACTGAATTAAACGGATAAATTTATTGGATTCCATTTTTCGATGAGTCGCATGTTCATGAAGATTTGACGAGTTTCCACCCCACGTGAGAAACTGATCAAACATGGGGGTCTACGATTTTTTGATGAGTTTCTCATGAGTTTCCTAGTTCCCCTTAATTAGCTATTTTGCCTAACCCGGTGAACGGTAACGGCATGTATTTACACTGATGCCTATTATACAAATACCTACCTATATGTAAATACTGTAGTTACAGCATCGATTCTTGACGGATACGAAACTTTTCGCTGATTCCAAATATACCTGTACATGATAGGGTTGCAAATTATTCCTTCAACGCTTTAACGTTCAAAAAGTAGCTGAAAATGGGAAAAAACTTCGGTCTAAATATCGAAAAATAGTGACATTATTTCCGTTTGATGAAAAATTATCTCCCAAGAATCATTTAAAGGCGAGATCAACTTTTAGAGGAGTTTCCTCTGACACGAGCATGGTTTTAAATATCCCAGACCGAGCCGCACATAATTCGGAAATTAGTAAGGTTTCCTGGTGTTTTCAATGAAAATAGAATAGAAACATGTTGATTTTAATAAATGCTGGTTTCAATGAAATTACTAGGTACTTAATAAGAGGAAATCATAACTGATATCTATTTGTTTTGGAGAAAGAAATAATTTTTTGGAGCTATTCCAAGGGAAAGCTCTCACAACTCAGTTCGACTTCTCATAGAAGATGAATAGATTGTTACTCGAAACTCGGGTTTGAACTTTTTTAATTCTTAGGCAAAATATCGCAGCTGGTCGCAAGAAATTTCAATGAAATTGGGTCGATGAAGTAGGGAAAACATTCGTTTTACCTACTATTTTTTTCATCTTTTTGAGAAATTCACTTTTCAAATCGAGGAATGAGTCATAACTTCGAAAATATCTTTGGTCTCTGTACGAGTGCTTAATGGGGATCAATTCCAATACTTTAAAAATATTTTATAGGCAATCTTAATTAGTAGATAACGAACGTTCACCACGATTCAGGTTCCTTAGCTGATAGAAACAGTCGAATTGAAATGGTAGTCTGAACAACGCTTACATCTGAGGAAAAAATAGCTGTTGACGGACCTTGGAATTCGCCCCTCAGGCATCCGTACGCGACTTGTTTGGGCAAGGAACCTACTGAATCGTTCCCAAGGACTATCCAGCGGTATAGTATGCCCTCATTTCAAGAAAATTCAATTTTTAAAATGAAAAATTATTTTAAATAAAAATACATAATATTTTTTAAATGTTTTAAGTCACTCCTCAATTAGAAGGGTCATTAATGGCATTTATATTCATTGATGTTTGGTGATTTCCCATAAGTTTCTTTGCGAGTTCGTTGTGATTTTTGAAACGTTTTACCGCACCTTAACCAGAAGGGTCATTTGCGGCCCATTTTTTAAACGTCTTATTCCTATTCATACTTAAAAGTTCCTTTCCCATAGTGTAATATCAGTTTCTCGTGTTAATTTGTTTCCCGCTTTTCCAGAATGAAAATATGTATTTACTATAACTTTCCGTCACCATCCAATTTGACGTGCAAAACCTCCAAGTTGAAAAATGAAAACTTGACTCATAATTTCAGAAAGGATATGAAGATTATTGCTGTATTGATAGCCGTACATCAGCTGATACGAGCGTCGAAGTTACAATGCGATCGTTCAAAAATTTGTGTACAAAATTATGCTGCAAAATGTTCTTAGAATTCATTAAAATTTGCTAAAAAATCGATAAAAGCTGCCAAAAAGCTTAAAACTCAAAACCTCTATTTGAATAGAAAATTATTATTTAGAATACGTTTTTTGCCATAAAATTAATAGTTAACAATTTCCTTGCACTAAAAAAGCTCTAATTTCAAAACAATTCAACATTATATAATACGATAATATTAACGAAAATTCGCTCATAAGATCATATTGATTGAGTGGAACTTTTTTGAAACGTTTTATTAGCGAATTTTTGAACAAAATTAAGCTATTGCTCTCGCCTCAAAATTTGTAGAATGTGAATTCTTGAAAAAATTTTATGCAGAAATCCGTTTCAGGCTATTCTGAATCATATTCTGAAGTTTAACGCATTTTTTAACGTGTATGTATGTATGTATATATTTATGTGTCATTCCAGACGATAACTGTCCGTAGAATTGTGCTAGAAACTTCAAAAAAATTTTAAAATGTTAAGGACACAAAACGAAAGTTCAATTTCGTTGGCCAGCATGATCGGATTACATCTTCGGGTTGAAATTTTCAAAAATGTAGTCAACAATTTCAAAATAACCTGTTTTTGCGATTTGTTGTGCGAAATTATTTTTTCAGCATACTAACATGTGGAATATTCGGAATCAGCGTAAAACTTCTTATAAGAATATGTATCGAGTTTTCAAAAATTTCAAAGTTGAAAAATCAGTCAAAAATCGAAATAATGCCGTTCGCTAGTTGTAAAAATCGGTAGTATTTGCATGAAACATTGACCAAATTCAGATATAACTACTCTTATGGAAGTATCCCTGTATAACCAATCCTAGACAATAATTGGGATTTAATGCTAGTATTAAATATTTTCGATTTCTTTCTTGATGCTACGGAAAAGCTAAGTGACACTTCCCCATAATTTAGGCTGCCAATAAATGCACAGAGACTACAGTTTGTCTGTCAATTTCTTGCTGTAAGATACTAGTTTCGAATGCAACTGACTTTATATCACTCGTAACATAAAGCCTCATCATCGATTGGCTGTGGAAATACGTTTCTTTCATATGACGTCATTATGTTATTTTATTTTATGTCAAGATTTGATGATGTTATGATAGGATACTGTTAAGATTTCCACTGCCTTCAATACTGACCACATTGGACATCGAAATCTTTGAATATTTACCAACATTTGTCTTTAAATCTACAAGATTAGTTTAATAATAATAAAGTATGAGTACCTCCTAATTATTTTTAACAATTTGATTCCATGTTTGTCTATCAAAATCATAAACTAAAATTTCTCTACACGATCAATAGCGACTAAAATGTCGAAGATTTCTTCAAAAATTCGCTCATTGGGTCATGCTGCATGACTGGACTTTTAGATTTTGAAAGGCGAACTAAAGCGATGGTGGACGATCAGCGATGTTCGGCATCTTAGCCATCGCTTGACGTAGCTGATCGGAATCCGGGAGCCGAATGAGCGGAGGAGCCGAATTACAGCTGACACCCCCCCCCCTCCTCCATCACCCCACCACACAGGTCGCCTTGAGGAGCTCCCCTCCCCCTCCCCCCCTTCATCTACTGCATCAAGGCGAATAACGACATCCCTCTCGCGCACACGGACGAGACAAACCCGATCAACCGATCGCCACCCGATTCTCAACCGATTACCTCTAATAACGGACCAATCAACGCCGATTGCGTTAAATTAATGCCTCACTACATAAATTACAAGGAGAAGGCATACAGTTGCGCCCAACACCACGTCCCGATAAAAACCCTAATACGCTATTCACCAACTGACCATTACGAGTTCCTGCCATAGACACTTCACCTAGTTTTATTTTTCCTACTTCCTGAAGGATTCTGAGGTGTCTTGTAATCAGGCTGATACTTTTTTCTCGGATAATGAACCTTTGTACTGAACTACCTTCTGTACGAATTTGTACTGAACGACCTACTGTAAAAATTTGTACTGAACTACCTATTGTAAAAATTTGAACTGAACCACTTACTGTAAAAAATTGAACGGGTCACAATAACGGCGAATAACGACATCCCTCTCGCGCACACGGACGAGACAAATCCGATCAACCGATCGCCACCCGATTCTCAACCGATTACCTCTAATAACGGACCAATCAACGCCGATTGCGTTAAATTAATGCCTCACTACATAAATTACAAGGAGAAGGCATACAGTTGCGCCCAACACCACGTCCCGATAAAAACCCTAATACGCTATGTACCAACTGACCATTACGAGTTCCTGCTATAGACACTTCACTTAGTTTTATTTTTCTGAGGTTTGTGATTCTGAGGTGTCTTGTAATCAAAACTAATGAAAATTCGTACTGAGCTACTCACTGTAAAAATTTGTATTTAAACTTCTTTTACTGTAAAAATTTGTGCTGAATCTAATGTAAAAATTTGTACTGAACTACCTACTGTAATAATTAAACTTTTGAACGAGTCACGATAACGGCGGGTAGGGAGTTTGTACAGTTTTCCATCTGAGTCGTTCAGCTGAGTTGTTGTACGAATAGAAGTTTTTCTTGCGCAAGCAAACCGGAAGCTAATCACTGAGTCGTTCTGTACGAATGGGGAACCGTTGTACGATTGAATGAAACGATTCAAAAGCGACATTAACGTGACTACACTACTCCAAATCTTCATAGCCCGAGTCATGGATTACTAACTTGTAATGAATTCTTTCATAATGGAAGAAGTATCAAATTTGTAACAGCTTTATCTGTGGTTTTATTTGTTCACTAGAAATAGATGTAGAGGAAGAAGGAAGGGAACTTGGAAGGGTGGTAGTTGTTGAGGCAAAATTGAAATTCGCTTTGGGTTAGGAGAATCTCAATAGGGAACTTCATGATCAACGATCAAGATGTACATACCTATATTATAAACATGTACCTACCTACCTGTTCCCATTACCTACATATGTACGATATTTTACACTTTTTCCCTTAGCCAATTACGTTTCATTATTGAAGATGTGGATACCTGCTAATACACGGCAAAGGGCAGAGACAGTTGTTTCTGTCTGTGTCTTTTCTCTGTATTGTGGCACAATCCCTACCCATTTCATCAAAATCGATGGTACTTATGTATTATACCGACCACACCCAATAAGGAACACTGAAATAGATATTTTATAGAAACGAACATTATATCATGAAAAACAACTCTTTAATTACAGAATTACAAAGATTATCAATTGATAACGGGTTTATATTAATTAAACAATTACAAACTTACTACGATTATCAATTGTTAATGGGTTTCCTGTGATGCCCAGATCGATATCAATACTTTCATATCGATACTTTGGTGAGGTCGGTATAATACATAAGTACAGAATCGATCTACCAGTATCGGAGCTTCGTCTATAACAACCAATGTCAGGTTCGGCAGGTGCAATGGTTACCTATTTCAACAAAATTAGTAGGATGACATCCTGCGACTTGTACCGGAATACCATCGAACGAAATCGGACTGATGGTAGATCGCGAAGTTTTAGAATCCGTTATAAAGTATCAGCATAATTTAAGTTAGGATGAATCCTACAAACCGACCACCTTTTTTGAAAATCACGACTAACACAATGCGCATGTCATGCCACCTTGAAATAGGAACTTAAAAAAGTTGATTATAGCATTATAGGTTATTGTCATAGAAGGTTACATGTGTTTTCGGAGCTGCATTCGGTTTCCTTTGAGCTCCAAACAGGATTTTCCTATTCGTACAACAGACTGCTAACCGTTTGCATTTTTCGCGCATGCGCTATGCTACATTTATATTCGCAGTTCCTCCCACTCGACTACGACTCAGCGTTGCGAAAACTCCCTAATAACGACATCCTTTTCCCGCACACGAACGAGACTAAGGTTATGGTTACATTGGAACCGACTTCTTGCTCGACCGTTAATGGCCAAACTGAGGTCGCCAGATTTGACCGACTAGGGTGGTTCCACTGGACACGACTCACAAACGTTTTTCGTCAAGGGTTTCAAATTTCACGAAGGTAGGGGTGAATAGAGGGGGTAATAATTATAAATAATGATATTTCAGCAATTCTCGTCCGATTTTCGTGATTCTTTTCTTGTTCAACTAGGAATTTTGCCTAGTTTCAGAAGGTATATCATGCGTTTCAATAGCCGTGGAAAGGGATGGTTGGAGGGGGGATGGGGTAGTAAATCATGATGTTCCAACAATTCTCGTCAGATTTTCGTGATAATTTTTCCGTTCAATTAGGAATTAGGTCTAGTTCGAAAAATATGCCAGGAGTTTCAAATTTCTTGATGGAAGTTTCATGATGGAAATTTACTGTCGGTGGAGGGGGCTAAAGGGGGGAACGTTAATAAGACACACAATTTTTGTTTTTTCTCTTATTTTTACTCTCACTAAAATTATAACATACACAATCCATTCATAGAAGTCCCTATAATCCATGCATTAATTACCAATATGTTTAGTTTATTAGTTATGCTCTGTTTTATGTGTTTCTAGGCATAAAACTAGTTGCCTTCCGCATTATTTTTAATGGGGACATATTTTTAATTCCCAACGCCGCAACGTGTGTGTCCGTAGAAAGTCTTGAACTTGCTCTGCTCGAATGTTCGATCCAAGTTTGAACCCTTTTTTCTTGGAAAGGTGCTCCTCTTTTATGGATTATAAAAGCAAGCTTGGTTTGGAGTAAGGCAGGTTTTATTTCAATGAAATTGTATGGTTGGCGTCTACAGAAGTTATTTTTATTACCATTAAATAACAGTTAAACAGTAATTGAAAGAATAAAATAGCAGTTGAAACTTGATTGCAAGCATTTGAAATGGAGCCTCTTTGGGACTACTGGTTAAAAATGACAAGGTACGAAGCCACTTTGGTGGAGTTCTTAAATCCTTTCGAGTACAACCACACGTTTGTTAACATTATATCCCACTTTTGGTTTATTATTTTCAATAATGAACCTTCGTAATCGACCAAGAAAAAAATTAACCCCCCCCCCCCCACCCCAAAACTTTTTGGTTTACGTTTCAAGATGCGTGGAATCCAAAAATCGAATTAAAAAAAAAAAATAAATAAATAAATAAAATAAATCCGTTAGTACGCCGTATGCCGGCCAGAGCTTTTCCCTGAAACCAATGACAGACCAAAGTTTATAAAATTTGACTTAAAAATCTTACATCGGCCGGGGATGCGCCAGTAGCATCAGCATCTATTCGATAAACCCTAAAGGGTAGTGATTAAGCGCTAACATATTCAAGAATCTAGATCGAAAACGTTTAAGGTAACATTTACGATGTTTTGATTGCCAGTGATAAATATAATTCCAAGGACTCGATTAAAACCATCCGCAACGCTGTGCGTTGAACCGTTCGCTTTCCCTAGAGGCTATAATTTCGAAAAACATCTTCGGACTTCCAGGTGCGAGAATAGAGAATACACTGCCAAGGGAATGGCACATCAACTTCCTCGTGACCTTCACAGTACGGGTTGGTATAGGGGACCATGCAGACCTATACCCGCACAATCCCTAAAAATTTGAAGAAAATCGCATCAAAATTGTGGAAATTACGGCTGTTGCAAAGACCGTAACAAGAATATTTCGTTCACGCATGCGCAGAGCGTACCGCTAATGCAATTATGATGATTGTCTTACGGGACCTCAAGGGACCTTACCCACATCATCCCTGAAAATCTGACCAAAATCCGTTCAACATTGACCGAGGTATGACCGTCACAAGGAATTCACGTTAGCGCCTGCGCAGAAGCTACCGTTGATTCGATCATGATGAAGTTGATAGGGGACCATCTAGAGCTTAACCCGCACGATCCCTGAAAATTTGGTTAAAATCGGATCAAAATTGTGGAAGTTATGGCTGTTACAAGGAAATGAGGACGGACAGACAGACAGACAGACACGGAACCAAATTTGTTCAGGAGGCTCTGAAACGCAAAATGCGAGTGGAAATTTTGATTTTGGAGCAAAAAATTTTTTTTCATTTCGAAAGTGAAAACAAAGCTTCCGCTGCCTTGCAGTCTCAGAAGCAAAAGACGCGCTGCAAACATACAGGCGATCGAAGCTTTGTATGTACTCGATATTGGGGGCGGCACGCCAAAAGACACTAGATACACAACATGTCCCACTGTGCGCGCCCCTTCCGACCTGAATTTGAAATAGCTTCCTTATGGGTAGCTAAGTTCTGCGATTATTCATTGTTTGCTGAAGTCTTCAGTGGTGAAGTGCACAACGTATCAGACTTCCTACGTTGAGTTCGATCCCAACCTTGGGTCAATATTTTTTTGCGTTCGAATTCAGCCTCCGAAACATATCATTAAACGTCATTATTATAAATGTTTTAAATCATACTTTAAAACGTCATTTTGATCTCTTCGACTGAATAATCTATATTTTACTAAGGGATTGACTACTTGATGTTAGGTATGTATTTTAGAGATGCGAGCTTACCAACTATTATTCTGATATATCCTTTTTATTCGAATTTTTCTTTTTCCCCTTGACACACAAATTTTCTTAAAACGTACTTAAATTACATTAATTCATTAATATTTGCAGAAAAATGTATAAAAACTGCAAAAAATTTAAAAAATCCAATTTTTTTTTTTTTTTTTTTTTTTGAATTGTTGAATACTATTTAGTATGGGTTTTTCTGGCCATAAAATTGGTTTTTAAAATTCATTTTCACTGAAATTGCTCAAATTTCAATACAATTCAACATCTTGTACTATAATAAGATAGGTAATTTAACAAAATTCGCTCATACGATCATGCTGCATGGCTGGAAATTTATTGTTTTTAAGACTAAATATCCCCGATTCTAGTGATAATTTTATTCAACAGATGACACTATCGGGGGTGAATTTATTTCCCAAACCGTGACGAAACGGCTAGTCCGATTTTGGTTCTGAAAATTTCTACGTAAACCATATGTACCTACCTACTTAGAATTTATATAACATTCTTAATTTTTTCAAATTATAATATTACCAATCATTATTTTTTTAATTTACCGCGACACTGAACACATTGACAAAATTTTAATTCATATATGACATTGTTGAAACACACATCCATCGAGTGCCTCCCATGAGTACTTGATCAACTCGTGCGCGGCGACAATTAGAAAAAAACTCCAAAAGTCGTAACTCAAGCGTCACCTATAGTTACTTCCCATTGTGGTCCCATTCAAATCGCGCCGAGAACCATGAATAGGTAATTTACAACTGGCGATCCCACACTTCCCGTACAACAGACACCTGTGGGAAGGTTTATGGCTTTACCTAAATGGAAGAGTCGTATATGATCCGTGATGTATGTATATACATACATATATGTATATACATGTACATATATTTGCAGGGGGGGTCATTGCGTTAATAGTCCTTGTGCCACTTCCTAAATGTTTAGCGCTAAGCCCGGCCGCTACTTCGCTCTAAGAGGATCACCTTAGCCAGTATTCAGGTATAGTAAGAAACAGAATGCGCTGAAGTTCGTGATATATATAAGCGACTTTACTTTCTCGTCACACTCAGTTAGGAGTATTAAAGATCAGCCGATGAAGAAATTTAAAGAGTCTGAGGCAGCTGATTTCCTTAACTCAGACCTATGCCCAGATAATTTCCAACTGTATAGAACATTGAACGACGATTTTGTAAGTTAACCTGTTCGAATCAAAAAGAGCTCAAGTTGTTGGTGAGGCTAGGATGCAAACAACTGAATTATCCTAGTCAATGAGGGAGAAATAGAAACAAATGGTGGAGTAGTTTTAACGCAGAATGTGTTTTTGCGATGACCTACCGAAAAAAAATCGTCACAAAAAACCGACAGAAAAAACCGTTATGCGCCTTTTATAATGATTTTCACGTACAACCAAGCCGTTGGTAGGGAAATGGAACTTCCGCAATTTTAATCGCACAGAAATCGTTCACCATTCGTTGGAAAGCTCCTGATTTATCCAACCATATTATGTTAACTACTGCGAAGTGCGTGGCCATCAACCTGAGTTATGAGCATGGTTATTTGAATCAATTGTTTACACACAGATGATCATTCTCAATAATTGATATTGTCAACATGATTGCAACCGCTTGTAAATTTTCTTATGATTTTCACGTACAACCGAGCCGTTGGTAGGGAAATGGAACTTCCGCAATTTCAATCGCACAGAAATCGTTCACCATTCGTTGGAAAGCTCTCAATTTATATAGTATTTTTCTTGTAGTTACATATTTATTTATATAATATTTATAGGGTTTTAGACCAAATTAAATGTCTAAAAATTATTTATTTTATTATTGCCAAATATTGTTATTATTCAAGTGCAACCAAGCCGTTGGTAAGGAAATAGAATCATCGCAAAAACACATTCTGTATTCCTATGATTTCATACAGAGTATGAAAAAAGAAATAAACCGGGGGGTGCAGGGGGGCAGAGCCCCCCGCCGAGGCGCAAAGCGCCGAGTTTTCTGAGCGTATTTCCATGTATTTTTAGGTGCGAAAAACCGAATTCGAGGAGGTCTACACTTTAAAATGGCGGAAACCATGAATTATTGCTCAAAAAGTTGACATTTTTTCAGTTTTTCGCTTTTAACTCAAAAAATGTAAACTTTTATTACAATTTGCCCTCATACAAAAATAAACTAGACAAAATTTCCTACAATTTATGTCCGTACACTTTTTACGGCTGGAACAACCATTTAACGAAATGTTTGGAAAGATGTGTGGAAATGAGAGACATTCCACTAAAAGTCCTCTTCTACTAACGTACCACTTTTCTAATCAGTTATCTTCTTATCAGCTATCAGTTTATCTGATAAGTTATTATCTTATCAGCTATCAGTTACTTCGGTTATCAAGAAATAACAAATGGTAGGTACCTCAGCATGATGTTTACATTATTGTGACTATATAGTAAATATGATAAAAAAGGTAGAAAACTTTGAGACTATGCAGCTTATTGATATTATGATTACAGGTTATGCTTATTGTTATATAGCATTTCCACACCACATACAACCTTTTCTAGACCAAATTAAACTTTATCCATACCAAATTAAACCTTTTCCAAACCAAATTAAACCTTTTCCAAACCAAATTAAACCTTTTTTCAATCACTAAGAACTCTCAAAATGACCTGCAAGAATATAAACTGACTCAAAATTTTGCGTTATGGAAAATTTATGTATGGTGACATAATATGTTGTGTAATGGAAAATGTTGTGTGTGGTAACTTAAAACGTAGTGTTATGGGCAAATGTAGCCTTAAAATTATGGAACTTTCAATGTTTTTATGTAAATGCCCAATAATTTCGGAGTTTACAGTCCGCCAGTTGGGCAGAAGTTATTTTGAAGGCGAAGAAGTGGTCGAGATGCTGAAAAAACCACCTCTAGTGTACAGTTGAAATTGCATAAATTTTTGAGAGAGGCACTCGATTATAGAATTTTTTTGGTGAAACATGTTGAGTTCTGAATTTCGCATCATTATCTCGAAATCAATTCTTGTTTATTTCGAATTGGCGACAACAATCATTATTTCATTTATTGATCTATTTTCCTTTAAACATCATTAATGAATTATGTACCTAACTGTATACTTAGTCGAATCTACATTTTTCATCAATATCTAACAGTTTACTGGAATTTGTTTCAAATAGGTACTTACATACTGGATACGGCAGAATGTCAAGTCTTATTTACGTTTTTTCTAACCCCCTTGTATAGAAGTATTTCTTATTATTTCAATAAACATAAATATGTTTCTTCTTTTTCTTCTACCACAAACAGCTGAGCCATATGTGATAGATTTGTAAATAGACTCAATTCTGGTAATCAAGAAAAAATCAAAACCCGATGAGTAGAAGTGCTCTGAATTCGGGTTAGAACTTAGGAAACACTAGTGTGCCTAAGAAGAAATGAAGCTCGAACTGAGGTAGAGAAATAATAATAGAAAAAACTCGAGTAAAATTTCATGTTTTATGTATTAATAATTTCACTTACAGAATACAGCTCCAAAAACTCAGTTCTGTTATTGTTCAGTTATTGTCAGATCTGCATTAGTTCGTTTTGTATTAAGTTCTGTAAATTTCAGTTACAATAGAATATTTCGAGCAAGTATAAGATTTCCACCGTCATGAATCAGACCTTGTTCCCTAGTTCAAGTAGAACATTAGTTCTGGCTGAACAGTTTTGACATGGATATGTCTTTTGGCTGGGGGTCAAGGAATTTTTCGCGACACCATTTTTTCTCCACACAAAATGCAACGCTCCGGCACTTTAGATTATTATTAACTCGAAAAGTGAAGGCTAGGTAGAAATCAATGAGGTACTACCGCAATGAAGTACCTGATTCCGCCTTCTTCAACAACCGACTAAGTTACAAACAGAGAGGACTTAGACTTGTGTTTTAGCATGGAACGAAAATAGCGCGGGAGTTTTTACATTCCCAACATTCCAACACAGTGGAAAGTAACGTCCACATTTACTTTCCCAACAGAGTGGAAATTAATGTCCATTTTTACGTTCCCAACATCCCAACAGAGTGTAAAGTAATGTCTACAACTTTGACATATCTATCCATGATCTATTGTTTTTCCCCATAAGGGAGAAATTTATATATGGGTCTTTGTCTTGGACGATAAAATTTTTCCCCTCTGCAACTAATTAGACTTACTTCTTGGGCAAAGTTAGGCGGCCAAGTTCGGCCGTGTGACCAACATTAACAGAAACATTTCGTTTATGTGCCAAAGTAAAGAAATAAAATGTCAATATAGAAACTTGACATAACTCCTAATTCGATAGGATTGGAGTTAGTCGTTAACAATTAGAATTCTAGGAAAACTTCTACGGTAATATCTTAACTCTGATTACTTTCATAATATTATACTGGCTTTCGTAACATAATTTTTTCCCTTGAGGCCTCATAAGATCTTGATCATAATTGAATTAGCGGTATTTATCGTATTAATTTCTGTGCTATATTTTGCATGTTATTCACTCTCTTTTCCCAACCTAACAGAAGTATCGTTATTTCAACGAATTTCCACACAAATTAGTTCTGTGCGTATTCTTCATTAATTATAATAATCTAGCGGCAAGTAGACGGAAGTGGATTTTGCCGCCGATAGCCGGAGACAGGTGGCTCTCAGCGGTGGCCTTGCGTGGGGGCCGAGTGATTTAATTAAAAACAGATTCACCCTCGGAGCAAGTCGGCCGTGTAATTGCCGAGTTATTAATTAAGTTTTTAGTCCTCGCATAAATCACTGGACGGGCGAGAGCGAGGGCGGGCCCCCACTGCGGAGGTACCTGGCAACTCGTCGAAGGTGCAACTGTTCGAATTAAGTTTTGTCGATGAATTTCCGGCTCACCTTGGACACTCTCGGAAAACGAATCGTGAAAATTGTAGTAAGAGGCTTTAGACTGTGTGAGGTAACATTAATTATAGTGAAAGGCTCCGTTTAAACCAAATCCGATCAAATACGTGAATTCGTGATGACAATACCATCACAGGTATGTACTTACCTACACCATTTCAGCATGCAATTCATTTTTCGTTTATTTTATGGAGTAGTGCCCTTTTTTCATTCCTTATTTGTACTAACCCGTCGGATTGCTACGCTACGACGTCGAGCATCTATAGCATCTAATTATTCTTCCTTATTGTCATATGTTAATCATCTTTTTCATAAAATTTTGTTACTATTTTTAAATTCTATATTTGTTATAAATTGTTTTCACCTCTTATATTTAAAACTATATATCTTGTATTTGAAATTACATATTATATTTTTCCCATATTGTTAAACGTACAAGTCGAACATTGATCAACTTGCAACTCCCCCCCTTGGCACAGATCAATGATCTATGAGGGGGGTAGTTTCCACCATGTATAATGCGCAATTATAATGTATAATTATTTGTGGAAATAAATCAAATTCTATTCTATTCAAAATTCTATTCCTTCATTTATTTGATTACACGGGGACTATCTCCCCTTTTCTAAACCATTTTTACTCGCAATTTGATCATCGTGCTTACCTTGAATTATATATGTATTGGGGTGGGGGTTAATATAAAAGTCCATTATAGAGTGCAATAAACCAGAATGAAACCGGTTAAAATTGGTTGGTTTGCCATACAAACCAAAAACATTTTAAATTTTGTCTCTCCGCTCCCATACCTCACATTTCACCTGAAGATGTAGATGAAGATGTATAGGAAAACTATCAGGGTGGGGTTATTTTGGCCCCCGAGCAAGGAAGCCTGGTGGCTAATTGTACTTTTCTGAGAGTGTTGCGTTTAAAGGCCTGTTTTCCTAGCGACAGGTTTTTCGCGCAGCAGGAACCGAATTAACCTGAAAAACGTCGGCAGGAGCGCGACATATACTACGCTGCGTAAAAGTGTTTTCCTAGCGCCGTGTTTTATCTGTTCAGTTGGATTTGAATTGTGTTGAAGGTGCCACGTGTTAGTGTGTGTGTGAAAACATTTACCTACTGCTGAAATGGAGAACATGATGAGAAAGAGAAATATACCTAATGCATTGATTATTAAAGAAAGATGGTGACGAAGAACAAGAGCTCATATTAACAAAATATGCCAAAGTAAGGAAACGTGTGAGTGTATATTCAAGTGTATTCTCAAACCGCAGAAATGTTCAGCAGTTAAATCAAAACAGCAGTGTAGCAGCAAGCGCGGCGGTATGTTCAGCGGTTTCATCTTCTTGACGATGAAGAGAAATTCCAATGATACTTTAGGCTGCCCAGAGAAAGATTTCTGATGTCCCAAGAAGATGTCTCGCTTTGGGACATCTTGAAAACCTTGGAAACCGAAAATTGGAGCAACACAAACACCGGAATCCAAGGCAATCGCGCCAGCGTACTGCGCAGTCGACTCCTCCTCGAGCAGTCGGGCCAGCCGCGTCAACGCAACACGTTCTGCGCTGACGTGATGCGTTCTCTAGGAAAACACCCTAACTAAATTCAAGGGAATCAGTGGCCAACGTTACACGCCCGGTGTATCACGTCAACGGCGCAAAAAACTTGTCGCTAGGAAAACAGGCCTTAATCAAAGAGATTTAGTACTCTGGTGAGAGATGTGAGTCCTTTGATTAATTGTTCGCTTCGAATAGACATCATTGGGGTTCGTGGCCCAAAGAGTTCAAATCTGCGATAGGTGAAGAGGGCAGGGCACTCGAAGATTTTGTGGGATACTGTTTCGTCTGTCTCCTCGCATAGAGTGCACAGGGTTGAGTTTTGTGTGACACCTATACGGTGTAGGTGGAAACGTAGGGGTGCTAAGCCGGTTATAAGGCCGACTATTGTTTCAAGTTCCCTACGGTTTTGGTTTATTATTTCCAATAATAAGCCTATGTGATCGTGTAGCAAAAACATTTTTTATAACCCCCCCTCAAACTTTGTCAGTTTACGTTTCAATGTGCGTAGAATCCAAATTTGAAATGTTCGTCCGCCGTTCACCGTTCGCCGTCCGGGCCATAAAAGGAATTGACTTTAAAAACCCGTTCTTTCGCACATAGACTCCATTTGGGGTCTAGTTGGTCCTAACGTTTAACCATCCTGATCGCTTTACTCGCATAGATGCTATGGACCAAAAACGGGCGAAAAATTGTCTTTTTCAGGAATTTGAGTATTAGACTTACGCACGCGCGCACTCCTGGTGGGTGGGAGAGGGTGGGCGGGAGAGAGAGTGAGAGGGAGGGCGAGGCAGAGGGAGTGAGAGAGACGTATAAAAGCTTCGCTTCAAAATTTTGATTTTGAACAAATGTTGAAATTGAGTTTAGCTTCAAATTGACTTGGGAATGTTTTAAATATTCGGAAATGACAGATAAACATGGTATAAACGATATCGTGTTAAATACTTGGACATTCCATGAAGAATCGCCTGCAACCTAACCCACCGGTTTTACTGTTTACAGGCGTAACTTGATATTACGAGTTCTACACCTGAGATAGTGATAGGTGGTGAAGGTTGGCTTGGTATGCGTAGGGAACACGGCGGCGCTGATCCCCGCTCGTGTCATCCGTTTGATTTCTCACAGCTCGGCTGATTCAACGAGATCCCGAGCCGAGATAACCTTTCCTCTGGCCTCCGCTTTTTTCCAACAGGATTTCCTCCTGAATTTAATTTTAATTGAGCCAATTAGACGGCGATGATATCTCGCAAGGTCTTTGTAGTCACACAGTAAATTATATTGCATTGCACATTATAATCGATTTCAAGTTTATCTCAGTAGTCGTGAATAATTGCCTCGATCAAGATTTTGATAGATCTAAGCGGACCAATGGGAGGGTAACCTGAAGAATCCATACCAATTTCAGTAACATTGGCCGATTAATTTCGGCACATTGGTTCTAACAATAGCCAGATATACACGGTAATGCTCGTATAACTTAAAATAAATAGTGGTGTAAAATTAGACGGAAAATTGAGTAAATCATTGACTGCATCTTTCTATGTCACAGAGTTGCCGAGATATTAGGTATATCATCAAATTTTTCTTGAAAAAAAAAAAAAAAAAAAAAAAAAAACGGATTGCTGATAGACTGCTCCAACATCGTGATAACATGACGATGAAACTGCAGCCGCAGCTTCTGGACACCCACTGAATTAATTGATTTGTAGTGCCTCTGTATTAACTTGTTTAGCAAAAATCAGAAATAAAAGACATTTTAGAGAATTTTTGAAGAAAATTAAGTTATTGCTCTCGCCTCAAAATTTGTAGAATGTGAATTTTTGAAAAAATTGTATGCAGAAATCCGTTTCAAGCTATTCTGAAGTTTTACACATTTTTTTATGTATGTATGTATAGGTATATGTATGTATGTATGTATGTATGTATGTCATTCCAGACGATAACTGTCCGTAGATTTGTGCTAGAAACTTCAAACAAATTTTAAAATGTTAAGGATACAAAACGAAACTTCAAGTTCGTTGGCCAGCATGATCGGATTACATCTTCGGGTTGAAATTTTCAAAAATGTAGTCAAAAATTTCAAAATAGTCTGTTTTTTGTGATTTGTTGTGCGAAATAATTTTTTCAGCATACTAACATGTGGTATATTCGGAATCAGCGTAAAATTTCCTATAAGAATATGTATCAAGTTTTCAAAAATTTCGAAGTTGAAAAATCAGTCAAAAATCGAAATAATGCCGTTCGCTAGTTGTAAAAATCGGTAATACTTGCATGAAACATTGTCCAAATTCAGATTGAACTACTCTTATGGAAGTATCCCTGTATAATCAATCCTAGAACCATGCTGTTTAAAACGTAGGTAGTAGGTGCTTGTTAAAAAAAAAAAAATGTAATCACAACTGATGAGTTTACTCTGTGAAATATTCCGTCCTCCGATTCTCTCGGTCGCTCTCTTTAATGTTTTACGCTCAACTGTTTTAGGACTTGATGTAGCTTTAATACTGACTGTGGCTTAGAAAATATCAGCCATTTAATCTACAAGATTAGTTTAATAATAATAAAGTATGAGTACCTCCTAATTATTTTTAATAATTTGATTCCATGTTTGTCTATCAAAATCATAAACTAAAATTTCTCTACACGATCAATAGCGACTGAAATGTCGAAGATTTCTTCAAAAATTCGCTCATGGGGTCATGCTGCATGACTGGACTATTTCTTTGTATGATTCGAAGAAGTACCATTCGATTGAAAAAAGTTTCATTTGGTTGAAAAGAGGTTTCATTTGGTAGGTAAGACACATTCGATTGGAACAAGGTTTCATTTGGTCTTTACGAAGTTTCATTTCATAGAAAGAAGGTTTCATTTGAATGAAAAATGCTATCTTGCAATATTTTAATTTTCTAGGAAAATTCGCTAAAAGAAATATTTTGTGTCATCATTTTAGCGAATTTTCTTAGAAAATAAAACAATTGCAATGGCTCCTAAAATTTTAAAATAAAAATTTTCAAAAATTTTCTTCTTCGAAATCTGTTTTGACGCATTCTGAAATGATTCCTGGATTTTAACGCTTTTTTATATGTTTATATATACGTATACATATATGTATATATATAATGTATCATTCCAGACGATAACTCTCGATAGGAGATAAAAACTTCGTTCTTTCGCCAAAAAATCAAGCATTTCAAAAGAAAGGATGAGTTCGTTGGACAACACTTTTTGAGCACATTAAATTGGTCAAATTTCAAAAAATGTACTTAAAAAATCACTAAAAAAGGCAAAAAACCGCTAAAAATTAACAAATTTATATTTTTTAGCAGAATGCTACTCGAAAAAAATTAATCGAACTTGAACTTTTAAAAATTTAAGCACAAAATTGTACTTAAATTTCATTAAAATAAGCTAAAAATCGATGGGAGTACTTGAAAAAATTGTAAAAATCCACAAAATCGTTTGTTCATTGGAATACTACTGACAAAAAGTTAATTTGCTATAAAATGTATAATAAAATTTTTATTTGTTCCCAAAGTGCTCAAATTTCAACAGAATTTAACATAAATGTAATACGACCATTTATGAAAATTCGCTCATGCTGCATGACTGGAACTTTTTCATATTTTGTGCCCAGATACACATTTGAGTGAGTCTTATGAAATTATCGTGTCCGACAACTTAATTTTCTTTCAGCTTATCGAGAAGTTGGGAAAGTAACCACGTTCGGTTAAAGATTAGGAAGGCGAAGGTAGACGGTAAAGTACGAGGTGGATGAGAAGGGATTAGGGGGGAGGGGGGAGGAGGGGAGGGGAGGGGTCCCCGGGAGTGACATCACTGTCAACGGGCCCGCGGGCCACTATTTGCATGTTGGGCAAGAGATGGTCATGGTGTCATTAGTGCTTCACTTTCTCTCGAGCCGAGCACCGTGGGAACTTCCCTTCACTCCCAAGCTCCCTCTCGAGCGCGAGCGGCCGTTCCCGAGCGGTCTTGCCCGCCGTCCTCCCCCGCGCCCTTTTACCCCCTTTTTCCACCTAAATCCGCCGCCCTTGCGCCGCCGCCTTCTCCTCCGCCCCGCTTCGGCGCCGAATTCCCTTGGAGCATTAATTAGGGTTCGTTCGCTGCAAGTACATATTCAGATATGGGGGAGGCAGCAGCTACGCAACGCTTCGGCACAGATCATACCGCTTCTTGCAAAAAGTAATTGTGCCGCAATATGCTGGACTAAGACAGTCCTCAGTGATAGCGCCATTGTGAAAACAAAGTAGAATTTTACATTCAATTTCTATTAGCTATATCGAATGATTTTATTAACCAATTTATTCTATGGGAGTGTTTTTGGTTAGCCCTTCATAACATGTGTGTCGCCCCTATTTCCCGGCGTATTATTGGTTATCTACTACCTACTTCATTCAATTACAAGTTTTCTTATTTATTTAAATACGGGGCAAGCCCAATTAACAACAGCTTAATTACATATATGAACGGTTCAGAATAATTTACATATCATAATGAAAATATCAGATAACAACAAGAAAAAAAATTCAATCAGCAAGAGAGATTTAGTGTCCAATATCAAAACAATACCGGGGACTTAATAATAAGTGATTTGAGAGAACTTAAGGAGTTCGTGAAAAAATCAAAATCAGGATGGATGTTCAGAAGGAGATTTGCAGAGCGAGGGATGCGGTGTAAAGGACGATTTTGAAGATAATTTTTTGCAGAAAACTGAATATGAAAGATTGTTGACTGACGACTGGAGATTCGAGGTACTGAGAAGTTAATTACTGCAAGCAGAGGGGGGCAGTCGATCTCACCATTCAGAAGCTTATGAAGGAGCGATAGGTCGGCCATGCCAAAGTTACAATTTACAGGCAAGTTTTTACATTTACAGGTGAATAATAAGTACAGGCGTTTCATAATGCTACAGTTGTACATTATTTTGATAGTCTCAGTGAATATTACAGGTTTACAGGTAACTTTTCACAGCTCTATACAGGTTCTCCATATTCTACAAGTTACATGTGTACAAGTGTAAATACGGATGATATTTTTAACCTACTTAGACCGCCCTGTATTCTTGAAGTTCTCAAGTTGCAAGTGGTGTGTGTTTTGATTTATGCTATCATTTTAATGCAGAGCCAATGGAAATAAATGCTGATGTGCGGCAAGGAAGTGTATTTGGGTCCTCTCCTGTACCTTCTGTACACCAGCGACTTACCAGAAATTTAACATAACACCACAGCAACATTTGCAGACGACAGTGCTGTCCTGGCAGTTAAAGTGACGGCAATAATGAATCAATATCAAAACTCAATTAGTCCATCTCCAAAATGGAGATAGTCCATTTTGGACAACAAAATGGAGGATCAAATTGAATGAGGCCGTCGGTGCACGTTGATTTTAGCAACCGGAAGATAAACTACATCACTACTTTCCTCAACAACGTGGCAATTCCCAACGCGAATACCTAGGCATGACACCAAACGCCAAGCTGGAAGGAAAATGTCAAAAAGAAGAGGACTGAGCTCGCTTAGAAACTTAGAAAGATGTATTGGCTAATCGGCCGACTTTCCACCATGACCATCGGTAACAAGCTGCTTCTTCACAATCAAGTAGGTACTCAAGCCAGTTTGGATGTATGGAGCGCAGTTGTGGGGCTAGACAGCTCCAACCAATAGACAAAGCATTCAACGTTTCCAGAACTCTGTTTACGATGTATCACTGATGCGCAGTGGTACTTCCGAAATGAGGCACTCCACCGTGAACTTAAGTTGACAGTGTGGATGAGGTGATCAAAAAGCGAGCAACGGCTCATCTTGCCAGACTAAAAGAATCATGTGAATGAGGAAGCTGTGAAGCTCCTGGATGTGCAAGATCTAACTCGGCGCCTTAAGCGTTTGAAACCGCATGATCTTGTGTAGGAAGTGAATGTGATATGTTCGAGAGACTAGGGACAAAGTTATGCATCTTAGGTCCTGAATAGTGTATTGTAGTAATATAAGTCAGATTCATATTGTTAATGAATTTTTAGAAAAAATCATTTTAATGAGTTTTTTCGTCAATTCTGTTGCCACTCTCATTTTCAATAATTATCAATTATGTGGAGAACATTGTCTTTGGAGGAAGAGGAAGTGTAAAGAGGAGTTGGCCAATGTGTCCACCGAACGCCTTTCGCGAGCGTTTTCAAATTTAACAAACGATTTCCCATAACCAATGTAGAAATGAAATGTCTAGGGAAGGAGGTATATTAGAGCAAGGTACCTCCAGAAACCACCATGCTCTACTAGCGCGTCAGAAATCGCGCCTTGCTTTCCAACAGAGTTGGGTGTAATCATAATCCGCAGTCCAAGTTTTTCTGTGAATACAATCGTTATCACATTACAATTTTAATCACAGAAAAATCTGATATCACGGCTGTAGTTATAATAATTACTGTAATTACTGGGGAAAATCTGGAGTAATGGGCTTATTTATAAGGAACATCGGCCAAAATTGCATTAAATACATGTGATTACAGTCGTAATCGTGAAAAAAGTTGTGATTACGAATGTAATCATAATTGTTGTTGTAATCATATCTCCAAGTTCTGTGATTATAATCGTAATTGTAATTACAACTCAAAAAGCCTATGATTGTAATCTTTATCGTAATTATGATTACGATTTCACCCAACTTTGTTTTCAAAAGGCTGGAAACAGGCTGTCTGTATCATGCTGTTTCTGACATGTATGGAGTTTCCAAAGCGGCAGTTCACATAACAGTGCACTGCTGTGACTACTGTTAACGCTGTACTTGATAACAAAAATGTAACCTCGCCTGTAAAATCTTCCTGTAAATTGATATTTTTCTTACAAGTGTACTATTAGTTTTATGATACACCTGTAATTCTACACAGCGCATTACAGGCACCTTTAGCCTGTAGACTTGAACACCTGTAATTTTTTTTATTATCTAATATATAAAATTCTCGTGTCACAGTTTTCGTTGCCATACTCCTACGAAACGGCTTGACCGATTTTGATGAAATTTTTTGAGCTTATCCGGTATCTATGAGAATCGGCCAACATCTATTTTTCATCCCCCTAAATGTTAGGGGTAGTCCACCCCTAAATTTTTTTTTTTTTTTTTCATTTTTTAGACAAAATTTTTAATTTCTATTTTAATTAACGTCTGCCAAGTTGGGTGGGCAGTATAACTTCCTCAAGCGAGCGAAGCGAGCAGCATCCCCCACCGATGTTAAACCTACCCTTAGAGATCTACCGTTTGCGAGCGAAGCGAGCAACATCCCCTACATGTTTCAATTGTAATACATTCCATGTATACAGCCAAACTTTGCGAGCGAAGCAAGCAACATTCCCTACATACCACACTTTGCGAGCGAAGCGAGCAACATTCCCTATATGCCACACTTTGCGATGGAAGCGAGCAATTTAATGGGGCTTGCCCCCCGGCTGGACGTGGAGGCGAGCGGAGCGAATGCATATATATGCATATATAAATATGCATATGCATATGTATAAATCCATATATATGCATTTTATTTTTAAAAAAATAACAAACGATGTATTACAGATTTGTAAAAAAAATGCTACAGTTCCCAATAAGAAGGATCTTGTGCAGGGAATTGGAGGGTCTGTTCATTATTTAGCTCTCCTGTTAGCGATTATTTAAATAATTAATTACAATACAGGATTTTCACCATCAAGCTCTATTCTCCATTGGTTTACATAAATAATAGAAAGTTCAAAACTTGAGGAGTAAATAATAATGTGTGTCAATAATAATTGAAATAACAGGCAATGAGACAGTTAAGCCATATAGTGGTTCTTCAGATCTACTTCGAATTTACTAAGCGATAATATTGTAGTTTTCTGAGATAGGCCCCTGGTATTTTGCCAGGTTTCGGCTCAAGTGAAGTTTAGCTAATATAAAAGTGACACAGGCCGTAGAGAAATGAAGAAACGGTTGATTCCCAGGCCCGGCGGCGAGGCCAAGGTACAAGGCTCCGTCTCTAGGTACGAGCTCTCCAGGGCGTATCCGCGGATAACGCTATTGTCTCTCAAGGTGCCGCCCTCACTTTTTCGTTTCCAGGGCCTTGAGGCCTCTAATCAGCTGACGGCCTCAACGCCCCCAACTCACAGCCGGAAAATCGGTGAGCGTTGAAAATCAACGGGCAAGCACCACACGCCGTCTCCCGATTTCCTGAGTCCTCTGCCTTCCACAGATTTTATTTATTTATTTACAATACGGGAAAGCCCAATACAAGAAGAGAGAAATTAGAGATATGTGGGGACCAACACGAAGGTGAGTCAACAGACAATAAATGTAAAGTAGACAAGTTAATATTAAGGTTGCGATGTAAATTAATAACTAGAAGTCTCTACTCTGCCATGTTTGAAAATATTTTTCGTACATGGAATGGAATGGTGAAAAATATCAAGGACCGGGCACAGCTCGTAAGCATGGTTCACAGTCCGAAGCGTTCGACACGATGGTATATGATACAGATAGTTGGACGGAGAAAAGTATTCAAAAGAGGTTCCTAGATCGAATCCCGTGATGTGGGACCGCAATGTTGATCGATGCGAGCAGTGGGAGCGATTCAATCGTTTCTAAGGCTAGCTTCTGCAAGTATACCACATTCGCCAAATGGCGAGTCATGGGGCATACCACATTCGTTATTAATAGTACCCAAGTCCACAAAATCCTGTTCGATAAGAGCATCCAGCCATTTCTGCAGCCTCAAATTGAATAGGACCCAATGGAAAACAAATCATCTTAACAGTTATCATAATAATTTGTGATTGTACGCGATTCGAATTTCTGTGTACATAAACATAACTACCTATCTATCTATACACTATCTCTATGTGCAACTAATCCAGCCAAAAAACTATACACATGATTCTGACTTATATACCCGAGATTGATCTGCACTATTTATACGGAGTCAACGTTGCAAACGTCGATAGCGACTATCAATTGTCATATATTAGTTGGACATACAGGTCAGAATGATGTGTATATTTTGGTGGTCTGGATGCTCGCAAGCTCGCATCTCAAAAATACATAACATCAAGTAGTCAATCCTTCGTAAAAATTTAGATTAGTTGGACATATAGGTCAGAATAATGTGTATAGTTTGGTGGTCTGGCGCCTACTAACGTAAGTACCTACTCCAATTTATATTGGCTTGCGACATTTTTTTCTTTTATATATGATAATTAATTAATTTATTCATTTACGGGCTAGTTAGTCTAATATACAATAAGGAATCTATACACGGAAGATGCAGACATATTTGGAAAATACAGACAACGAATGAAAATAAATTTATACAGAGTTAAAAGTGTTAGTAACAAAAATTAAATCAAAACACAAAAGATAATAATACTACCTTTTACTAGGTTGGAAATTTAGATCAGTAGGAAATGGTGAGGTTTTTAAAAACGGAAAAACTATTGAAAAATAAAACAAAGCGATTATTCTCAGCTGCTATTAAGTTATAATGTCTAGCCATGCGATAAAGGGGGTTATTTAACAAATAATTAAACGGGACTTCTTGTGGGGTGGATCGGCGTACGAAAATCAAAATAAGATAATAACTGGGGGCTGAAAATTTTGCAAAAGATCACCCACGACTCGTCTATCTTGGTGTAACAGCTAGGAGGGCAAAATATCCGATTTTGAAGAAAATCAGAGTTGGTCACCTAATAGTACACAATTACCTTAGTTTGTATACCTAAACGAGCAACCAAACGAGTGCTGACGACTTATCGCGAGGAGTCATATTTAATAAATTCACAGCTTTCCAACGAGTGGTAAACAAGTTTTGTGTGATGATAAATCAGGACTTTATATTCTTCCTGCAACGACAGATTGTACGTGAACCATGATAGAAAAGCATGACTTTTTTCTGTCGGAAACTTTGGGATGCCCCCATAGCAGATAATCTATGCCATTACTGCCAGTAAGTACCAATAAATTGTATATAGCATTTTCACGTCAAACTGCAGGTTTTACACACCGAATTGGAGGTTTTACACATCAATATGGAGGTTTTCCATTTCAAATTGGAGTTTTTACATAATTAATTGGAGGATGACGGAAATGTCTGCCCCCTTACTCATCCAACATAAATCCAGTGAAGCACTACTTTTCAAAAATCAAGTTGTTAGCAAGACAAAACCTCAGTAGTCAGCCCCTAACAGACCACGACCTGTGTGACATGATATCCCGAAGCGTAGCCACGGTCACCACATTGGACCGCACAAATTACGTGATGAGAATGATGGTAGACATGACAGCCCCTGCTGCAGGGCAAGACTTACATTTAAAAAACTAGGTTTGTTCATCCTTTTTGTTCATTATGTTCTTTCATGTTTGTTAAATGTTATGATTCACGCAATAATTTGTTGTTACTGCTTTCCGATAATTAAATCATCTATTTCCGTCATTCTCCAATTTGATGTGTAAAACCTCCAATTTGAAATGGAAAACCTCCAAATTGATATATAATATCTCCGAATTGATATGTAAAACCTCCAATTTGGTGTGTAAAGCCCCCAATTTGACGTGAAAATGCAATAATAGGATGATTTGTACTAATGTACTACGTACACGAAATGTCCTTACAATCAATACATCTGTAGTCCAACGTAGTAATGTACCGGCAGAATACGAGATATAATGACTGGCTAGCGAGCTCTGAGGAGGTATTGAGTTGGCCGGTAGTGGGGCGTTTTTCCTTGACTGCGTTTTCACGCCCTTTGACTCCACAAGCGCCGTTTGGCAACCGTTTCCTTCGCTTCTAAGGCTACCGCTTCTGGTCTCGTTGCTGGAAATTCCTCATTACGAAGATGTGTTCATTCTAACGACCACATAGTAATTCTATTCTAAAATCTTAAAGGATGGTTAACAGAACTCCGTTCCGAAATTCCGTTAGATAAAACCGCTACACTATCATTCCATGAACATATTCTCTCAACACATGCTTTTCTTCACCCCCTAAGTGGATACACCCAAATTACCTGATTTAGCAAATTCATGCGTCAATCATTCAGCGTTGATGAAAAATTGATGAAAATATATAGGCATACTATATTATGTATGTATATAATACGTATTATGTATGTATTACAATACGTAATATTATACGTGTACTATACATACCATAAACTGAATATAAATTATATATCACTTGTACTACTTTTACAATTATAATGATACTAATGTAGAATATAAATTTGCCTTCGAGTACAATTAGCTGATCCACGTGTTGCTCACCTCCAAATGCACAAAAGCTGCAAGGAATGATTTAATTGTACATAATAATATTTATATCATAATATAATAGGGAAAATGCATGCGGGTGTGTGCAACACGTTGTTGACCAGCTGATTGGGCTTGAAGTCAGATGATTCCCGTAAACCAACTAGATGCGTCTTCCTCACTTCCGATCGTGCTTTGTCTGGGTCTTCGAAGATTGATGTAATTGTGGATCTCAGCTAGGAGTAACTGAAGAAAAATAACTCCAGACAGTGGCCCATAATGCGTTATTTTAGCTGTGTTCCAAGCACCTCGAGTTCATGAACTTTTCGGAACTGCTCGGGGATAGGGTTGAGAACTCGAACTGAATGAAACCTTTCTGAACCTACCAAAAATTCATTTCACCTCAAACCTTCACGCTTAATGCCATGTCATTAGCCTGCTTGATGCTTGTCGTCTTATCGTTTTTCACATCTCTTTTCCAATTTTCTTCATCCAATAATTATTCCAACCGGCAGTTTGCTTTTATCAGCTGTCTACACATAGATAGAAACCATTTGTTTAAGGGTAGTTGGTAATTGGCAGGAAAAGTCAAACTAATGTTTTTCTCGTACGCACTTGGCCCACCCTACCTTACTTGAATGATGAAATTTTCAACAGATACTCTTCTTCTGGGTAGGAATGCTACCCCATACCCTTCATATGTGAAAATACTCTGAGGGTGGCGATTAGCAAATAACTTCCAAAAATAGTTAAATGCCGTTTTTTTGCACAGTTTTGTCCTTTTCTTCAAAATGCTCAAAGGATTTCGATGAAGAGGTTTTCACGTAACTGAAGACGACACTAGCGCTGGTTGGTGCATTGAGTGTCAGTTGAACTATATAGTGTTCCCACCGACGGGTTCTTGAACCTAAAAGTTTCGTGAACTCGTGGAACCCATCTGAGTTCATGAACTCAGACGGGTGCTTGAAACAACATAATATAACTGCTCCTTTACCAACTATATTGATGTCGGGTTAAATTGTACGGACCCAATACTGTCTCTTGCCGTACTCCCCGGGCTTCAACCGTCAGAAGGACAATATTCATTGTGCAATTATTTAGTTCATTTTGTAAGTAATCCATGTTTTAGTGAATGGACGTCATTCAGGATAATTTTAACCTAATATGCCGTCGTTTTTCTTTGCCTCACGCTACAAAAAAAAAATATAAAAAAATTCTATTTATAGCGTTCCAGATTAAATAAATTAAAACTATGTAAGCTTTGGGGCTGCCTATGTACCCGTACTAGGTTGATCGCTATTTTTAGAGATGTGGAATTTTGATGACCCCATAAACGTAAGTATACGAAGTTTCACAATTTTTCAAAGAAGTTTGTAAAAGTTATATTCAGAAGAAAAAAAGCGTATTTCAAAAACCAAAATCGAGCTACCGGCGTATGTTTTTGTTATGCAAAAATCTGAAAAAATTCATGGGTTTTTTTTTTTTTTTTTTTTTTTTTTTTTTTGATATTTTAAACCAAATTTTGGGTAGATGTCATCAAAATTTCACCTTTCTCAAAATAGCGGGGCACCCTACTGTGTACAATAAATTTGTAACTAGATTGATTGATGGGTCTCGTGTAGAATATCAGGTAATCTAAGGAATAAAAAAAGGTATAGCAGGTTTAATTATCAGATTAATTAGCAGGTTTTATTATTTGATTTTTTAATTATCAGGCTTTCCCTAATGGTAATGGTATAACTTCGCTCGAGGGTAGGCGTAAAACTGTTGATGGTGTTTTCATTTATAGGCTGATCCATAATTTAATTGATTGTCCCGAACTTCTTCAGCTTCTAAACTGTCATGCCCCCCTGTATCGCACTAGAACCTCCACCTTATTTTATACTCCTACCACAACCACAAATTACCTGCTAAACAATCCACTCCATAGAGCACAACGCATATTCAATATTCCTTCGGTCTCCGATAAAATAGATATCAGCACAGTTTCCCTTTATCGTTTATAAAAAATACTTGATACTTTATAGTTAGAAATCCTTGTTTTATTTTCTTATTTTATTTTTTATCAGTCATTCTTTTTCGTTCGCTTATACATTTTTCTGTACCTTTATATTATTTATAATATAACATTTCTCTTGTAATTGGGCTTCAGCCCGTATGTTTCATAAATAAATAAATAAAGAGATCCCAGTAATATTAATAGGGCCAAATATAAGAAAATTTTGTTTACTTGGCTGATTAGTGAAGGACACGTTAAATGTTCAACTTATTTAGAAGTGTGAATAAGTGAAGTTATTTAGAAAAGTCAAATCTAGTCCATCTGCGTCTATTGATTTATTTATTTTAATGATGTATTGATTTATTATTATTGAGCAATATTGATTTATTCACGCGTGTTGTTAATTTACCTAACTGGTAAAGACTTAATTTATTTTATGCTTATTAAAGTTTAATTTATTGAGTTTAATAGTTATAACTTTTTGAAGCAAGTGTTTTTTTTTTTTTTTTTTTTTTTTTTGTAATACGACAGCAAGTGACTCCCCATCCACAACGCAAGGCATGTGCTTTAAAGTGGATCGGTAATTTCCATTTTACTTTGAGAATATCAGCAATGTACTCATGCAATGAATATGGCAATGATCCTATGGAAATACACTCTTATTGAATTGAATTCCTTGAAGTATTTATTGGCCCGCCTTTGTAATATTTTTGTATTCGAAAGGAATGAACTATTTTTGTCATTGTCATTCCCAGATTAAATAAATTAAAATTATGCAAGTTTTGGCGCTGCCTGTGTACAGTAAATTTGTTACTAGATTGATTGATGGGGTTAAATACAGGTATAGCAGGTTTAATAGCAGGTATTCTGTTCCAGGGTATGTGGATTGAGTGGAAGATGAAGATGACGTCCACTAGGGAAATTGAGGTATCGGAAAGGGAAAGACGAGCGGGAAGACGCCTCCGGCCGTCCTGACATTTCGCGGGGACGCGGCGTGCGCTCTGGCGGGGGACCGTGGGAAACTGAGATCATGACGCCCGGGACCCGAACCGCTGAGCAAATCCCCGCGTTGCGTCACCCGCGCGGGGATCCTCCGGCGAGCGCCCCTCGCGGCGCCCCTCAGCGCCCTGCGCCGCCCCGCGGCACCCCACGGCGCCCCTCCCCCCTCCGCGACCCCTTTCTCTCTCGCCGGACTCCTCTCCGCGGCCCACTCGCTTCGCGGTTGTTAACAAACGTTCCCGCGCTTGACTCCGGGGACCTTGGGATGGGACGCCTTGGGGAGTGGAGTAGGTCTCTGGTCCAAGGGCCTCCCCCGCCGCCGCCCCCTCGCCATCAACCCGGCGCATCAAGCGGAAATCCTGTGCGCTCTACCGATTCGCCTGGAACGCGCTTCACCGCGCCTGCAAATATCCCTCGAATGCGTACGAAAATGCACCTTAATTTGTTTGGAAAATGATGGTAACAAGACTTCACAAAAAACAGGCCTTCCTCCCCAGGCACTGGGGTTTCTTCAGGGAGATAAATTTCTACATTTCTAAAATAAATTCTTATTGTTGTCTTTTTGTGTTAAAAAACGCTGCAAATTATTTCACAAAGGTTTATTATTTTCAATTGAGTATGATAGTAGTTTTAGTTGCGTACGTCATGAGGCCCGTCCAGACTCCTCGGCGTGTCATATTTCGAGTTGCTACAACCTATACTTCTATAATTGTATACGTATGTTTATATTTCTCGATTTGAGCTCCTATCTATTCAAATAATTATTGCCTTGAAATACCATTATCTACGTACGTACGAAAAGTCGAGAGGATTTGTTATTAAAAAGTCCAGTCATGCAGCATGACCCCATGAGCGAATTTTTGAAGAAATCTTCGGCATTTCAGTCGCTATTGATCGTGTTGAGAAATTTTAGTTTATGATTTTGATAGACAAACATGGAATCAAATTATTAACACATGCACAGAGTAAACTCATCAGTTGTGATTACTTTTTTTTTTTCTTTTTTTTTTTTTTGTTTGATGTTTTAGGGCTGGGGGTCGTTCTGTGAATTCCGACACGACACGCAAATCTGCAACGTTTTTTTCTGATGATTTCCGCTTACAACCGAGTCGTTGCTAGGGAAATGGTACTTCGTCGTTTTTCATCCCACAAAATTCGTTGACCATTCGTTCGAAAGCTTTCGATTTATCCAACCATATTATGTTAACTACTGCGAAGTGCGTGGCCAACAAGCTGAGTTATGAGCATGGTTATTTGAATAATTGTGTACACTCAGGTGATCATTCTCAATAATTGATATTGTGAACATGATTGCAACCGCTTGTTAATTTCTGATGATTTCATTTAGTTGGTGTTTCGATGATTTGATTCATAGCAGGTGATCCGAATATTGCGAGAACGGTTTGATTTGTGAAGCGGTGGTTAAAACATTTTAATAGATAATTTCTATACTTTACACTCTAGGAAGCTGTAATTTCTTATGTAGCCTCTTCAGGACATTTACTTGACGATGCCCAGGGTCCGGATCAGATGAGTGGCTCTTAAAGCTATTTTTTATGCTTTACACTCTAGGAAGCTGTAATTTCGTATGTAGCCTCTTTAGGACATTTACTTGACGATGCCCAGGGTCCGGATCAGATGAGTGGCTCTTAAAGCTAATTTCTATACATTACGCTCTAGGAAGCTGTAATTTCGTGTGTAACCTCTTTGGGACATTTACTTGACGATGCCCAGGGTCCGGATCAGATGAGTGGCTAAAAGCTATTTTTTATGCTTTACACTCTAGCAAGCTGTAATTTGGTATGTAGCCTCTTTAGGACATTTACTTGACGATGCCCAGGGTCCGGATCAGATGAGTGGCTCTTAGAGCTAATTTCTATGCTTTACACTCTAGGAAGCTGTAATTTCGTATGTAGCCTCTTTAGGACATTTACTTGACGATGCCCAGGGTCCGGATCAGCTGAGTGGCTCTTAGAGCTTGCATACGTGTCTGCAACTAAAGACATAAAATGTCCCAATGTGTTGCAGACTCGTATGCAAGCGTACTTTGGTATGAGTCCCATCGGAAGTATCTAATGGTAAAATAAAAATGTATATAAATATAATAAATTGTTTTGGTTAATTAGAATCTTTTCTTTTTACTTGACCTTAAAAAACTAAATCTAATTTCTCCCTTGCGAGGGAAAAACATTAAACATGATTTAATGTTTTTCCCTCTCAAGGGAGAAATTATGAAATCGTTGTAGAATTTTTTTTAAATAAGCTCCTACTATTTACGTTTTAAACAGCATGGTTCTAGGATTGTTTATACAGGGATACTTCCATAAGAATAGTTCAATCTGAATTTGGACAATGTTTCATGCAAATATTATCGATTTTTACAACTAGCGAACGGCATTATTTCGATTTTTGACTGATTTTTCAACTTTGAAATTTTTGAAAAATTGATACATATTCCTATAGGAAATTTTACGCTGATTCTACGTCAGTCTAACACTCAAAGCCTCGAAAAAGACACTTTTTCGCCCGTTTTTGGCCCATAGCATCTATGCGAGTAAAGCGATCGGGATGGTTAAACGTTAGGACCAACTAGACCCTAAATGGAGTCTATGTGCGAAAGAACGGGTTTTTTAAGTCAATTCTTAGGCCTTTTATGGCCAGGACGGCGGACGGACATTTCAAATTTGGATTCTACGCACCTTGAAACGTAAAGTGACAAAGTTTGAGGGGGGGTTATAAAATTTTTTTGTTATACGATCACAGGCTTATTATTGGAAATAATAAACCAAAATCGAATTCAAAGTTATCAGTTTGAGAAAATCAAATTTAAATTTTAAAATTTTATTTAAGTAAAAGCTAAATATGTGTGATTGAAAAAAATGTGATTGTACTTATTATCTAAACACGTGTCATAAAATTCATTTTCATTAATATTATGAATTAATGTTGAATTTTGTGGTGTAGAAAATTCATGTTGATTCGAAGTGATCGGAGAAGAGAAAGTATTTTTTTCGGAATTATTCAAAGGATTCTTAGTTTCATCCACAAAAGCTGATTTTTGTAGAGGTTTCCCATGATTTAAATTTTGAACGAATTTGTATCGATCGTCATGAATTTCTACAAATAAAGTTGGGAAATAATGTCGAACCCAATTAAAATTGGATCTTTAGGCAAAATTGAATTTGGCACTACTACAAAAACGATATCTAGATTAATTTGATTTACGGAGATTTGTGTGGCTAGTGTATGATTACAAATTATTTTATCTTCCTTTCATCTCGACTAAAGCAACTGGGATATATTAAACCATTTGATATAAACTAAAGCATCTGAAAGCAACTAAAGCATTTGATATATTATGTTTTACTGAAACTTGGCTGAGGGATGATTTGTATTGTGGTGAGCTTGGTTTATCCAACTACACTATCTATTGCGATGATAGATCTCCCAGTAACTCCTCGAAATAAATTTGTGGTGGTGTGATGATTGCTGTGTCTCCCAATTTAAAATCCTCACGGTGGATTGCGAAATTTGACAATGTTGAACAAGTCTTTACTATCCTGCCAGACCTCAGCTTGGTGGTTGGTTGTGGAGAGAGATTTGATGTTACACATGCCTTAAATTGTAAAAGAGGGGGGTTGGACAAACGGGGTCAAGATGCAGTACGTGAAGAAACGGCAATGTTAGCAGACCTGGCGAGGGGCAGTCATAGAACCTGTGCAACGAGAAGCTGAAGACGAAGTTCCAGCCTTAATAGCTGACAACAAGGTGGATAGGGTATGGGAAAGTGGGAGGCCATCGTTCTTCGACAATCGCATAATCAATGCCAGCCGTTTCTCAATCTTCCCATACCTGGAAGCAAGTAGCCTGATCAGCAGCAGCAGCAAAGAAATGTAGGAAATATGACCAGGCAGTGGAAGACCGTCGTGGGTTATTGAAAAGGAAGGATCACAACCTTGCCGGGAAATGGAGACGATCCAACCACAAGTCTTGGGGTGGACCAGGATAAGAATCCAAATGGCCATATTGAAAGCTGTTTCCCAACGAATACGTGGGTCACGGAGAAGGTTGAGGTCCTTGGGAATGGAGGATGGAGCTGCTCTCAAATGGTTGAGCGATTAAGTTTTAGTAATGTTATTTTTGTTTGATTGTTCTGTTAATGAATTTTCACCCTTGTAAAAAAAAAGAATCTTACACAATTGAGAAAATTTCTATCCTTTGAAGTCACTAACAACGATGTTATGATTAATATGATTTATTATCATGCGACCGTTTTACACAAAAATATATTCTCTCTCAAAGCTTTGAAAAAAAAAAAGTAATAATGTAGTTGATTGTAGTCACTTTATATCTATACATGGGCAGAAAGAAAGCATTATCAATGCAACAGGGAAACGTAATAGCCAGGATACCTGACAACCAGATGTTATAAGATATTCTTGTCTCTAATCTAGGCCCTGATTTCAGTTACTCTGCATCCATGCTTCATCACAAACATACAAACACCATTAACTCACAGATTCAATTTCAGAGAGTTTTGATATGAAGGGTCACGGGAAAGAACGATCAGAGTCAATTTTTGGTCCAAAATGAGATAGTGGTGCCATCTTGCAGGTCATGGAGAAATGAATCGAAGCATGTATTGCTTCGGGAAAGAAGGATAAGGTCAAAATACAGAGGGAAAGATTTTAGGTGTCGCAAAGCAACGATCAAAGTCCGGTGGTTTTCTTGAAAAAATCCGTTTTTCTCATTCTATTCATATTTTGTAAAACATTTTGATTTTGATTCTTCGCTAAAATGTGTTTTTTCAATTAAATGACTATTTGGAGTTGAGAATTATTTGCTCTAAACCAAAAATATTACACTTGAAAGTTAGAATTTGAATTTTACAGATTTGTGAAGAAGTTACTGTGATACTATGTTTTGGGGGTTTTCGAGGGTTGGTCCGAATTGAGATGACTCTTTTACGCCAACGTTTCAAACAATTTATTGTTCATATTCGCGACCCTTCATAATATCAAGGATCTAGGTAACCCCCCAGAGGTACAATGGGGTCCTAAATCCTCGACAAAGAGGTAGAGAAGAGTGACAGTATCCCGTCAGAGAGATACCACTCCTACTAATAGCATTAATGAGCTATGTTTGGAGTAGATTGGTTTTCCAGGACCTGGATCACTCATCCAACGCCAAACTCAGCCTCTCAAGAACACGAGCAGTGGCGTGCGACGCCCGTTGTTTTCCAACGGAGCGACGGCAGAGCTTTCTCTGGGATTCTGACGGGAACTCTTTCACGCTCCCCCACTTAAAGACATTCTTGATTGAAGAGCAAGTATGTTAACCAGGTGGAATAGTTTACTGGCTGAGACCTGATGCTTATTAATGAATAGCTGCATTGGCGATTGAGGATGGGAAAAGAGAAATTACGAGTATAACAGGTAATCAAAGATTGGAACAATTGGGAATAAACGGTGGCTCAACTATAGAGACTTATACCTATAGGAAAATAAAAGAGATATAAATTAATATGCCCACGTTGGGGACTTAAATTGGGAACTAAGCCCTGGAAATTGGTGACAATACTCTTGAGTAATTGGGAACAATGCCCTTGAATAATTGGGAACCATGCCCGGGTATAAAGAATAATAATAAAAATGGCAAAGGCTGGGTATACCATAGGTATGGAATTGAAAATATAAAAAGGGGAAAAATTGAGAAATTATAAGTCAAAGACCAATGAAATTATTTATATACCAAAGGGTGATAATGGGAATTCCTTCTTGAAAACCCGGGCCATGTTTCTTCTGAAGCATTAACGCCCCTAAAATAGTGGATTGGATTACTAGGCGTTAGCCGCCCATAATCCTATCCACGCTCGCTCTACCGAGGAGAGTGTGACAGACCCAAAAAGGATCCGCTTACTAATAGCACGTAAAGTGCTATGTTCAGGAAGATTGCAATCCCGGAACGTAACAATGTTCGGGAGTAGATTGGATTTCCATTACCTGGATCACCCATCCAACGCCAAACTCAGCCTCTCAAGAACACGAGAAGTGGCGTGCGACGCCCGTTGTTTTCCAACAGAGCGACAGCAGCGCTTTCTCTGGGATTCTGACGGGAACTCTGTCACAATATGTATTTCTATCTGGTTTATTCTTCGGACGGTTGAGTGTCTTGATGTCATCAACAACCAAATAGAATAGGAATTCCTCACTACTGAAGGACGTCCTAAAAAAAAGGACGTTGGCCGATAAAGACAAAGGTTAATTATTTCTGGATCATGTTCCTCGACGAAAACAGCAAATTGGGCGGAGAAAAAACAAACAACCGAAAAAAAGACGGAAAACCCTTGGAAGATAACAAGATGGGCGTGCAGGTAATAACTCGCGAGGCTCCGTCTAATGCACCCAATTTCATTCGCGGAGGCGGCAGGGGAAAAGCGGACTTAACTCTCCGATACCGAGGATGCGGTACTCGTACTTTACTTGTAGCCGGCGCCCACACGGCAGTGCGCTCTCGCAACTCAGCTGTCCGACGCATTAGTCACAAAACCGATACCCCGGAATCCCAAATGAGGGACCCGACATACCCCCTTATTACCGTAGCGGCACCCAAGGACCCTCCAAATATGGTGCCCTCGTTGTTTAAGAGATAAAAAAACAAAAAACACCGGTGCATCGTCGGTAAATAACGTATTCCGACAAACGTCCGAGGCGTGCCGGATCCTTGACAATAATATTTATTTATAAAATAAAATACAAAAATAATCTGTTTTATTTGTAAAGGCCTGGAAGGCAGTACAAAAGTCAGAAGTAATACAAAAATATAGGAATAATACAAAAATAACGATTAAAACAAGGATAAAGTAAATAGATAACTCAGATGCAAATAAAAATAAAATTGTCGGTCTCATCTTTTCGCTTCGGCAAAGTTGCTGCTTATTTAGTGTATAAAGAAACGCTTGCATACGAGTCTGCAACACATTGGGACATTTTATGTTTTTAGTTGCAGACTCGTATGCAAGCTCTAAGAGCCACTCAGCTGATCAGGACCCTGGGCATCGTCAAGTAAATGTCCTAAAGAGGCTACATACGAAATTACAGCTTCCTAGAGTGTAAAGCATAGAAATTAGCTTTAAGAGCCACTCATCTGATCCGAACCCCGGGCATCGTCAAGTAAATGTCCTAAAGATGCTACATACGAAATTACAGCTTCCTATAGTGTAAAGTATAGAAATTACCAATTAAAATTATTTAACCACCGCTTCACAAATCAAACCGTTCTCGCAATATTCGGATCACCTGCTGTGTATCACATCATCGAAACACCAGCTCAATGAAATCATCAGAAATTAACAAGCGGTTGCAATCATGTTCACAATATCAATTATTGAAAATGATCACCTGTGTGTAAACAATTATTCATATAACCATGCTCATAACTCAGCTTGTTGGCCACGCACTTCGCAGTAGTTAACATAATATGGTTCGATAAATCGAGAGCTTTCGAGCGAATGGTCAAGGGAATTTTGTGGGATGAAAAACGACGAAGTACCATTTCCCTAGCAACGACTCGGTTGTAAGCGGAAATCATCAGAATATTTGGTAACAAATTTGGTAACGGTTTTCGAGTTATGTGCCAGAGCAAAGACATAAAATGTCAAAAATTGATTGAACTATGACTAGGGACAAAATTTAAACCGCTTCACATGCTGGTACTCGTCCAGAGAATAAAGTTCAGCTTGTAGAAGCGAGTCTTTCACCACCCTGCAGAATGGGCGGTAGGTAACTAAGGCCTCCGATTAATGGCGGCAACGAGAACAGTCTTGCACCAAACTGCATGGGTCTACAATTCGGGGAGGCACTAAGATGGGTAAAAGGCGGGCATAAATTGTTTTTACTTCTAGTGCTATACTCTTGGAAGAGTGAAGTACTTGTGAAGATAGAAACGTCTGACTTTACGTACTTAAGGACTGACAACACGAACATCATTGGTACAGTCAGGATTCGAAGCCGGGCGAAAGATCCCCTGCAGGATTCACTCCAAGTGAGACCACGTATGATCCTAACAGCCCTTTTTTGGAGGCAGAAAATCTCTTTAGCATGTTTCGAGTTGCCCCATAGTATCAATCCATATGCTACTCTGCTGGCAAAGCAAGCGAAATAAACTGTTCTTGGACAGTCGACGAATGAAAACGACAGAGGCCAGCATGGGAACCAAGGATTCCATGTGACATTTCCAAGATAAACGATTATCGATCATGAGGCCAAGGAAATTAACAATTAATTGATTGGTCGAGGCGACGATTTAAGCCAAATTCCGAAACCTGGGTTTTAGAAGTGTTATGTCTTGAAGTATGAGTTAAGTCTGTAAATGACAGATGATTGGTTGATGACTGATCATGATCGAATCTTTTAATGGGTTGATTTGCTAGTGAAAGGCGATATACTGCAACGGAAATGAAGTAAAATCCGCCACGTAGGTAAACTTCTACTAAATGTTCAAAAAAAAAAAAAAAGGGGAATTACTCCAGCAGTTCGAGGTGGAAATACAATACAGGAAAAATTTTAAGGACGACCGATAAGTGAGATGAAATTGATGATTCCTATAGGATTAGTTCAGAAATGAAGTTATATGGATTACATAGACATATTCATTTATTTTTCAGTGATAAAGATGTTTCGACGTATAAGAACTTCGCTGATGAGCTCTGACTAGGCGTTCCATAAAAAATACTATTCTGAAAATAGCGATGTAATTCATTCATTCATAGGAGCAAATACTACAAGAAACCTTCAGGCAAACAATTTTCTTCTGCTCCGAACTATCGAACCGATTCCAACTAAATGTGGAAAAGTCGGGAACTGACGAAAGTTGAGCCCCTCAAAATTGAGAGATATCCCATAAATTTGACTTTAACTTGAAAGTTAGATTAAGTCCGGTCTAGCTCTAAAATTTTGAAATTTGAAGAGAAGCATTTTTGGGTCTGGTGGAATCAATTTTATGGTAAGGATTCTACGTGATCTGCTGCTCACCGGTTACAGTGAGAGAACTCACCGATTATTTTTGCCTTACGTGATGTACGTACGTGCATAAACTGCACATCCCACAAGATTCAGCCAATTTTAATATCAAAGCTGGATGAAATGTACTGCACATTGAGTCCTATGATCAGACGCTATTGGGCTGATGTTGCGTTTCTCTACAAGGTAGTCCTGACTATGATAGACTCCCAATGATCCTAGGCAAGGTTCACTTTGTGGTCTCCTCCCGGCTCCAAAGTTTGATAAGCAATGTTAGAACCCCATTTTCACTAACCATTTTCTCCTACTTTTGGCCATTTTGTCTATCATGCTATTTGAATCTTGCGGTTGAAGAATTCTCAGATTTGGACATTTCCTTCAAACTCCAGATCCACGACGTGCGTGGTAGGATATTATCTATTGTTGCGAACCTTCTAAGTAATATTCTTTTCATTACTTTCCAATATAATGTTTGAGTGGCTATTTATTTTTCCCCATTCCTACTGCTATAGGAAAAAATAAATTATTTTTATATCAACTTTTTATTGAAGAAATAGACAACGTTTTTCACTAACTTCCATTTTAGAACGTTTTATTGGACAATACTCGTAATTATGTTATAGTAACGCATCTCATCCTCTGTCTTTTCTCTCTCCTATCTAACAATCTCCTTTAAAATACCAATGAAACCAGGAATCGTCCAAGTTCCACTTCAAGAAAACACTAAAAGCAGCTGGGCAACTTCTTTGAATACGGGGTCCTATTGAAAGCTACACCTAGTTATTCCCCGCTCTCTAATTATTATTGAGCCTTGAGGCTGTTGGCAGAGTTTACTACGCCGGAATATTTATGACGAAGGAGAAAATAAAGCTAATGAAGAGTGCAGCCCCCTACCCGCGTATTTATAGCTTCTTGGACATTTATATCACTGCATTGTTCCTCATGAAGACGGAGGGCACTGTGTCGTCGTTTTCGAACATCCTGCAAATTTGTTCGAATTATGATTATTGTGTCAAAACGAATTTGTGCGAGGTGTTTTCGTTACCGTGGATCAAACTGGGATACTAATTGTGAGCAAGCAGATATATTTATCTCCATTCTAGTGTCTTTAGGGAATGGAATGTGTCTTTATAAACTAAAATGTTCTTGTGGCTACGAATATTGCGGTCAAAAACCTAGTAAGAAATTCAGAGAAAGAATAGACGAGCATCAGGAGAATTTAATGGAAAATAAGGGTTAGTCTACATTTGCTAAAAAAAATCATGGTTACAATTTTGATTTGACGGTTAGACAGTTTGTAGAATTTCTTCATTTTTGTCCAAAGGGAGGTATGTTGAATGTTCTTGAAAAATTTGGGATTATCAAAAGTGACAGATCTGGTAAATGTTTAAATGAGGATATCCCTCAATATATTAAGTCCATTTCTATAAAGCTTGGAATTATCCCTTCACACTATTAAAACCATACTGAGTAATTCTTCCCCTCCTTTCACTTCATTTGATTAGCTATAATCCCCCTTCACTTTGATCGCACTTAATTGGTTGTACCTCCCGGACCCCTTTCCTTTTTCTCGACCAATGGGATTCAATCTCCCTTCACCTGTGATTATATAAGCTGTGTTCTTTGTTACTGATGGTGGTCTAACCGTCGAAATCGATTTGACATTGTAACTCTTCATTTTTCGTGGAAATAGACAACGTTTGTTCACTAACTTCCGTTTTGAAATGGGGTTCTACAACTTTGTGGCGAGTGATGTAGTTCGAATCTTTAGGGTGCGTAGACTTAGGTATATTGTAGGTAGGTATATTGTTGACAACCCGGTTGTCCTATTACGAATTTAACGTTGATCAAGAAAATCATTAACAACTAGAGTAGTAGTAATAAAGCCAAATAAAAGTTTTTTTTTTTTTTTAATTTTTATTTTTACTTTTTATTATTATTATTTATTTATTTATTTTTTTAATAGCCCGATTTGTGAGTTGTATAATAATGAAGTTTTGCAAATAAACAGAAGATAACTGATGAAGCTGCTCCCGATTTAGTGCCCACTCAAGTGCATCTAATGAATCAGCAAATCAATCAAAACTATCGCTATTCATGCGATTAAATGATGTTTGCGCTCTGCGAGTCGGACTGTTGAGGAGGTAATTTGTTGGAGACGTAGGATTATAAAATAAAACTATACTTCTAGTACTGAAGGGAGGTACATGAAAATCAAGCTTTTGGAGTAAAAGGGTACAATCAATTTTGTTATAGCTTAAAAATAAATACACAATCTGCAGTATGACGTCGACTTTCCAGGGTGGAAAGATTGTATTGTTGGAGGATATCCCTATAATTGAAATCCTAAAATTCTACACCCTGCTTGAAATCGACGTTGTACCCTCTCAATACGCTCAGCAGCATTAGCATGAAACGAAGCCCATACAATAGCGCCATATTCCAGAATGGACTTCACGAATGCGTTGTATAGGACTACTAAGGCACTTATGTCACTAAAGTCCCTCGTATTTCGCTTTAACATCGCATTAGCAAAAATATTGTCAATGTGATGCAAGAATATCAAATGAGCATCAAAAAGCACAACTAAGTCCTTGATTGACGTCACACGACTCAACCTAGCGATCTGCTGAACGTGATTGTAGCGCATTTATCAATTTTGAGAAACAAATTATTTCTGTTGCACCATTCATTCAATAAATCTAGGGCTAATTGAATATTGTGAGAATCAAATTCGGATTTGACCATTAAATAAATCTTTAAGTCATCAGCAAAGAGTGAAAAATGATCATTTTTAGGAAAAGTCAAGGATATGTCGTTGAGGAAAATAAGGAAACAAAAAGGACAACCATGGGAACCCTGCGGAACCCCGGACGTCGTAGCAAATGGATATGAACAAGAAGATTTTAGTTTCACAATTCGGAAGCGATCGGTAAGATAACTGGAGAACCAGTCAAGCATAGCACCAAAAAACCCCAAAGCTTTCATTTTGCTGAAATGAAAGCAGTATCAGTATAAAACTGATTGCAGGCTAGTCGGGGTCAATTTCGTCCTACTCTTTCTCATACAAAACTACGTACTTACCTTCCTTACCTCTCAAACAGAGGGTGTCCGTAGGGCAGTTAATATAACAGTTATTGTTTGTTACTGATTATGATCTCAAGTCCAAATCGATCAAACATCAAACAGTTCAACTCTTCATTTTCATGGAATTACACAACGTTCCTATATGCAACAACCAGAATAAATTCATTTTCATTTCAAGTAAGCGTGAGCCTGTTGGCCCTAGTGTTTTGAGTGGGTCCATAATTCGGCCCTTCATCAACCTCCGCCAATCAGCTGTTGCTTCTAAGGGCCGATTTATCTATTATCTACATTAACTGCAGGATAGCTATACTGAGTATAGTGCTATGCTGAGTATAGTGCTGAGTATAGTGCCAGATATGAATGTGAGTCGTTTATCAATGCCGAAATACCTAGCGGATTTAATTATCCCTCAGATAAATTCTGCGCCGTTAGCATCCTCATTGGTGTCCGCAGGCGACAAAATAAGGGCGATTTACACATGGAGCTACCTCAGAGTAGAGTAGAAGCTACATTTTCTTCATGGATTGACTATTAAAAAAACCGGGTCTGACGTCCACAACACATCAGTGTCATCATCGGCAGTATCAGCTCGGCAAATAAGAAACAACCACATTTTTGCCATTTGCTTCATTTCTAGAGAGAGAGAAATATATGTATGATTTGCGATCTTGCAACCTGAATTATTATGAATGAATTATTGTGATCAGTAAGTTGTGGACTTGATTTCATTTTCGAACTGTATTACAAAGTAAAGAACGGTATCTTAGTACAACCGAAACCTCAATAAAATACGTACTCGTCCCATTTTAGTAGGTGATCTTCACAGGTTCTTACTATAAACGGACTTCTTTTCCATTCAAAAAATTATGCTACGATAGAATCTTCGCCGTTGCTGCTGTTTGAAGATAAATCCCCAAATATTTCCATTGGAAGGTACAGAAATAAAGACTATCAAACTTGATTCAATAAGATTTTTGTAAATGAATAAACTTGTTTGAGGTTAGAAAGCTCAGAATATCTCATTAACCTCCAGTTATAATAGTTATCCAGCCATCCAGGGACCAGATAAATTAAAACGCCAGATAGGGTGTAACTAGGGATGGATAAACACCCCATATCGTGTTATCTGGAGGATAGATAACGCTATTCCTTAGACAAATCCTCCTTATCCATTGGATAAATGTGATTGATGAACCGGCACTAAATCATAGATTTTTCCTCATTCATGGAACGTACGATCCAGGAAAGAACCGATGATCGGGAAGGAGGAGCGGGAAGGTGGGAGGAGGGGGGGGGGGAGAGGGCAGACGGGGGCGCAGAGCGATGATCGGGCAGATGATTTCTCTCACGGCGGCGGCGGCGGGGTCAACTCGCACTCGCCCGCCTTTACGGGCGAAGGAAGGTTTAGAAAGTTGGCGTTCGGAGTCCCCGGAGAGGTTTACCAAAAGGAGCCCTGTGGAAGCGCGGGAGGTGCGGGATGGGACGAGGACGAGACGAGGTCCCGCTCATCTTCACCGCCGTGAGACCCCGCCGCCGCCCGCCGCCGCCGCCCTCGCCACACCTATTACACAACGCGGCACGGCGCCGTTGCCGGATCTACAGCCGGAGGAAGAACTTCCTCGCTTACGCTTCTCCGTCACGCCCGTCTGCGCCGCTCGCAGCCTCCGGGGTCCGTCCTGTTCCCTTACAAACGAAATGGTACGAATTCTGGTAGAAATTTTTTGACATAAACATAATTTCGCTAGTAACGAGTTTCAGCCTACTTATAATAAACAAATCCAACCAAAACCCAAATGAAACAAACACCAAAAGCACCAAGAATAAACCAAACACCACACAAACCTGACGAAGCCAAAACTATCATCCAGCCAGAAAATATCTGGAGGGACTCCTGAATCTCAAAGAAGCAAAATATAATTTATCTATTATGAATATTGCACCATTGCTTTATTTTTTAACTTTTTATGTCTTTACTTTGGCACATAAACGAAAAAAGCGTTAAGAAAAAGCGTTAAAAGAAAGCGTTACGGTTTATTTTCTGATGATTTCCTCTTACAACCGAGTTGTTGCTAGGGAAATGGTAGGTACTTCGTCGTTTTTCATCCCAACAAAATCGTTGACCATTTGTTCGAAAGCTCTCGATTCATCCAACCATATTATGTTAACTACTGCGAAGTGCGTGGCCAATAAGCTGAGTTATGAGCATGGTTATTTGAATGATTGTTTACACTCAGTTGATCCTTCTTAATAATTGGTATTGTGAACATGATTGCAACCACTTGTTAATTTTTGATGATTTCATTGAGATGGTGTTTCGATAATCTGATTCATAGCAGGTGATCCGAATATTGCGAGAACGGTTTGATTTGTGAAGCGGTGGTTAAAGCATTTTAATAGGTAATTTCGATACTTTGCACTTTAGGAAGCTATAATTTCATATGTAGCCTGTTTAGGACATTTACTTGACGATGCCCAGGGTCCGGATCAGCTGAGTGGCTCTTAGAGCTTGCTTACGAGTCTGCAACACAAATGAGTCTGCAGCTAAAGACATAAAATATTCCAATGTGTTTTAGACTCGTATGCAAGCGTTTCTGATGTTTATAATGATAACGTTTTTGTAAAATTTTGTAATAATTTGAACTGTTCAAATAAAAAACGACGTCTTCATTCGTACTTATTAAAACTCGCGAGTTAGATGGTTCGAAAGGAGTCGCCGACCATCAGTATAGTACAGGAAGCACTGAAGGAGGATGAAGTGTCGACTGGGTAAAACGTAAAACCGGCCTCAAACTCTTTTTTCAAATTTCGAAACAATAAAAATATGAAACAAGTCCATGTCAAAATTTGAAAGAACTCCCAGTAACAATAATGTGATATTTTACCACAAATGGTAGTTTTAATTTGAAAATATCCTTCACATATTAACTTCATTCTTACTTCACTATCCTTCATCATTCTTATTCACATCATACATATTACCATTCATTACTTCATTCCTTGCCGTTTTCCAGCATTATTAGGTGGACACAGCAAATGTCATATTTAGGATCGTTTTCTGCTGCAATTTTGCACAATGTAGACCAGGTGCTTCGAATAATATAGATGAAGATAAAAACGGTATAACCAAATCAACTGCTGAGAATTAATCATTGGTTACTGAGGAATATTAGAGAGGAAACCTATTGACCTGATTACCTCAGCAAAATGAGTTCCTGGAGTCATTAAATACCAACTTCAAACATTGAAATCACAAAATCATTGTCTTAGAATGCTTTTAGATTTGGTTTGTTCATTATTATATACCTCAGCCCGTCAACTTCCCAGATTTACCTGGTGGAATCTGGAAACATTTTTCTGTTCTATACTTCTGCATTGACTAGGTGCCTCGAATGGTGCAGATAAGAGGGAGAAACGGTTTAACCCAGTTAACTGCAATAATGAGTCGGAGGTTACTGTGGGATGTCGGAAGAATTGATCTCAGCTAGTTTAGCACAACTAAATGAACTCGTGGAGTCACGAAATTCCTAATTCAAACACAGCGGTACCAACAAAATGTGGTCATATTATGCTTTTTGACGTTGATTTTCTGGTTAATATACATCAGAGCCAACTAGGTTCCCAGAATTTCTCCAGCTTTACCAGGTGGAATCTGGAAATAATTTTGGCATCATTTTCTGTACTTACATATATAACTCTGCACTGAAAAGGTGCCTCGATTGGTACAGATGAGAGGAAAAAACGCTTTAACCCAGTTAACTTTTAAAAATGGGTCAGAGGTTACTGTGGGATGTCGAAGAGATAAGATCTTAGCTAGATAAGCACAGCTAAATGAACTCGTGGAGTCACGAAATTCCTGCTTCAAACACCGGTATCAATAAAATAATATATGGTCATATTAGGTATGCTTTTAGACGTTGATTTTCTGGTTAATATACATCAGAGCCAACTAGACTCCCAGAATTCCTCTAGCTTTACCTCATACAATGTGGAAATATTTTCATCGCTTTCTGTTCTATTATAATTCTGCACTTAGTAGGTGCCACAAATGGTGCAGGCGAGAGGAAAAACGGTTCGACCTAGTTAACTGCTAAAAATAGGTCAGGGGTTACTGCGAGATTTCGGTGAGATAAGATCTTAACTAGTTTAGCACAATGAACTCGTGGAGTCACAAAATTCCTTATTCAGACACTGATACCAATAAAATAAGGTCATATTGTGCTATTAGAAGTTGATTATCTAGTTGACATACGTCAGATCCCACTAAATTCCCTGTGTCTTACCAACTTTGCCTGGTGGATTCTGGAAATGTCTGTTCTCTTTTGATTCTGTACTGACTAGGAGCCTCGAATGGTGCAGATGAGAGGGAAAAACGGTTTAGCCCAGTTAACTGCTAAAAATGAGTCAGATGTTAATGTGGGATGTCGAAGAGATAAGATCTCTACTAGGTTAGCAAAGCTAAATGAACTCGTGGAGTCATGAAATTTCTAATTCAAACACAGCTGTACCAATAAACTATGGTCATATTGTGCTATTAGAAGTTGATTTTCTAGTTGACATACGTCAGAGCCCACAAAATTCCCTGTGTTTTCCCAACTTTGCCGGATGGAATCTGGAAATGTCAGTTCTCTTTTAATTCTGCACTGACTAGGTGCCTCGAATGGTGCAGATGAGAGGGAAAAACGGTTTAACCCAGTTAACCGCTAAAAATGTGTAAGAGGTTATTACTGTGGGATATCGGAGTGATAAGATCTTAACTGTTTAGCACAATGAACTCGTGAATTCACGAAATTCCTTCTTCAAACACTGGTACCAATAAAATATGGTCATATTGTGCTATTAGAAGTTGATCTTCTAGTTGACATAAGTCAGATCCCAGTAAATTCCTTGTGTTTTACTAACTTTGCCTGATGGAATCTGGAAATGTCTGTTCTCTTTTCATTCTGCACTGACTAGGTGCCTCGAATGGTGCAGATGAGAGGGAAAAACGGTTTAACCCAGTTGACTGCTAAAAATGAGTCGGAGGTTACTGAGGGATATCGGAGAGATAAGAACTCAACTAGTTTAGCATAATGAACTCGTGAAGTCACAAAATTCCTTCTTCAGACACTGGTACCAATAAAATATGGTAATATTGTGGTATTAGAAGTTGATTTTCTAGTTGACATAAGTCAGATCTCACTAAATTCCTTGTGTTTCACCAACTTTGCCTGATGGAATCTGGAAATGTCGGTTCTGCTATAATTCTGCACTGACTAGGTGCCTCGAATGGTGCAGATGAGAGGGAAAAAAGGTTTAACCCAGTTAACTGCTGAAAATGAGTCGGAGGTTACTGTGGGATATCTGAGAGATTAGATCTCTACTAGGTTAGCACAGCTAAATGAACTAGTGGAGTCATGAAATTCCTAATTCAAACACATCTGTACCAATAAACTATGGTCATATTGTGCTATTAGAAGTTGATTTTCTAGTTGACATACGTCAGATCCCACTAAATTCCTTGTGTTTTACCAACTTTGCCTGATGGAATCTGGAAATGTCTGTTCTCTTTTCATTCTGCACTGACTAGGTGCCTCGAATGGTGCAGATGAGAGGGAAAAACGGTTTAACCCAGTTAACTGCTAAAAATGAGTCGGAGGTTACTGTGGGATATCGGAGAGATAAGGCCCGGACACGATCACCTGAGCAAGATGCCCAGGAGGGGTAATCACAGCGATGATTCAACTCCCTGATCTCCCGCAAGCTCCGATCCGCCGTCCTCGGCCTTAAATTACGCTTTGCTCCGACGGCTTTACATCGAGGTGCTAATGCGATTCATCGGCTCTGCTCCTTTGGGAGGCTTTTTTCGCAACCGCAAAATTCTTCTGATCGTCAGTCCCGGGTTTACAGACTCTGTGAAGGATTTCAGTGTGCGCTTTTATGCGAGTGTGCACAGGCATGAAATATTTTCCCCACAAAAGAATTGCACTAGATGCTGGAGTTCTTGAGCCTTCAAGAGTAAGTAGACGGTTCTACATCTTGTTTCCTCTATCAAACTCTGAGAAAAGTGCAACCCTTCCTACTACTTTACAGCCTCGCATTCAATTTACAATGGTGCTAATGGTATTCATCAACTCAAGCCTGTGTTTCCTAACCTGGGGTACGCGGTCACTTAGATGAAGTTACGCAAAAAATATCCTGTAATGACGGATATGATGAAAAAAATTCAAGGACTAGTAGTAAGCAGGTTCTACGTCACATCCGTGATTATGGAAAGCGAGCCTCACTCAAATAAAGCACTCCAAGTTTTAGTGCGTTTTACTAATACGGAGTTTGTAGAAAGAGCTTTATCTTCATATGCCTTTAAGAAAATTCTATCTGGCTACTTTGCACAATGAGGCTGTATGTTATGCTGACGCCAGAAAAATAGCTCTTCCCGATCATGATGCTTGATCTTTATAACTACACTTTCAAGTCATTCATGTGGCGAGCATTCGTCCAGACCAATGAAAAACAAATAATTGAAGTTACATTTTCTACTGTTATTTTATTATTTCTTGTAAATAATACATCAACTTGTGTGAGATCAGCTATATGTTGTCAGAAAATCTACCAATCCTCATCGCGAAAATCCTCATTGAGGCCCTGTGTCAGTGTGAGCTATTAGTAACATTCTGTTACATTATTCAGCTGGAAAATGTTTTGTTTAACCTTTTATTTTATTTTTCCGCGGAAGTGGTTTCTATGATTTTACTTTTTATCTTGTGCCCGTCACTGTAACCAATCTTTTGTAACAATCTGTTGACTATTACAAATACATACAATACATACTATAACATATATACTATAACAATACAATACTGTACATACAATACATCATACGCCATTATTAAAAACACATACCGTAATGCAAGTCAAAACTTAAGAGTGTACTAGCGTTCCCCCCGCGCGTTGCTGCGCCCAAATTAAATTTGTTTATTGATCGTAATTTTAAACTGTTATTAAGAGGTGATTGGATGGACGGAAGCTTAGCCTTTGGATTCTGCCTTTGGTTTCTCCCTCCTCCTCATCCTCCTCCTCCTCCTCCTCCCTCACTCCTCCTCCTCCTCCCTCCTCCTCCCTCCTCCTCCTCCCCCTCCTCCTCCTCCTCCTCCCTCCTCTTCGTCCCTCATCCTCCTCCCTCCTCCTCATCCTCCTCCTCTCTCACTCCTCCTCCCTCCTCTTCGTCCCTCATCCTCCTCCCTCCTCCTCATCCTCCTCCTCTCTCACTCCTCCTCCCTCCTCCTCTCCCTCCTCCTCCTCCCTCCCCAACACCAATCTCACTCCTCCTCCCTCCTCTTCCTCCTCCTCCTCCCTCACTCCTCCTCCTCCTCCTCCTCCTCATCCTCACTCCTCTCTCACTCCTCCTCCCTCCTCTTCCTCCTCCTCCTCCTCTCTCCTCCTCCTCCCTCCTCCCTCCTCTTCCTCCCCTTCCACATCCCAATCCTCCCTCCTCCTCCTCCCTCCTCCTCCTCCCTCCTCCTCCTCCCTCCTCCTCCTCCTCCTTCGGTCTTGGCTTGGGTAGTTAATTTTGTAAACAATAAATTTCTAAAACCTGACACTGCACCCTTTTATGCCCTCTGGGTCAGAGCCCTTTGAACGGATTTGCACCAAACTTTACAGGAACAATCCTTGAATCATGCCTAATAATACCTGAAAGTTTCATTACAATCTGTCGAGCGGTTTCGGAGTCTATAGGCAACATACATACATACATACATCCTCTTTTATAGATATAGATTGTCAAAAGTGCCGATGGATTTCAAAATGTTTAGTGCAACATAACAAGCCAAAGAATCACTTGTTTCAAGGCAAAGATTTCACTTGTTACATTTTAATCCATCAATTGAAAGATCTAACCACAAAGAAATTGGATAACACCAGTGAAAAGAGAGTTGAAAGACGTGCTGATGGGGGGGTTACTCAGCTGTAATTTCACTTTTTCAGTACTACCTAACCTTTATTTTGTTGAATCCATTAAGTTTTGAGCTAAAATTTGCAGTCAGGGATTATCATTAGGACGTCGGGGATAAATCGAAAAGTTCTGAGATATAATCAAAAACTATAAGCTGTTTAGCTTCAAAGTTCACACAGTAAGTTAATCAGAGTGAATAAGTGGATCGGGAGGGGGGGGGGGGCAGGTTTAATTTCGGTTCTGTTACAATTAAAGGAGTTACACATTCGGGGGTTAGGTCACGGATAAAATAAACATATTCTACAAACAAAAATATTTTTGTTTTTTGACCCTCTAGTTCGAATGTTTCCCTGGAACATTGTTGTAGAGTACTCAGTGGAAATTATTCCACCAAAAATACAAGATTAAAATATCATAAAATTGGATTATTGTGTATATTATATGTTTGAATACGTTACCAAGTTTCGAGCTCACTCTAACATGAATACTTACCTGCAACAAAGGAAACAAAAGTCAAACCAATAGAAGAGACAGTAGGCACATATAACGTTAAGTTTTATATGGTAGGCAGGCACAAATCAAAAAACGAGTTCCACTATCTGCTTTACAAGCAAATACGATGTTACATGGATATGTCTTTGATTGGGGATTTCATAACGGTTGTCCTCGAGAGTTGCAAACAAATCCTTTAACTTTAAACCAATCCCTGGGCCGCATGGCCGCATCCCGACTAATTCCAACAAAACAACGGTTTACTTATAGAAATGTTGAAAATAACTGTGGAGAGAAGCCACTACAATGAGTTGTTGTTAACAGTCGACTGTTGTCAAGAGGATGAAAATGTTTCCTATGGAGTGGAGTAAATGATGCTATTGCTTTACGCTAAGAATATTGTAACCGGCTTATTAAAATTGTTTACAGTACAATCGGCTTAGTTTAGGAATGTAGCCAGGTAGCCAGGTACGTAAGGAGGGGGAAATTGGTAGCTTGAGATGTGAACATTTATCACATAAATCAAACGCTTTCCAACGACTGGCGAACGATTTATGTGCGATGAAAACTGCGGAAGTTCCATTCCCCTAGCAACGGCTGGGTTGTACGTGAAAAACACTGAAATTGTGACACAAATTTTGCGTGACGGAAATTTTTGGTTGACCCCCCAGAGCAAAGACATATATATCCATGTCAATAAACTAAATAGAGATGGGGTTAATCATTAAGTCCGTTATCCGCTGCATAAATAAAAGTTGACACAGATTCAAATCACAGTAACATCAGGTATTCCAAACAATCCGTTACGTAATGTCCGAATTGCGTAACACTTAGGTATGAATTATTTTCGTAGCCTTGTCACCTCGTGTTTCACGGTATCTCTCGCCACTTTGGTACTGTCAGGTGTCGTGCAATGTCAAACCCTCACACAATAACACGCTTGCCCGCCAAACATCCGTGTGACACACTATTATTCCAATATTTTTCACAATATGTAATGCGTTTCATAGAAATGTGAAAATCCGAATTATTCCATCAAAATAAATATCATGGGGAGGTATGAACAGAAAAAACGTACCAGAATTTATAAGAAGCGTGATGATTTTTTTCTTGGAGTATAGATAGTTCAGTCGTTGTATTCTTGATATATAGTACATACAGTTTTAGGCAATTTAAAATCATTCAATCTAGAATTTTGATTGAACTCAAAAAGTATAATTTGTCGAAGATCATTTCAGAATGGGAACACACGGGAACAGCTATCTACTCTCCTTAAACTAAATCAGGAGGGTGGCACAGGCAGAAATTAAATGGTGATTTACTGGTAACGCAGATTATTGAAATATAACTGGTTAGAATTTTATAATGGAGCCTTGTGGAGAAATAAATATAAATATACAAACAAAACAAGTGACCAGCGTTTCACAGGGCCTCAACATGTTACAACATTGGATGATGACATTCTATTCGAAAAGGGAGAAATAATTCAGTGGAATAATTTTCAGTATGCCGATCAATAAGGACTAAGTACCTAAGGAGAGCAATAATTACGATTTAATTTTTCGAATTGAATAGATGATAGCAAAATTTTTTAACCAGCTGTAGGTATATATCTTATGTTTATTATTATTATACCAATTAATTTTGGTCAAGAGTATACGAGTATACATTGGGGGTGTGCCCTAGGGTGTGAGGATTCAAATAAGTACAGTATCTGCCTTGGAAGAGCCTACTTAGATGGTTTCGCAAAGGACTCCGAAATCCTGCGGTAGTTTGGTGAATGAAAAAGTTGACTGGGTTGCTAAAGAGAACTATATGGAACAGCAGGATAAATTTTCAACTGCTGACTAACTGACTATACTCTACTCTTGCGGATTAACCATGTACAGAACAATCTGCACTTACTGCTGAGAGAAGGTGAAAGCCAATGACGGGGAGAGAAATTAAGAAATGCCGAACCTGGACCCCCCCTCCGCGTAAAAAGAAAGTAACTTTTTTCAGGATACAGATCGAACATGATTACCCTCATGAGTTCCTGCATGTAATCAAAGAGAAGTCTATTTCGATTTGCCCCGTATGCGATAACAATAATAGTGAGTTGGATGGGAGCCATATCTACTTCTTTCCACGACGGTTGATTGTTTCAATGTTATGTAGCCCTTCTGCGCAGATCACAGCTTTGTGATGATTAAATAAGAACAAAAGAAAACTCATGTCTCTAAATTAACACCCTAATAATTGCATAGCAGTAGGATAGTTCAAACAATTGAACGATTCCACAACCAATATCCAAAAAAAAACGTTAAAAGTAAAATGACCCGACTTTTCCATCTTTATTGTTTCCAATTCCTAAGGATGCAAAATATTAGCAATCGCATTTAATCCATTTAAACTAAACATAGGAGAAAGAAAACGATTCTCAATAACTAATTTAAATCGAATTGGTTGGGTACCATTGTCAAATTCGACATTAAGAACGGTAAAGGAGTGTGACTGCTCTGTGTTCTTTAATGATGCATTATGTGCAACTATCAGGTATTGCCCTCCTATTTTCTTTCAGGGATTGTGCTCGGATGTCGAACTTAAGGTCCCCACACAATAGACAGAAACAGGACAAGAACCGGACGGGAAATTTATATACCTAATTTACCGTAACAGCGGCAGCAATGCGACCAATGGCCCTCGGTACAGTAGGCAAGAACAGGACGGGAAATAGCCGCGGGACGGGGCAGGCAACAGACGGTAAACGTCGCGTCCTGGCACCTGACGTTTCCCATCCTGTTCCTGCCCCTGTCCTGCCTTCTATGTGGAGAGGCATAGAACGCGACAGCTGCCCCTAGACGCGAATCCAGAGATCCCAATTTGGATCCAAACTTACACTAGATAAAATGCGATTCAATGTGCAATAAATACTTCCCTCGTTTCAAATGGTTGTCAACATATTTTCTCAACCCTACTTTATATTAAAAAGTTCATTAAATAATAACTTTACTATTAGCAGAGGCTACTTCACGAACTGACCAACGATTTGAGGAAAGGTGTTAACAGACAGAGGAGTTAGGTAAAATTTCCAACTCCTCAGTGAATACCTACAGCGAGTCTTTTGGGAGCGGAAAATAGCTCACCGCATAAATATGTGCAGCTGCCTAACCCAAAGAATCAACGTACCAATAAATAGCCCTGAGCTCTACTTCAAGGTGGCCATATTTTTACCATTTTTAGAAAATTTAATTTCGCAGTTTGAAACTCGATTCTGTTAAGACGTGCTAAAAGTAACGCCTCTAAAAGGAATACCATCAAACTTGGGAAAATTTTGTGAGAACGATGTTCTAAAAGCTGTTGAAACACAGTGGAGATGACTTAGCCTCAGTCCTTGAGCTATGAGCTGAGCTTTCTTTATGAAAGATCACTGGAGAATAACCCCTACAACGGATCTACCAAAAAAATTGCGTGGAAAAGCTTTCAAAATGCAACAGGTCCTTCTTTCCTAACATCGGTGTCCTGATACAAATATTTGCAACGTTGCCTATGACAACAGCGCCGACAGAAACGAATTTCACAACTTTAAAAACAGATTAAAAACATACCTCCGTTCTACAATGTTTGAGGATCGTTTGTAAGGGCATGCCTTGGCCATCATCCGCAAAGAACACATAACAGAAATTCAAGAAGTACCTACTGAAATATTTCGCCATGACGAAATCTAGGTAGGAGGATTTAGATAAGTTTTACTAGATACGTTTTTGCATACATTTCAAATAAAATAAAAATATTCAATTATATGACGAGTTTAATTGTTAATGTCATTGCCACATTACTGTATTAACTTGATTAAGAATAAGCCGCCTAGTTATCTTTGTTGTATATTCTAAGAAGCTTTATTTTATTTTATTTCTTTTTGTAGGTAGGGAAGCCAACTCGGAAATAACAACTCAAAATCATACCAATCCAATAAGTGGGTACCTACCTATTGTTGGGGTCCCTTAAACCCCGTTTCAGAATGTAAGAAATTACACTTTTTGTACGTCAAAATGCTTTACCCCCGACCCCCCCCCCCCCCCCCCTTGTGGCCATTAGCCCCTCTCTATACTAGATCCTGGATCAGCGCCACTGGCTGCCGCCGTAAATTTATAATTTATAAATTAGGTATACAAATTTCCCGCATTTTGTCCTGTCTTATTCCTACCTAGTCTGCTAGGATTTTTAGAGGTCTACCCAACCACCAATTAAGAAATTATCAGGAATAGAGCGTTCGACACCTGGGTATGTGCAATCTCCCGGATGAGACTGGAACTCTCACATACTCGTTTTAAGGTTTTTGAGACAAATATAATGGCTACGCTTTGGGTTGGTTAAAAATGATACCTATTGTGATTGAATTACGAGAATGAAATATTAAAGAATAAAATACATGCGGATAAAAGATGGAAAATAATTATATAACAAGCAAAACATTGTATAAGAAACTTCAATAATAATTATGTAACTATAGAATGTTCAACAGATATGCCTTCTTAAGCACGCATTTAATTTGATCTATGGATACTATAACGTCTGAGATTCCTAACCCCAGAAAGAGTTTTACTCTTCAGGGTTAGTAGCATTTGTATCCTTTATTTCCTTAGCTGTCAGTTAAATCATCAGTCTTTTATATACTAATAGCTAATATTGATTTATTAGATATTCTTAAACATTTGACGATACTGTATAGTTTGTATAAATTAATTTTCAAATACATGCATTCTTTAAAAAAATAGAAAAAACAAATAACAGGGTCTTTTATATAGATTAGGGAATCTAAATGTGAACAACGAATGAGCGTTTGAAATACTTGCACAATTTAATCGTCGGTGTAATTCAAGAAACCATTTGATTCTGAACTATCAGATCCGTAATAACATTACACTTTACCTACCAGTATTGCCTCAGTAACAGTGTTCACATAATTCCAAACTTATCAAATGGATCTCTTAATGATGGATCGGCAGAAGGTTGGCATTTAATTCCGAAATAACGGTTCGAAGGTGGAGAACGCCCTTTTAAAAGCCGGTGACGCGATGAAAAAAATGCCACCTGATAACGCCCAACTTACAAATAGAGGGCTGAATATTTAAAAACCCGTTGAAAAAACCACCCGAGCATTAGTGCTATCTAGAGTTTCTCTAATGCCTTCTAACGCCTCCGGGAAGATCGCATTTTACTCCAAATGAGAAATGACTTTTTAAAAGACCCCGAGAGAAAGAGGAATGAGGAGAAATGAGAACGAGAAGAGGAGAGAGAAAAGAAAGAAGCGAGACCCGCGGGGCACTTCCTTTCCAGTAGCTGTGATAAGTAGAATTCCTTTTAGCGAATTTTCGTAGGAAATGAAGCTATTGCAATAGCTCAAAAATTTTAAAATCAAAATTGTCGAAAATGTTCTTCATTGAAATCCGTTTGGATACATTCTGATACGAATCCTAGAGTTTAACATTTTGTCATATATACAGGGTGCGGCAGAGAGGACGGACGGTTTAAAAAAAATCATGAAATAGTTAATTTTTACTCAAAAACAAATTTATTGATGCAAGCAGGTTCGCAAGGGAATATCATTTGAGACAGTCAAGTGTGAAAAATCACATCAGGCATGTGGTGGCCGAAATTGTTGATGCAGTGCTGGAGGCGTTGTTGGGCGTCATCTCCAACGTACTCTCTCAACTTGGGCGACTTCCACACGAATTGCGTCCTTCAATTCGTCCAGAGTTCGGGGCTTGTTCTCGTATACTCTAAGCCTTGAGGTGTCCCCATAAGAAAAAATCGCATATGGATAAATCTGGGAACCGAAAGGGCCAATGAACATCGCTAAACCTGGAAATAAGGCGACCAGGGAAGAGAGGGCGAATATCGTCCATTGATGCTCTGGCTATGTGGGCGGTCGCCCCATCCTGCTGGAACCACAAACGTCGGGTTGGAACACGTCACCGTCGTAATTCAGGGAAAAAGAAGTTGGTGATCATTACGACGTAGCGTTATGTTGGAAAGAGTCTACGCGAACTTCCAAGAACGCCTCCAGCACTGCATCAACAATTTCGGCCACCACATGCCTGATGTGATTTTTCACACTTGACTGTCTCAAATGCCATTTCCTTGCAAACCTGATTGCATCAATAAATTTGTTTTTGAGTAAAAATTGACTATTTTATGATTTTTTTTAAACCATCCGTCCTCTCTGCCGCACCCTGTATATACTAATATGTCCTTCCGGACGATAACTCTCCTTAGGATTGAAATAAAAATTTCATTCTTGCGCCAAATCAAGGTTTCCAAACAAAAGGATGAGTTCGTTGGCCAGCATTTTTTCAACACATTAAATTGGTCAAATTCCACAAATGTGCTAAAAAATCACGGAAAATGGCTATAAATCGTTACATTTATATTTTTAGCAGAATTTTAGCAAACATTTGTTTATTAAAAGTGACCTAGAAAATTAAAGAATTATGCAGAAATTTATGCTGACAAATTTACTTCAATTTCAATAATATTCGCCGAAGAATGGATAAATACTACCAAAAAAAGATAAAAATCCAAATTCTTTTCTTTTGATTATAAAAAATGATTTAGAACGAATTTTGTTGCCATAAAATTGGTAGTGAACATTTACTTTTCACTTGAAGTTCTGAAATTTCAAAACACTTTACCATAATATAGTATATGAAAATACGCGCTTACAATGCTGATGACTGGAACGCAAGAATTTGCTTCATTTTATAAGTTTCAATCTGTTCAAATTCGTTCAATATTTTAGGATTAACGTTTAAAAATAAGTAGGTTTACTGACTGCCACGCTTCATATAAACTACATGACCAAAAATTATGAAGTGTTGAGTCGAAATAGCGCAGAGGCCAATACTCGTCTTCGAAACTTATAAGTTAGATCAACTCTAAATAGGGTTCTAGGGTTTAGAAATGTCTGGCAATAAGTTCATATTTTAAAAATGAACAATTAGTGTAAGGTAGTGTTTTGTGTTGAACAAAGTTCAACTCAAGGACTCCAATAAGATCACGTTTGGAATGTTACAGTGGATTAGTACAGCGCTCTTTACAGCCCACTTTAGCTCTACATTTTTAAGAAGTACTCGTATAAGTATCGCAAATGTCGTTGTGTGATATAATTTCAAGAGATCAACATTAACTATGGAATGGAAGTAATTTCACAAAATGGGATTACAGACGTATGAAACAGTGATACATACTTCGTACTGGTCTTGTGTTCTAAGTTCAAGAGCTCTGCAATAGTAGGCAGGGCGGAGGTCGTGGGTTCTGGTCCATATGTAGGAATGAAAGGAAAATCCGGGAAGTCCGTTTGAAGGAGATATTCCCCCACCACATTTGGAGAACCGCAATGGTGTAAACACAAGTGTGTAAGTGATGAAAATCGACCAATCCGATGAAGAGGCGTCTCTCTCTCAAACGGAGCCAAATCTCGTGAGAGGATCGGATTATTGGCTCGGCCCACATTGTAGGATATCATGCATTTTGTAGCTTGGCATATTTTGCACGCGGAGCGTCTTTTTGGGAGGATATCACATATTTTCGGTGGTCTAGGAGGAAACATTTAGTATGCACGGACTGCTCACGATGATCTCCGTCTTTTCATTGGACTTGTATATGTCCGAGAGAAGCTCCCGGTCAAATTTAAATTTGCCAGGGTGAACAGGAGAGAATTCAGCTCCCATAGCTAATCAGGATATAACCCCTAATTTTTCTCATCTCTTGATGCCATAGATAAGCTCCCTATAGAATTTCACATGCCTGAGGTGGATAGGAGATGATTTAGCCAACTCAGCTGATCAGAATTAGCCCATCAATTCATTCGTCTCATAATGTCCCAGAGAGTCCCCTATTGAATATAAACTTCCTGGAGTTAATACCTTCCGTAGTTTCATTATACTTTTGTTGTCTATGAATTTTCTACGATAAACAGGAGAGAATTTATCTCACTCAGGTGATTAGGGAAGAGGACTTGGTCGTAGCGGCACCAAAACAACAAAAGACACTTCGTCAGATCAAATGTAGCCTATGTTTCAAACTTGATCAAAATTAACCCAGTTGAACTGGTTGAAGTAGGTGGGGAAAAAGCGAGGTGTGACGAGAAAAAAATAAACAAATCAAGTCCGAAAATTTGCACCTTGACGCCTTGTTTTAGCTTATATAGAATCCATCTACACCGTTACATACTTTGCCTCAGACGAATCAGGGGGGATGTCCCAGCCAGGGTTTGCAAAGAAAATTAAATTTGAGCAGACACGATGATGTCAGGAGGAGGCCAAAAATGGGCCGAAGTTCTACTTTGTTACTTATGCCGGCGCGTCTCGTTGAAATGGTTTATTGAAAGCTTGGCGATGCGAATGCGATGTTTTATTGAAAGCTTGGCAATGCGATTGCAATGGTTTATTGAAAGCTTGGCAATGTAAGACTAATAGTTTCGCTTGATCACTTGATATATCTGCAATTTTGAAACGAACCTCAAGCATACCAACAGACAGGTACTGTTCACGGAAGTCTCTCTTAATAGTCAATCATTTGGGCATAAGTTTCCAAGGGGCTTCCAAGGTGCGATAAAAGATTGAAAATCCTCTGGATAGAAAGAAGAATGTTGGAGAAATAAGAAAGCGAAAGGGAGTGGAGAGAGGAGACAAAAAGGCGTGATCAGTGGGTTCTTCTTTCCTTGCGCGTGGAATGGAAGGAATTTCTCTTGTACGGCTTCCCGACCTCGCATTGTTGATACCACGGCCAGCCAATCCATAATCCGATGCAAATACATTTATATTAGCACATGACAACATACTCAATGAAACTAATCCCCGAACGGTATGAAGGCTTGCCCGGTAGGAAGCGGTATTGTCGGCGCGGACCTTGACGAGTGTGGGGGGTGTGTTCGATACCTACTGCATGCCATCAAAATTGCTTTTGTGCACCGGTTGAACGATTTTTCTCTTTTTTGCAACGGCATCACAATGACAGGGCGCTGTCGCTTTTAAATGAACAATCATAATGATTTATCATTAGGATGCAATGACGACATGAAGCCTGATAAATGGATACATACGGCATTAAATATAAGGCAATTATTTCAACTACTATTGTACAGGGTGGTCCCAAACGTAACGGTCTTAGTTTGAGGTCTTATGGGGAATGTCACGCTGATCACGAATGTAACACATATTAAGAATCTGTGAATACATTTTGACCACTTTTTTCGAGGTTTTTAGAGTGTTTTTGGGCAAAAACCACAGAAATCATCTAGAAAATCGAAAAAAAGCTTCGAAATAAACGTTGTAGGAAACTAAATTTTGCGTTGAATAAGATCAACGCCAGCTCCCAAGATCCTACCAACAATTTTTGGCGAATTTTAGAAATTTTGGTCTGTTGATAAACTGCTTGATAGGAGCGGGAATGTAGGCAGGTAGCATAAACTCAAAATTTCTACAACGGTTATTTGAGGTTTTTTCTCGATTTTCTGAATAATTTCCGTGTTTTTTGCCCAAAAACACTCAAAATACCTCGAAAAAAGTGGTTTTTGCGAGAAAAAAAAAGTGGTCAAGATTTATTCAGGAGTGGATTCAAGATTTATTCAGGAGTGGATTCATATGTGATATAGTCGTGGTCAGTACGAAATTTCCCATAAGACCTAAAACAAATTCCGTTACGTTTGGGACCACTTATTGGTGCTAGTTAAAATAATATAAAAAAATGTTAGGTGGTTGCTAATCATCCTCTTGGTCTCAATCTCAATGATTAGCGACTGATCCCAGAAGGTTATCGGAATTTATTTTGATAAGTTTGTAACTATTGAAGCTGCTACGACATATAGTGAAACATTTTCTCTCTACAAAATTGAGAAACAGTGCACTATCACTTTTACTGTTAGGGGAAATACCAACTACCACACTCTGAGAATGACCGTTCCAAATGTCAGCATTTATAGCAAAATTCAGCAAAGTTCAGCTAAATTAGCAACATTTGCTGATTAGAATGATATCTCAAGTTCTAATTGTTTTATCATACTCAGAGGGTCCCCGCCCAAAAATTCTGTAAGTATAGATACATCGGGAAAGCTGAATAGAAAAAAAAGCTAAAGAGCCCATTCAGCCGATTAAAATGGTTTTTCAAGTTGTAATATTTATACGCTCCATACCCAAAGACGTCCCGTTCCACTTTTTTTAGCAACTTAAATTCGATTGGAACTAAATGAGATACAGAGTTTACTCTGCTGATTAGGGTGATTCTTCGAATTTTAATTATACTCCTACCAAAACCCAAAGACATCCCGTTCCAAAGTCCAGTATCTCACGTTGAATAGGATCCAAATTAGTTTCAGAGTTCACTCTGCTGATTAGAGTGATTCTTTAAGTTGAAATAATAAACTACCTCACCCGTCTCTTCGTCTCTTGATGTCATAGAGAGGCGTCCTATCAAATTTCAGCATCCTACAGTGAAAAGGAGAGAATTCAGCACGCAGCTGATCAGGGAAGACCCTATCACTTTATTCGTCTCTTGATGTCCCATAGAGGCTCCCTGCCAAATCTCAACATTCTAAAATGATAAGGAGAGAATTCAGCTAGCTCAGCTGATCAGGAAAAAGACCATAATGTCATTCGGTTCTTGATGTCCCAGAAAGGCGCTCTGTCAGATTTCAACATCCTACAGACAAAAGGTAAATATAGATAAATCAGAATGTTACTACTATGACTACGTTTGATTGACCGCATGCCTCAGAAAGGATCCGTTTCAAATTTCAGCATCGTAGGCCGATTAGAAAAGAAGTAGGCTTCAGAAATCTTCTATTCTTCTAACTGAGTTAGTTTTTCAGTTACATTGTTCCTTGTGTAGTGTTTTAAAATCGAAATTTCTTGTGCAATGTTATAATAATAAAGGTGAAATATATATTGTAGTTGCAATTTAATTGCGAAATACAATTCATTTTCCCTATCTACAAAAATGGAATTCCACAAAATTACTAGTGACACCATCCAAAAATTCAGAACTTCAGAAATCCCTAAGCTGATCAGGGTGGTTCCCGTCTTGGCAATTTTATATTCTGTATGTCATAGAGAGACACCGTTTCAAATTTCAGCACTGTAGGTACAATTCGGAAAGGATTAGTCTTAGGCCACTTTTCAGCTGATCAGAGGTCTCAGCTGAAATATTCTTTGTTGCATGTTCTGCTACCTATAGCTACCAAATATACCTACATACCAAAATTTCATAAAAACGCTTGCATACGAGTCTGCAACACATTGGGACATTTCATGTCTTTAGTTGCAGACTCGTATGTGTTGCAGACTCGTATGTGTTGCAGACTCGTATGTGTTGCAGACTCGTATGTGTTGCAGACTCGTATGTGTTGCAGACTCGTATGCAAGCTCTAAGAGCCACTCAGCTGATCCGGATTGGGCATCGTCTAGTAAATTTCCTAAAGAGGCTACATACAAAATTACAGCTTCAAACAAAATTACAGCTCAATGAAATCATCAGAAATTAGCAAGCGGTTGCTATCATGTTCACAATATCAATTATTGAGAATGATCACCTGTGTGTAAACAATTATTCAAATAACCATGCTCATAACTCAGCTTGTTTGCCACGCACTTTGCAGTAGTTAACATAATATGGTTGGATAAATCGAGAGCTTTCGAACGAATGGTCAACGAATTTTGTGGGATGAAAAACGACGAAGTACCATTTCCCTAGCAACGACTCGGTTGTAAGCGGAAATTATCAGAAATTGAGCATATTTCGTTACGTAACGTAACGTGACATAACGAAAATTTGGTTGTGTGCCATAGCAAAGACATGAAATGTCAAAACTGGATTCTAGAGCCACTCAGCTGATCTGGGATCGGTCAGTTGTGTTCAAAAGTCCCTCAATGGCCCACATACCAAATCTCAGAATCGTGGGATCATTAGGGAAAAAAAACTGGATTCTAGAGCCACTCAGCTGATCTGGGATCGGTCAGTTGTGTTCAAAAGTCCCTCAAGGGCCCACATACCAAATCTCAGAATCGTGGGATCATTAAAGAAAAAACTGGATTCTAGAGCCACTCAGCTGATCTGGGATCGGTCAGTTGTGTTCAGAAGTCCCTCAAGGGCCCACATACCAAATCTCAGAATCGTGGGATCATTAGGGAAAAAACTGGATTCTAGAGCCACTCAGCTGATCTGGGATCGGTCAGTTGTGTTCAGAAGTCCCTCAAGGGCCCACATACCAAATCTCAGAATCGTGGGATCATTAGGGGAAAAAACTGGATTCTAGAGCCACTCAGCTGATCTGGGATCGGTCAGTTGTGTTCAGAAGTCCCTCAAGGGCCCACATACCAAATCTCAGAATCGTGGGATCATTAAAGAAAAAACTGGATTCTAGAGCCACTCAGCTGATCTGGGATCGGTCAGTTGTGTTCAGAAGTCCCTCAAGGGCCCACATACCAAATCTCAGAACCGTGGGATCATTAGGGAAAAAACTGGATTCTAGAGCCACTCAGCTGATCTGGGATCGGTCAGTTGTGTTCAGAAGTCCCTCAAGGGCCCACATACCAAATCTCAGAATCGTGGGATCATTAGGGAAAAAACTGGATCCTAGAGCCACTCAGCTGATCTGGGATCGGTCAGTTGTGTTCAAAAGTCCCTCAAGGGCCCACATACCAAATCTCAGAATCGTGGGATCATTAGGGAAAAAACTGGATTCTAGAGTCACTCAGCTGATCTGGGATCGGTCAGTTGTGTTCAGAAGTCCCTCAAGGGCCCACATACCAAATCTCAGAATCGTGGGATCATTAGGGGAAAAACTGGATTCTAGAGTCACTCAGCTGATCTGGGATCGGTCAGTTGTGTTCAGAAGTCCCTCAAGGGCCCACATACCAAATCTCAGAATCGTGGGATCATTAGGGAATCTCCGCGTAACGCTCCCCGCGTGACGCTCCCCCGCGTGACGCTTTTTCATTTATGTGCCATAGTAAAGACATAAAATGTCAAAAATCATATAGCCAAATTTCAGCTATAATCATATAGGTACCTACCTACCTCACTTCTACGAATCATAATAATCATTGAGCATATTTCGTTACGTAACATAACGAAAATTTGGTTGTGTGCCATAGCAAAGACATGAAATGTCAAAATTAGTCAAGCCGTATCAGAGGAATTTGAAAAATAACACGTGGCTCGATATTTTTATACATATAGAAGAGAGAAGAACATAATTATTATATAATACAGCATTTTGCAATCAATCTAACTATAACATTCCATCCATATAACTTTTTAGCTTTTGAAATCGAATAAAAACATATATTGTAATCATACTGGGACGTATCATCAAAAACTGTATTTGCTGTAATAAATTACACTATTAACGGACGAGCCCAATACAAACGGGGTAAGATGCGAGTTCACGATCTTCGAAATTGTTTGCGACTAAACTAAACCTCCCAGATATAATCGGCCTTGCGACCGAAGGCCTTCGCCCGACTGTCCGATGCAACTCCTCATCAAAACCGCCATCGGAACAAGGTGTAGTGTGGAGTCTACCATTCATCCAGAATATTAAACAACGCCCGTTATTAACGCGTCATGACGATGCATAAAGCTCCTTCGGCTCGGGAATTATCAAATCGGCTCTCCAAGGTGGGGCCGAAGCGGAGGCATATCGCTTGGTTGGGAAGGGGCCTTGGAAACGTCTCTCGAACCCTCCCGACCGTCCTGAATAAATTTATCATCTTCTTCGTATGGAAATGCGAGGGCTTTTGTCCTGCTGAGCTCCTTTTCGTCGGGGTTTTTTATTTTTTCGAATGACCAGAGACGGATGTTGCGAAACAAAATGTCCTAGTACCGCATGACCTCATGCGAGAATTGTTTCCGAGGAGCTAAAGCATTGTGATTACATTCAAATAAATTGTGCGTGTTGTGTTCAGGATATTCTACCATAAACTTCTTGTTGCCATAAAATCTTACGTAAACATAACATTTTAGGGAAGGTAATTACTAGAGAACCATCTTTCTTTGGGAATAAAGTCTCCTCGAAACATGACTACATGGTGAGTCAAAACGCCTGCTCATGGTAGCAGAGTTGTGTGTGGCAAGTACAGGTAGCGGCCTGGCTGGAAATGAACGTTAAGAAACGGGATATATACAGGACAAATATAAGAGGCAAATGCGTCGGTGCATGTTGGAAAAAAGCGCCGTTGCTTTGTCCCAAAAGCGCCCGTCCCTGTGAGATGAAAGCGCTGGAGTTAATATTGCACTTCATTACCTACCTACTCCTTACTTTCTAACAATCTGAAGTTATTAGGTTTTGTTTTCGTGCGTCGCTACAAGACCACCAAACTATGCACATCATTCTGATTCATATGCCCATCTAATCTATAATTTACTAGGATTGATTTAAAATTTTTATATATTTGTGAGATGCGCGAGCTCGCGAGTATCTAGACCAACAAACCATGCACATCACCTGCACCATGCATATTATACGCATAATATAAATTATAACAATTTCTCTGCATCGCTAGGTGCTATAGGCAGAGGCCCGTAATTAGCTGACAAGTCCTGAATTGCTGCTTGCTTACACTATTTGGAAACCTTTGGTAACAATTTGGAACCTATCCTTCAGTTGAGCGACCATTTGGCATTTGGCTCCTACAAGCAATCTAGCGAGGGAAAACAGTAGCTCTTATCTCTATGGACGCTCTGTCCCTCTTTCGAACTCCTGTAATACTCATGCTGTGATGGGGTAACTCAGCTATGGAAGTACAGCAGAGGGAGTTGGTAGATATTTCCTTGGATCGGGTGATCTCCCAATCTTGTAACCAGACAAGGCAAATGGGTAGGATCTACCCTGGAAACTAGGATGAAAGAAGAATAGACGTTGTCGCAGCACTAACAACCAGCACCCCAGTTGAGATTGGATTGGCGGGAGCAATGTTCAATAATCTTGACAATTCAACCTTCTTCTGCAATACCCGTTTAGGGGTCTGTGGGTTCGGGCCTAATAGTTAAATATTTTGATCTCGAGGGGAAAGGCTCCTACATGCCAATCCCACATGAGTTTTGTCAATCACAAAAACTTGGTTGCCAAACCTGAATAGTTTGAAAGTAAGTACGAGTTAGAATGTACCGCAATCTTTGGATCAACACAAGTGCTTTCATAAGCAAAGTCACTGATTGTTTGTATGATTTACTCTCCTGACTTTTTCCACCCCAACTGCTTGTAGTTGGCGCCTTGGTGTGGGGAAGGGGGCGAGAACCGAAGCTCCTCTCAACTACACCACTGATCCATTATAGTAATTGTTACTATTATAATGAGTTATTCTGTAATATATTAGTTACACTATGATGAGATTTCACTTGGAAACAGAGTTAGAGACCGTTTCAGCATTCACTCTTGATCTTCATCTTCAATATATTCTCCAAGTTGCTGGGATGGCTGAAACACGTCTTCCAAAAATTGTGGCGAGGGAAGTAATAGCTCTGAAGGTTTTCTGGGCAGAGGAATTTGAGCTCCTGGCACAGAGGACGAGTTTGCTGAACTTTTTTGTCTACCCTTGACGTCTCGATTCTGAAGCAGGACATCATACAGATGGGCGATAAAGTTCGAGAAGACAAGAGGCGCCTCTTTCAGCACCGTGCGGAGGTCTCAAGCAGGTTCACGCTTTATAATCGGTTAGATCCAAACGTAAAATGTGCAAGTTTCTCCACTCACGTTCTGCTCAGTGATATAGACAGGAGATGGCTCTTCAAACTGCGTTGTGAATTGGTCAATGTAAACGCAAAGCCTTTCGACACTGAACGCTGTGAAGAGTGTTCTTTGTGTAGTTTGCATGAGAGGGAAGACCTTCATCATTTTCTATGTGTGTGCCCAGTCTTATCCGAGTTTAGGTGGATTGCCTTCGGAAGGGGCACTATAAGTGTAGATGAAGCCAGCGTACTGCTTGATGGATCAGGTTGGGGTGCATTGGCGCAGTTTGCACGATTGGCTTGGCGCTACAGACTGTTGTTAGTCAGGGAGTTCAATTTCTGAATATACCAAATCCTATATACCAAATCTTGAGGCCACCCTGCTTAGGCCCCGTTTTCTAAAACAGATTTATTTTTCTTTATTACCTAGCATGTTTTAATTCATTTGCGTGGACACCATGCGTTCTAGAATAGGTACTATTTATTTGTATTTTTTAGTAGATAGCAATGTTATTTACTTTATACCCCAACTTCCGACAGACGGTTGACACCATGTCATAATGTTTATTGTAATACGTATTTACTGATTTTTGTGATGTGGATTTTATTTATAATAAACTATTTTCTTCTTCTTCTTCTTCTTCACTATGATGAGATAAGACGTAGTTCCAACTAAATGTGAAGACGGTGAATATTTTCAGCTAAACTACTCCTAAATTTAGACAATCGCTGCACGATCAGACGTGGGAGAGGAGTCTATAACACCCCTGTTACTCAGGTTTTGACACCATTTTGAGAGGCATCTTTTCAGAACTCTTTGTAATTTTATTTCGAAATAGTACCCATTTGTATCCAATAGTAGTGTATTTATTTTAATATGAAAATGCTACGCTGAGTATAAGTCATGGCTCGTAAAAATGGGCTAATTCTATAGTGAATCCACAGTTCGTGAAGTCAGACGACAGAAGAATCTATGTGAATTGGTAGCTACCGACTCAACAAAGCCCAACCTCCACCTCAGCTTGGAAAAGTGGTTAGATGTTCTTTACGAACCTTTTTATCCGATCGTAAAAACGTCAAGACAATAAAACAGGGAAAAAGAACCTCCCATTTCGGGCTTCCTTCCCGTGTTCCTCCCGCATCACAGAGCGAGAAAGAAAACACGATCACGTCGCCTCCCATAAATCCGGGCGTCATAAAAATCTGGTTTCCAACCTCATTTCCTGGATAGGAGAGGTTTACTGTCGCGGGATTTCATTGTGATACTCACCGTTTGGTTTATTGTTAATTTTATAATAGCTGGAGGGACACATTTGTGAGCGAATCATCAACAGTTCTTGTTTTATGAAAAAACTAGCTATGAATCTCCAAATGGTTGTTAAGCGTTGCACAGCTCGTACTGTAATGTAAAAAGATTACGTCTCTAGCAATTGATTTATTAGCAAATTTTCGATATAAGCCACAACAATTGGGGGAGGGTTCCTCATGAAAATATTTTTGAAACATTCTTCTGAAACAGTGAGTCATGTGAATAAACCAAGCAAAAGCTAATTCATGGGTTTTTCCAGTAAATGTTATAAAGTAGGTAATAAAAGTAGCAAAACTAGTACAACATTAAAAGTGGAGTACAAACTCCACATTTCAATCGTAACGAGACAATTTATAAAGACTTTAATCTTGAAACGCCTCAAGAGGTACTTCTTAAAGTCATGTCACGGTTTTACGAGTGCAACCACGAACACCACAATCCACTGGCTGCTGAAGTGTTCCTACCCCCAACATTCCAGCGTTTACAAAGACCACGCCACATTATAGATCGGATGCTGATGCTCGGATATCTAAACGACGAAATTGGCTAAAAATAGACATCACACAGTATAGAGTTGAGTGAAGCAGTGCGTTTATTAATATATATACTGTCATATAGGAATTTATATTTGCCATTTAGTTAAGCCTGAAATGTGCTGAGCAAAGGAGCAGTGTTGAAATTATATCTTTCTTCAATAGCAATAAAGGCATATTGCATTAACAATGGTCTTGAACAATAAATAAATTGTTCAAAAAAAGTAGTAAATGCTAATGCTAATCTAACTTGTACAAGCAAATGGTCAAAAGGAAACTAACAAAAGACCTTTCGCTAGAATCAACCTGGGTAATGCTAGAAATCAGGTGAATAAAACCCACCTTTCGCTTACTTTTTCAAGCATTTGCTGAGTGTTTTTTCATTCTACCCAGAGGCAGCTTGTACAAGTAAAGTTGATGCGTTTTAGATGAGGCTTGTATTTTGTGGAACGAAATTATTTTGTACGAGTTAGTCATTGCCGAATCTGTGTAATTGCATCTGAGGAAAGTTTATTTGGATCGACGTACTAGTTTCAGAAATGACTTTTAAGAACTACTGTTTGGAGGAAGCCAACATTCACCTGGGTAACCTCTCCATTCTACAGCGCGTTAGAAAAGTTCCAGTCATGCAGCATGGTCGCTAGCGGATTTTCTTAAATTACCTATTATTAATATGTTAAATTGTTTTCAAATTTAAGCTCACAATATATTTAGAAACTCCTTCTAAATAATACTCAGCGATTCAATAAAACTTTATTTCAGATGTTATCGATTTTTCAGAAAATATTAACAACATTTTGTAAGTACATTTGTCAGCATAATTTTGTATCTACATTTGTTAATATTCTAGTTTATTGGTGATTTTCTATAAAATTCTGCTAAAAAATATAAATTTATTAGTTCATCACGGCTCCTTAGCAATATTAGTTTATAACTTTGAGTAAAATCAGCTTTCCTTGACACTGCTATGGCTTAGGGATCATGAGATTTGTTAAAATTAGAGCATTCAAAAAAGTGGCGAATGATTTTCCTGCAATGAAAATTAAGGTAGTTGCACTTCACTAGTGACGCATGGGTTGCACGCGAAAATCAATGTACCCGTAAAAAGAGGAAAACCGTTGCATTTTTCTACACTAATTTTCGTATTCAGGCCAGCCAATAACATATCCATGTCAAAAGATCACATGTACTGGGACTTTGTGTATTGATGAAATGTTGAGTCAAATAATAACATGAATATTCAACATTGAACCATCGAGTAAACTCATAATCTAATCTGGGTCAAGGTTCAATGGCAAATAGTTTTTCCTGAAGCCGTCAAAGGATTTTCTTGGCATCGCCCACCTGAAGGCGTTCATACTTTCTAATTAGTATTCCTTGAGCTGTTTCTCGATAAATATGACGCCAACTGACAGCTATTCATTCTAGCCGTGGCGGAATGCGAGTTTCGTCTCTAGGTGTAATCCACAAAACGAGACTTAGAAAAGTGACCATATCATGAATCTCTTATCAGATATGAACGTAGATATAAGCGTCAGAACGAGGTGGAATTGCCTGTGTTAGAAGGTAAGTCATGATAAATGTATAGATTCGCGTTGAGTTACATGAATCAGATAGAAACTTTGAATGCTCATATGTGAACGAAAGCTGCAGAGGCCATTTTAAAAGACTTTGGAGTGAGCGTTCTACTACTAGTGTTGAACTATCAAATAGTTGCTTGCGTTCAAACTGTTCTCATGTAACCACAAGTATGATCGCTCCAGTGCTAGTAGACACAGTGGTCTATTATCAACCAGGATTCTGTAATGGCAAGCGCATCTTTTCTCCTCCAATGGATGCACAGATCAGTGGAACTATGTAAGTTCCTATCTTTTTTCAAATGGGGTGGCCATTAATGATGGAAACAAGTCGAGTTGCGGTGCCAACGCTATCAACTGCCTATAAAACTGAATCGATTTAATAATCATTCGTGTTTCTCCAAGATGCCAACCCGTATTGCCTTGGCGTGTTAATGGATGATAGTAAAACGTCTCTTCAGAGAATGCAATTCTACTGGAACTACCTCGGAACAACTGCGGGTACCTGCGAACGATACTCTCAATATAAAACGGTTCATGAAACAAAAAATATTTCTCAACGACGGCTCCTTGTCGTTGAAGTGAGAATTATTATTATCTGAGATTATTGTAACATAACATAACATATTGTATCGTATTCTAACATTTATTATGTTATTGGTTTCATCAGGAATTTCAAAGGATAAAAAGTTCCATTCAGGCTGTATGAATTTCCTTATCTATCGTAATATATGTTAAATTGTATTGAAATTTGAGCAATTTCAGTTGAAGGAAATTGTTAAAAACCAATTTTGTGGCAAAAAACCAAGTACTAAATAAAATTTGGTGATTCAAGATAGATTTGGGATTTTCAGGTTTTTAAAAAGTTTTTTATGATTTTTCACAAAAATTAATGAAATTTAAGTATGTATTAAGCATAATTTTTTGCAAACATTTTTTAATGTCCTAGTTAATCGATGATAATTTTGTGTTGAATAAAACTCAGCTAAAAATGATAAATTAAACCGTTTGGGCCATTTTTAGTGATTTTAGTGAGGTCCTTTTCTGAAATTTGACCAGTTTAATGTGCTCAAAAATTGTTGGCCAACAAACTCATCCTTTCGTTTGGAAAGGATTTTTTGGCGCAAAAAAGGGATTCTTATCTCAATTCTAAGAAGAGTTATCACACACACACACACACACACACACACACACACACACACACACACACACACACACACACACGAATTACGAATTACGAATTACGAATTACGAATTACGAATATCTTTATTCAACAAAATTTATACAATATATTTTGCCCCATGACAAAGAGTCGCGCGGGGCTTTCCGTGCATGTGTTGAAAAGTAAGTAGGTAAATACTTCCATATAGTTCAGTAATATATAGGTAAGTCCTTCTATCACCAATTAAAGTCTTCAAAAGTAACTATTAAATTCTTCCCTTAAAACACAACTCAAGTTCTCTTCTTAAGATATCACTTGAAGTAACATATCTTCACAAATAACATATTCCACTTCAAAATTGCACTTCAAAATTTCCAGCTGTAATTCTCCGCCCTAGTGCTGAAACAGGGGTAGGATTTTTCCTTATACCTATAATTTCTATAATTTTTCTTTACCTATTGGAGACCCCGACGCGCAATGTAGGCATTCTGTGCTCCACAAGTTCATGATAGCCTTCCGGCAAGAATATTTGTGCAAACGACCTCATTCTCAATGTAGGATTTTGTTTTAAACTTCCGTCGTGAAATCGGATCCTTCGGGTCATAGATACAAGGAATTAATTGGTTGCACAACACGGGGATCATGTACGATGACTGTCTTCGGCTGTGATCAAACCTATATGCAGGTTGCTCAACAACTGGAAACCGTCCTCTTCGAGTTTGTACTGCCACTCGTTCTACCTGTACCGGTTGCATACATGAAAGCAGTATAATAAAATAGTTTATGGAATGGTAATATTCCCAGTTCCTCCATCCGAACATCCTCTGCATTCAGAATCCTGGCAGCAGACCGAAACGCACCTAGTATCGGTTCAGTTGTTTCGTGGTATGCCCCTCCAAATTGCAGCAATCCATACCTAACTCGGGCCTGAAAGTGGGCCAGATAAATCGTTTTCAGTTCGTGGGAAGTCACAAAGTCGCTCAAGAATCTGAGGCTGAAGTTGACCCTGTTGAGTTTCTTTTTAAGTGAGACCAAGTGCTGAGACCAAGACAAATGGTTGTCTATGATGAGGCCGAGATACTTTGCCGACTGAACCTCAGCAATTGGGTTGCAGACACATAATACCCGATCACATGACTCCAGGTGGACCCGAATTGAGTAGCGGTGACTGTCCAAAACTCCATGCTCTGTGTACCTGAAAACCACTAATTTGGTTTTCATACTGTTGAGCACTAGTCCTATGGCTCTCAAATAGTCCTGCAGGACTTCCATGTCTGCTCAATAGTCCCCTCCAAATCCACCTCAGAGTCAAGCGAGTACACCAAAGCAGTATCATCCGCGAAAGTAAAGAGGGTACCCTCGAGACTTAGCCTGTTAATTCCGTTAATATAGATTAGAAACAGAAGAGGCGAAATCGTGCTTCCTTGGGGAACTCCCAGTTTGCTCATTCCCGGCTCACTAACTGCTCCACCAAATACCACAGACTGCTCTCTTCCGGACATGAAATTCCCAATCCATCCTCTTGAAACGGCATCCATACCAGCCTCCACCAGCAACTGCATAAGAACCGGCTTCCTCACCCGATCAAAGGCTTTAGACAAATCCAAGTAAACAGCCGCTGTCTTACGCCTTGCCTCGAGGGAAGTGACGATCAACCCCACGTGTCCCTCAACAGCCATTTCTGTTGACCTTCGAGCCCTAAAGCCAAACTGTGTATCTGCAAAGAACCCAGTCTCCTCCAAAAAACCGTACAGTTGTCGCTTTGCAGCCCCTTCCAGCACCTTTGAGAGCACAGAAAGAATACTCACTGGTCGAAAATGATCCACATATCTACGGTCACCGGTCTTCCATATTGGGACTATTTTTGCTTTCTTGAACTGAGTGGGGACCAGCCCCTCAGCAAGGGATCGATTGAATAGGTGAGCAAGCACAGTAGCCAACTCATGCTTTACCAGTTTGAGTTCCTTTGTACTGATGCCATCAAAACCCACACTTGTCTTATTGGGCAGGCTCCCGATGATTTCACACACCACCTCCTCAGTCAAAGGCTTCCAGCTGAATGTTTCCGCTGAGCGAGATCCAGTCCACTCAGCCACACGACAGTCCTGTGTTTCTTGGTCACTGCGCTCCTTAACAACGTTTAAGAAGTGGTCATTGAATGCATTAGCACACGCTATCTCATTTCCAGCAACCGCCACCTCCTGACCCCCAACAAAAAGACTTCCCATAGTTACATTATTGTCACGATCGTCCTTGATAAGTTTATTTACCAACTTCCAGAACCTCTTGATATCACCATTACATTTTTTGAATTCCTCCCGATAATACTCCTTCTTTGCCTCTTTCACTTTTTTCGTCACAATTCTTGACAGCTCCTTGTATTTAACTAGAATGGACTCTCTTATAAAGTTTGGAATTTTACCTTTTTTCACAATTTTAAAAACTCTATTTTTCTCGTTTATCAAATTTATGAGCTCAAATGTTATCCAGGGATTCCGCTTCCTGTTTTTACTAGTTATCTTAATCTGTGTCGATGATGTCCATTTAACCTTTTCCCAGCAATCATAGAATTTATCAAATGCCGTTTGCAAGTTCTCTTCCTTCAGCACATCCGCCCAATCTATTTTCTTCATATTTTCAATAAATTTTTCGCAGTTGAGGTGATAAGAAAAACGCAATCTATCCTTTTTAGAGACTAGTACATTTCCAACTTTTAATCCCACCCCGTAGTGATCTGAAAGTCCAACTATGTCGACCGACGCAGAGTACCTATCATATTTCCTTGATTTTATAAAAATATGGTCAATGCACGAGGAAGTTGTATCCGTCACCCTGGTCGGTACGTTGACGAAGCTCCTAAATCCATTTGATGTCATGATATCTATGTACCTACTTGCACCTCTCGATCCATGTCCAGAACACACCATTTTCTCAATATTAGCATCATTTAAAATGCAAATGTTCATATCACCCAAGAGTATGGTGTTCTGCGTGGACTGTGCTACATGAGGCCCTATTTCGTCCAAAAATTCATCTATTGTATACTGCCATGACCTGTAGCACGCGATGAAGCTAAGATCCCCACCATCCATCAGAACACCCTTGAGTTTGAATTTCAGTATCTCGGCAGTCCTGAGACAAACATCATTTTCCACTGCAACGTCAAGATCAACCCGCACAAACACCAGGACTCCACCTGATTGATCCGTAGACCTATCACACAAGTGAGATTCATAACCCTCTAATTTGTAAAAAAGCTTCTCTTCCCTTTTAATCCATACTTCAGAGAGTATGATAACATGAGGCAGCCGACCCTCTAGAGCGGTTAGGTGAGAGATGACCAAATCCAACTTCCTTCTCACACTCTGCACATTTATGTGGTAGATATTTAAAAATTGATCATTTTCCAGAAACATTTCGACAAGTTACACTTTACGGGTACCCAGGGTAAAATAAGTCTAAATTCAAGGAGATACAAAAGAGAAAAAAATAGGTATATGACTGTGGATTTATTATTAAATTAATATCACACCACCCCCATACAGCTGGAAAATAAGAAGTGCAGGTACAGCCACTTAAAACAATTATAATATAAGAAGAAATTTCCAAAAAATCAAAATTTCTGAGTAAACAAAATAATATGGAAAACTAATAAATATTATCTTCAATGAAACAAAATCACTATTTGGTTTGTTATTCTTCTCCACAGTTCGTTTACGACGATCAAGTTCGGGGACTCCGAGGCACACCACGATAGCTATTTGTCGAACCCCCAAGAGCCTGTCTTAATTTGGGTTCACTGTCAATCCTGATGGCCTCAGCACCTGGGGCAACTCGAATTTGGATTTTTCCACCAGTAATCCACACTTGACTAACAAGTCCCTGTCGCTTCACGTCCAAACACTGTTCGAAAATCTTCCTAGTGCCAGGCCCAATATGTTCTTCAAAGAAGACTCCCGAGTTCCCGCTGCTTCCCTCTACGATGTCTGCTTCTGATGGTTTCTTCTTCCGACCCTGCGCTATTATCTTATCGCGGAGCTTTTGATCACGTAGTTTAACTAAAATCGGCCGGTTTTTCACAGCTTTCCTTGTTGGTAGCCGAAAAACATCATCAAAATCTACTTCCGTAATGTCCACATCCAACCTTTCCCCAATCTTGCTCAATATTGTCGGTAAAATTTCGTTTTCAACTTCGGGCACCCCACGGATTATCAAGTTCCGCCTTCTTGTGTACGCCTCAATCGTGTTGCAGATCGTTCTTAATTCCCCCACCTCTTCCTTTAGATGTATGTTCTCTTGTTTTATTTCTTTATTTTCTAATCTCAGCTCGTCAATTTCTCTCCGAATGTCTTCCTGAATAGAGTCTAGTTTTGCATTGAGTGGCGCCAAGCTATCAGTAATGAATTTCTTGAGGTCCTCATTCGAGTCCATCGGGAGAATTTCTTTTGGATTAGATCGTTGGATCCCAACTAAATCTATCGGATCTGCGGAAATTAGAAGCTTCGATGACTGAGACTTTAAAATGTGGTCGTCAGGAAGTTTATTAGACGTTTGCGACCTATTTCCAACCCCCAGCGAGGGCTCCGGCACCTTGTTATTAGTTGGTGATTCGGTACGATCTGATTTACCTTGGGTACGATGAACTACACACATCCACTTACTTCGTCTCGCTGTTCCCTGTCCGATCCAAGTTGATTCCTTAATTCCAGCACACCCAAAATGCTTTTTACAGTCCTTATCGAATGAGCACTGTGCGAAGTTTTTTGTTTTCTCTATCACCTCATTACAGTGGCGACAGACATGCGGAGCCATTTCTCCAAGATCTCATGATTTCCTGAGAGTAGGTACTACGACGTTAAATGCAACTAAACCACTGATAATTCTTATAATTAGGTAATGATCGCATCTAAATTCAAATATCGTTATTGCATGACACACACTCCGCAAACAACACACACACACACACACACACACGCACACACACACACACACACACACACACACACACACACACACACACACACACACACACACACACACACACACACACACACACACACACACACACACACACACACACACACACACACACACACACACACACACACACACACACACACACACACACACACACACACACACACACACACACACACACACACACACACACACACACACACACACACACACACACACACACACACACACACACACACACACACACACACACACACACACACACACACACACACACACACACACACACACACACACACACACACACACACACACACACACACACACACACACACACACACACACACACACACACACACACACACACACACACACACACACACACACACACACACACACACACACACACACACACACACACACACACACACACACACACACACACACACACACACACACACACACACACACACACACACACACACACACACACACACACACACACACACACACACACACACACACACACACACACACACACACACACACACACACACACACACACACACACACACACACACACACACACACACACACACACACACACACACACACACACACACGCACGCACGCACGCACGCACGCACACACACACACACACACACACACACACACACACACACACACACACACACACACACACACACACACACACACACACACACACACACACACACACACACACACACACACACACACACACACACACACACACACACACACACACACACACACACACACACACACACACACAGCACACACACACACACACACACACACACACACACACACACACACACACACACACACACACACACACACACACACCCCATACACATATATATATATACATATATATATATATATATATATATATATATATATATATATATATATATATATATATATATATATATATATATATATATATATATATATATATAATTGAACGAAAAAGCGCAAACTTCAGGAATCGTTTCAGAATGCCTCAAAACGGATTTCAATGAAGAAATTTTTCAAAAATTTAGATTTCAAAATGTTCAGACCCATTGCAAAAGCTTCATTTTCTAAAAAAATTCGCTAAAAATAGAATTCAAAGTCATATCTGAATAAGATTGTCATTTGATTATCTTACACATAAAACTATGTGTGGGCCAACTCGAACACTTGCTTTCAACTACCTATATTTAACGTATCTTACTTCACGATTTATTCCAAGACTGAATGTGATAAAAAGCAATCAAATTCAACTTCTGATGTAACTACTAATGGTGCTCAAATTCAATAGAGTTTTGTAACAATGAATCGTAAGAAGATTCGCAAGCCAACTTTGATTAAAAAATTCCATTTTCGGGTTTTGAGTCATCCTAACACTTTCGGCTTTTGAGCTTTATAGAACGGTCATTTTACCAACAGATGTTTGAAATTCGGACTGTGGAAGTGATCTATATATATCAGCCCAAAGGTGAGCTCATCACGCGCGGTCGCTACCCGTATTCGCAAATCATGCTCCTACAGGAAAACGCAACTATTTGGTAGGTATGAATAGGTTTATCAAATCAAAAGGTTTTAAAAAATAGACAAAAATGGTGTAATACATCGAACATTGAACCATTTCGCTAGAATCGCATCGATTGTCACTGTATTAGACTTGCAACCCGTAGTAGAAAGTAAAACTACCTACTAACAATCGATTAGTAGCGTGTTCCCGCTTGTCTTCAAACAAACCACACTCTTGTAAAACCATGTTTTTCCACAACAATGACACATTTTCTCCAAAACTACTCGACCATTTTGGCTCAACTTCAACAGCATGTTTCTCGCACCTGAGCGAATAAGGCTATGGATTTTCATGTGTTTTGCCTATATAAAGAAAAATTGGATCGTACACAAAAAACAAAATCTCTGTATTTTCCTCCTAAGGGGCTCCATTGTAAAAACGGAAGGTTAGTGAAAAAAACGATGTCTATTTCCACGAAAAATAAAGAGTTACAATGATAAATCGATTTCGACGGTTAGGCCATCAACAAACAATAACTGAAGACACATTGCAAAAGAAAACAGCTTTAATAGTCACAAGTGAATGGGGATTGAATCCCATTCGTCAAGAGAAAGGAAAGGGGCAGGAGGTACAACCAATTAAGTGCGTGGGCAGGAGGTACAACCAATCAAGTGCGAGCAAAGTGAAGGGGGATTATAGCTAATCAGATGAAGTGAAAGGAGGGGAGTTGCGAGTGATTTAGTTCGTACGAGCTCCATTGTTTTATCAACGGATATTTTCGGAACGAAGAGCTGAACGATTCACTCCATTCGAGGAATAATTTATTGGTTCTTTTGGTGGGTACCGGAAATCATGTAACACCTACTTACATAATAAATAACGTAGGCTTCAATGGTTTGGAATTAGGTGCAAAGGTAGACAATAGGTCTTGAGATTAATATTCATATTCCTGCGGAAATCGGTTTTCGAAACCAGGCGAGTACCTTTCTCTCTCTCACTTTAGGAAAGACATTTTGAGAAGAACTTCGCGGCTCATTCCCAGGCCCGTTGGGGACAATATCAAAATGAGCCTCGCACTAAATGTTCATCATTCTGTAGGAAAATGTCGCCTCCCCGTATAAATTAAAGTGATTTGAATATATTAGTCCTCCACTTACCTCGGAGCTTGTAAGCTCGTTACAAACAGGCCCAAAGTAGTTCAAATAATATTGGAATGGTCGGATGGACGTAAATTTTTAGCAAATTTTTGCTAAATCTCCCGTCTTCGGGAGTAAAATATGACGGAAGACTTTCGAAGTATTGTGCTCCAAATTTTTACAGATAGGTACTTAGGATTTGTCAAATTTCAACTTTCAGCCGGATTCATCACCCATTATATCTGCTTACAAAATTTTGAATTGGTATCAGGGTGATAGAAAATTTAACGCTCTTATAACCGTTGGGTGCAACCCGAGAAATTTTTTGACTATTGTAATATAAAGAAAAATAAAGTAAATAACCATTCCAGGTTATGGCTTTTCGTCCGACTGCTGATTATTGATTAAGTTCACAAGGCCAAAATATGAGAGTTTCTTGCTATGTATGTTTTCGTCCTACAATAATATTAGTTTTACGATTCTGTTTGGAAACGGAATTGATTAAACTCATTCCATTCAATCCATCATTCAGTGATACCAACATACACAATTATTCAAACTAAAAACGAGAATTGTTGGGGAATTTATCCGATATGAGGCATTTTGAAATTATTTCTGGAGTTTAACACTTTTTTATATATAGAAATAATATATTTGTATGAATGTGTATATTTGTCATTTGAGAAAATTTCCTCCCTAGTATTGACAATAAAAAATGCCGTTCTTCCGCCAAAAAATAATCATTCCAAAAATCATTGATGAATTCATTGGGCAGCTCTTAATGAGCACAATAAATTGAATTTAAAATTTTAGCATATTATCGCTTAGAAAAAGTGTTTCAACTATAAAGTAAAACAATTAGTAGTGAGGGTAAAAGTTTTCGAAACAAGCGTAGAAAACGTGGGTATATTACCGATTATACCAATAAATTTGAACTTTTGAGAATAAAATTCAGTACAATAGAATTGTAATCGATAAGCGGTTATCATATCTTAATTTCACATCTAATTACCATAAGAACGACCATTAAATAATTTAAATTCAAACTTACGGGAAATGGGGTTTTTCCACGTTTGCAACATTGTGCGCTGGTACGAGCTAGTAATGAATAAGTACTTACACTCAAAACGTACTTTGACCTCTCCTTAAGTTTGACTTGTGAAGATAAATTTTTTACCCTGAACACCGCCCTTTCGTCATGAGTTTTCTACTTCCACCCGACCGAAAATTCACCGGCAACATGCCTCATAAATGCCTACAAGTCGAGCGCGTTCCCAGGATCCCCGAAGGGAGAACGCCGAGATAATCATCGGCCGAGTTCGGTTCGGTTCGGGCCCATTCTTTTTTGATATTCGGTCATATATATATACCGCCTCTGTCACATTCATATGTCACCTCACCTCCCGTTTCCCGCCCGGTGAAACTCTACCGGGAGTTTTTCGGATGGGCCGCACCGTTACGGACGCGGAACCGGACCCCTTTCGGACTTTTAAATGTCAAGTTGAAGGTTTTGAAAAACTTGTCATATTATTTTGAGAATCCGACCAATTCATTTCGAAGTTCCTCCGCCTCCCTTTCGGCGCGTTCAGTAATAATTGTTCCTTTCGGCGGTGAAGAGAAAATGAGAAGAACAAACGAATTAATTACTTACAGCGATTTGAAAAATTTACAGATGGAAACAACAGGACTCAGCTGGCAACTCAAGAGCCAACTTCGAGAAACATTCTTCGAGATGACATAATAGACGTAAAAAACTACAGCCGTATAGCTAAGGTGATTGAGCAAATTTTTTGTGAAGATTTTTCTTTAATTGATCGTCTTTTTCAACTTGAGTAAATACATTTTTGTACAATTTGAACAAAAAACAGAGAATGAATCGTGGTTTACCTACATGGGTGCACCCAAAATCTAACCATGGATGAGTTCGAAAGGTTTCGCCTTTTGCGCACACAAATTTCCAAAATTATTGAAGAATGATTGTTCATAGTTTTTAAGTTGTCCATCCGTTTTGCCTAATCCCACCCCCACCCACCCCACCTATATTTTAAAAGTTTGTGTATTGCAATGCTATTATAAAATCACTCCGATCATTCAGAAAAAAATAAGTCTCATACTTTGTTGAGTGGACTCGGTTGGGTGGCTCCCGACCGACGGGGCCTATACCTTTTTTTTTCCCTGATCTGGGTTTTATTGATTTTTGAGTTATTCAAAAAGTTTGAGTTATTCAAAGTTAGTTGTATGTCATTTTTATTGGTTTGACAATTAGCCTTACCCACAGGAGCGAAAAAGGTATTTTAAATATTCTTAAATGGAAGAAAATTCCATCCAAAGAAGTTTGGCATCAACCGCACGACGAGCTTCTTTCTATGATTTTCAAAGTTTCGCACACTGGTGACGTCAAAGCACTCCTATCGCCTGGGCGGAACCTCCCTGCCACCCAGTGTGACGTCATCAGTGCAAACGCACTTTATAAGTTTGTTATTATCTTATTGTTATTTTCGTACGCCGATCCATCCCACAAGAAGTTATGATTTATTTTCCGTCCCTTTTGTCCCGTTTAATTATTTGTTAAATAACCCCCTTTATCGCATGGCTAGACAATATAATCCAATAGCAGCTGAGAATAATTGCCTTGATTTATTTTTCAATAGATTTTCCGTTTTTAAAAATCACATAATTTCTTATTGTTATGAATTTTCAACCGAGTAAAAGGTATTATTATTATCTTTTGTGTATTGATTTATTTATTTATTTATTTTTTATTTATTTATTTATTTTTTTTACTAACAGTTTTAACTCTGTATAAATTTCTATTTTCATTCGAAGCCTGTATTTTCCATGTATTATTAATGTAATATTATTGTATATTGGGCTAATTAGCCCGTGGGTTAATAAATAAACAAACGCCATTTGTACTGCCTAAACACTGGCCGCAACAAATAAAAGTTTGAATCTTGAATTGAATCTTTGTATACTCTCACTCTTGGTGGAAAAATTATTCGCGAACACGTACACCGCGCATCACAAGTACATGCATTGCTTCCGGGTCTACCTAAAGGTAGCGGACGCACTGTTTTCACTTACGGTAGAAAAAAATTTTTGGTTTCCAAAATCAAAATTTCCAATGGCATTTTACGTTTTAGACCATTCTGAACAACATTGGTTCCGTGTCTGCCTATCTGTCAGTCGTGTGTCCGAAAATCCTTGTAACAAGCTCATTTTCCACAGTTTTCATCCGATTCGGATGAAATTCCCGGGAAATGCGCGGGCTAGGGAGTAAGCGGTCCCCTATGAGTTTCATCGTTCTTGACTCAACACCTTTGCGAATGCGTAAGCGTAAATTCTACCAAGCATCATTTCTCAAGCCCTAGTCGATCGATCTCGCTCAAATTTGGATGATAGTTGGGGATGACAATTTGATCATCTGATATCAATTTCAACATGATTGTACCATTACTAACTACTGCGCATGCGCCAATATAAAATCCTTGTAACAAGCTTATTTTCCACAGTTTTCATCCAATCTGCATAAACGTTTTAGGGAATGTGCGGGCTAGGGTATAGACGGTCCCCTATCAGTTTCACTGTTGCGGAATCAATACTCCAATCTGCGCATGCGCACATGTAAATTCCATTATGCTCTACTTGTTCAAGCCCTAGTCGTCCAATCTCGCTCAAATTTGGATGATATTTGGGGTATGACAACTTAATCATTCCATATCAATTTCAACACGATTGTATCATTAATAGCTACTGCGCATGCGCCTATGTGAAATCCTCGTAACGACCTTAATTTCCACTGTTTTCATCCGATTTCGATGACATTGTCAGAGAATGCGCGGGTTAGGTTTTAGATGGTCCCCAATCAGTTTCATTGTTGCCAAATCAATACTTCATTCTGCGCATGCGCAAACGTAAATTCCATCATATTCTTTCTTTTTACTCTCTAGTCGTTCGAGTTCGCTTAAATTTGGATGATAGTTAGAAGAAGATGATAGGTAAACGAGGAAGCTATTTGCCACACCAAACTTGTCAGATGTTTTTTTAACTGGTGCACTAGTAGTTTAAGCGATGCGTCCCTAACTGTTTTCTGTTGTAAGAAGCGAAGTAGAGTGAAGGGGGGGGGGGGGGGGGGGGGGCTCAGCTGACAGCTGCACGGCGCGCTACGGCAGATCGAGCGTGCGTGCGGTCGCCTACCGGAGGAATTCGCCCTCCGGATCAGTCGAGCGGACTAAACGCCTCCGACCGCGAAACCCCTCAGTTCCCCGTCTGGAAGGTAAACGGAGTCGACAGGTGTCTTATCGTATCCCCGTAAGGACAAATCAGTCTGTAGTTTATACGATGGGTAACGCGTCGTTCAGTTGAGGGATATATATATATATATATATATATATATATATATATATATATATATATATATATCTATATATATATATATATATATATATATATATATATATATGTATATATATATATATATATTTTTTTTTTAATTTATTTATTTCATGAAAAATTACAAAAATTTACAGTAATTGTGATATAATGAAACAATATTATAAACAAAACACTCAAATAATGCTAGAAAATTTAACTTCCCATATGAGCTGCAATTGCTCTTGTTGGGAAATGAGGCCCTGATCACTCCCCGAGCCACAATCCATCTCATCCTATTTCTCGCAAAAATAACAGCATTTCTCGTCAAATCAATGAAACTTAAATATTTTTTCCCCTTAACTAAAATACATCCATATTTTACAGTTCATGTAAATAGATAATTGTTAAACATTTGAATATATTCTTAGTGTTTCCTAGCAGAAGTTTCTTTTTATTATCTAATGATGACTGGTTAAATACACTAATTGCCTTATATCTATAGTGCAGCTGCCCAAAAGTTATTCGATGTGATGGTAAATTGACTATATAGGTTTCGTTCCTAGTATTCAGCGAAAGGACAGGTAGTTACATTGCATCCTCCATTAACATTTGTTTTAAACAAGCTATTTCCATCAATTTTGGGAAAGGAAGAATCTTCAATCGTCTGAATAAGGGCAGAGAATGTTTTAGGTAATTGGCATTAGTTATGATGCGGATAATTGGTTTTTGAGTTCCAATTACTGGTTTATATACGGAGGCACACCCTTCACTCCACGTTGGAAGACAATAGAATAAAATATAAATACCAAACGCGTAATACACCATCATCAGACATTTCGTATCTAGAAATGCTCTCATTTTTGCAAAAATATAAATTAATTATCATCATTTATTATTGATCTCTTTTATTTGCCAATCCCACTTTAGATTTTCATCGAAATAAACCCCTTAATATCTTGGATTTTAAACTTTATTTGTGATTTTACAATTCGAGCAATCATTATTTGTTATACAGTCAGAGTTGTGCAATATTGGAGTGTTTTGAATTGGCTGTGCCTTATGAGTTATTAAAAAAGTTATGAAATTAGTTTTTTTTTTACTATTTATTGTCAATTTGTAGTGAATTAGCCATGAATAAATAATTTGTAGGGATTTTTTAGCTATAATATATGCCTCCCTCCACGATTCGGAAACAGCGTACAACACTAAGTCGTCAGAAAATATAATAACCGACCCGAGAAAGAAATTAACAGAGAGAAATTAAACTCCCGATGCGAGGCTTCACTCAATTTTCCCGCAGTGAACTCAAACTAATTGGTGATAAGGTTACTTAAGTGAAATTTTGCTATGAAGACAAATTAAGTTATTGCAAAGGCCTTTCAGGCTGGGCCATGACAGTGTTGGGCTTCATAAAGAGGAGTACGAGAGAGTTCATTTATTTATTTTTATTGCAATAATATTCAAGATATATATAAGCAACAATAGAATGCAATGACGCCGAAAATCCCTGTGTCACAGCTGTGTTCGATGCCAGTCTTGATTTATATGTAATTAACCTCTACTACTACACTAGAGCGAACTACGAACAGAATTGAAACAAAGCAGATCAATTCTTCGAAACAAAAAACACTCATGAATACAGAAAATGAACTGTTTTCATTCATGCTTTCAAAATTGCGCAAAAACCTTTGAAAGTTTTGAAAACTTCAGATCCTCACTAGCAATTTAAAAAAAACTCTCTGAAACCTTGCGGAACTAACAATATTATTTTGCTGTCATGTAGTAGATAGCTTACAAACTAACGGAAAATTCAGTTAAAAAAATGACTATGGGCTTTTCCCCCTAGTTAAGTGATTTATCTTGTCATTCACTAATGCAGTACAGTAGTCCATTTTTTCGTCGAGAAACCACGATACACTTATTCAAACACGACTTCATACCCCTTGTTAGCAGGTGAAAAGGTATGTAGGCGAGTAAAACTCTTCCGATTATCTTCCTATGTTGTAGAAAATAAGTGATATTAAAAATCTCAATGTTTCTACTTGAACTTTTTCCATTTAGAGCAGGAATATTGGGCACTGCAAGCCGTTCGGTTAGTCTGTGTATGTGTATGCAGATTCTAGCCTCAGAACTTCTGCGATTTCCGTCCGATTTCGATTACTCAAACGAAATTCAAGGATTAGATACTGGGGCACAAGGTAAGGAGTAAAAATTAACGATAATGGATCTATAAGAACATGGAGCATAAAATGTGGAATTTTCCAAACTTAATTTTTTCTAGACTTAACGACACATTTTAAAGATCGATTCAACCATTTTATGAACAACAGATAGCTATTTACGCCTCATCTAACTATAAAATCTAGTACCTGGTCAAGGCCATAATGTTATGATTATGAAATGACGATTCGACTGTTCTTGGATCTTGATTTTCATTTCGTATGGTGATCCATATGTAACACCTGAATATCAGTTGAAACGCAACACTTCTTCAGACTTGGGGAGCGATATGTTGAAACCGAAAGCGGAGCCAACTTTCAAGCTTCCACTCAAAATCAAGGTGGAAAGGTGTTGGGGAATCGCCGTGATTACTTTCCCCAAAAACTCTGATTATAGAAGTCGTAAAAAATCAGCTATGCGCTCCTGACCAACGGTTTAACAGCCGCGCGTTAACTATCCTCTATGGCCCATTAAAAAAAGGATGCAAATCACCGGTTGGAGTTATCTCCGTCACGATTTGATTCCTAAGAGTTTGCACATTTCAGAGTTCTGATTTGATCTCTTGACAGGAGAAAATCCTTAGTACCCGAGAAAGGAGAGTCAGGTTTCCTGTCTTCCGATTTTGCCGTTCGACTTCGAAATCAGCCTACTGGTAATTTGGAGGATCATCCACTAAAACCTGAGAACCTTTTCTGCAGTGAAGTTGATAGAAGTATGGATTGTCTCCCATCCATCCGTGATTTTTCGTTCACTTCCTTTTCCTACTACATTTAAGTTACTACACAACCGCGTTGTTATCATCATTACTGTTGTTCACTTTTTTACCTGACATCCGCAGGGCTCTACTACGAACTGTGATATCTTATCTGTGATTTATTTATGTGCATCTAGTCATAGTTATATCTCTTATATTGATCATATTTTTTTTAAATAATTATATAGTCCGCTGTGGGCCCATCCACTAGTGGCCATCGCTTTACCCCTTGTGAAAGAGTGCGGCGATGTATTTCTCTTCGGAATATTGTTATTGTTTTTTCCCCGTTTCGATCTGCCAGTAGAGACCGTTTAGTGACGAAGGACAACTTGGCTCCCCTTAAAATTATGCCACTTGCACACAAAAGGACACTCCCTTTAGACAAATGCGCAATGTGCGATTTTGTCATTTTTTGAAATCTACGATAAGAGTGGTGAATAACTGCACTTTTCCGAATTTTTCACACCATCAAATAGAGAAAATAAAGGGGAGAGGGGTATCTCGTGTACCACCTGATATACTAGGAGTTAAGGAAAGAAAAAAATGTCTTCGTATTACCTATTCAAAAGAAAGAATGTAACCTATACCACAGAGAATTCCTCTCTTAGAGGTTACAACCGAAGAGCTTCTCATAAGAGCTGTTGGTTGCCAAATACAGAAACGTGGGTTTCGGACCCTTCGGAATTCCTTTCGCTCCAACCATCAAACCCTAATTGATATGACCGACAGCACCTCCTCCATTTTTTAATAACCCCCATCTTTCATTGGCTTCCATGAAAATGTATCACTTATATAATGATTTATTTATCAATCGCGGTGGCTTTTGAAGCCTCAGCTTAGTTCCACGGCTCGTTTTTTTCTTTTTACAGTCACAAATGCAAAAAAACCGGCATCTTACAAGTGTTCCGATGATCATTGGGATTGCAAATGTGCGCAAATGCCGGAGTAGATACCCTACAGCCCTGGAAATGCTAAATTGTGTGACCGAAGAATGTAGTCCGTCCGCCCATTAAGGAGCCTCAAGTGTCACATTTGTCTGGGACGCGCCCGAACATCTCTTGACATTTTTATGCAGGCAGCTCCAAGTCTCACGCAATCGGAGTCAGCACATTAAAAAGGGTTTTATAGTATATACCTTGGTGGGATCGTATTGGTATGGAACTGTGCGGATGGGTATTCTACAATTTTGTCCGATCTTATATTATAGTGCATCATATTGCGATTTTTCTCAGTGGATTTTACAATTATAAATCAAATTAAACCCGATCAATTTGGATAACAACATTCGTGTGCAGTAATTTTCTTTTTCGATATAAAATTCGGATACTGTGCCCTTGAAAACTCAGGACTGCAAATTTTTGCTCAAAACTCCGAATGGTTCGGACGAAAAGCCGATAGAAAGAAAATTAATTATTATCACTGGTAGTTGATATGGAACAGATGGGGAGCAAACGCAGGGATGTGGTCGTTCTTCTACAACGTTATTCAGATTACTTTACATTGCCGTTTCGGGCACTTCAAACCTTCTGATCCCATTAACATTGCACCTTTCTGGAAACCTCTCATTGAGGTCTATCAACTAATGAAATAAAAAGTTAGGAAAAATTGAAATCACTCATTGTCTGCGAGCAAGAATTAGAATTCCGGGTAGTAGTTGTATATGTGAGCTCAGCGCACTTTCAACCTCCAACATGCGATCTCAACACAAAACACCGAAATTCGGCCTTTCACCTTCCTCATCTCTCCGTTCCTCCTCTTTTCGTAAGGCCAGTAAGTGTCTAGAAAGTATCCAGTGTCCGGTCATTCAGTGAAATGCTCCACCACGAATTATAGACGAAGAAGCATGGCACATTCAATTCAGACACACCCCATGACGATGATGTGTATGATACTCAACGGAATTATGGCACAAAAGTGCAAGGGCCATTGGTCTTCGGTATGTGTTGCAAGCAGACGGACATTTTAGAGCGTCCGTTTTTCATTGTAGAGAAAAGGGACAGAAGGACGCTGCTGCCAATCATCCAAAACGGGATCAAAGTTGGTTCTGTAATTTATTCGGAACCGAGGGGTATACACGCAAGACAGTAAACCACTCAGAAAATTTAATCGACCCACTTACTGGAGCTAACATTCACACCATAGAATCCTTGTGGAGGCACGTACAAGCGTGTTATGACATAAAAGTAAATGCAGGCGGGCGCATGTTGGACAGACAGTTGATCGAAGAGTGGTGGCGCTCGCTCCACCCGTCACGATCTTCACTAATCTCTACGACGATCTTCATTTTTGAATAGAAAGGTAAGATTGCCCCCTTTTCCCCCATTTCGTTAAGCAATTTATCGTTTTTCCAAGTGACACCGCATACTGAGTCCAGAAAACGTGTCGCATCGATCGCAGGTCGAACTGAGATCGCATATACAACTGGTACCGAATTCCGGATAGATATTGTGTTTATTGTAAAATCCTAGTACCTGTATTATTTGTAAGAAGATTCGTATAACAGCATTCGATTTCGATTCCTGTAAGTACCTATTTCCTCTATTAAATTATGATTTCTGTATTCCTGCAATAAATTTTGATTCCTACATTTCTTGCATCAGTTGTGATTTTTTCCTATTCGCTGTGATCAAAATTTGTCCTTGTTTGGTCTCTGAATGTGCGAAACTCATCAATCAATAAAACTTAATAGTAAGTACATGTTAATGTAGAAATTTCGTCCTCGAACCACAAGTATGGTTATTAGTCAAAGTGAAACCTCAATGTTAAGTTGAAGGAATTAGGTACCTACCTAAAAACCTTTTAGCGTTATAATCTACGTTATACAAATAATAGCCGAAACAACATTTACCTATATAACTACAATAATATTGTTAAGAAAATCCTGGTTAATGACAATGGGGGAAGGGTATTAGTTGTTTTTCTACTGGTAAATAAAAAGTTCTTGTCATGCAACATGATTGTATGACCGAATTTTTGTAAACTATCGTACTATTTCGTTACTTTGTTTTGAAATTTGATCACTTTAAGCAATAAGAAATTGTAAAATACCAATTTTATCGAGAAAAAAGAAAAAATCACGTTGCAAATAAGATTTTGCGATTCGAAAATAATTTTGGATTTTGGCTTTTCTCGACAGATTTTATCGATGTTTCAGAATATATTAGTGAAGTTCATGTACATTTTTCAGCATAATTTTGGGAATACCTACATTTTTTAATGTTCTAGTTCATTTTTGAGAAATATCTTTTGACTAAGTTCTGACAAAAAATATAAATTTAATGATTTTAGCCTTTTTAAGCTAGGTATTTTTAGTACGTTTTTTCAGCGGGTGGGTTTGTGAAGCTTTTGTCAAAATCACGAAAAAACTCGCATTTTTGTTCTTAATTTCACAAACCTGCCGAAGTTGATTTTTTTAATTGTTATTATTAGGTTTTATTAAAAAAAATCAATGGACCCAGATCAGGCAAATGAATCTTTGATCTGAAACGTACTCGTAAGATATATCCATGTTCATGGCAAAACATTGATGACTGAAAACGAATCAATGGCTTGTTCAGATGAAGAAATCACGATGGCAGTGAATTCTAAAATATTCTGCCGATAATCATCCAAAAAATCACTCCTGTATCAAAATTTCTAAATCACTAACTTTTTTTTATCGTGTAGCAGTTTTGTACGCTATTTTTGAAGAGGTTCAAAAATTCTTATGAAACCCGATACCAATTTCAGTTTTATTAAAATTGTTGTGGAATGTTTTGGAAGCCATCAATAACATTGACCGCCAATTTTATTAGTATGATATTCTAAAACGTTACCGACATTCGGGCTGTAGTGGTCATGTAATCTTGTTAGCGATCAACGATCAACATACCTGAAAAAAAAATTGTATTATAATTAGTGTTATCGTTAAGTCTTTGTTTTTGAAAAGACTGAAAGAAAATGTCTCGGATAGAGCACAATCGCTTAGAGACCCGCGCAATTGTAATACGTAGGTAAACATTCATACTCAAATAAATCAAATTAATGTATCTTCAACCTTCTGTCAATCATAATGTTTATTTTTATATCTGCCTGCAACTGGTGAAATCTGCAGCGATAAGGAAGACCTAATTTCTAGAGTTTGGAACTCAAGGCCAGTGAGAAGTGTTTGTAGAATGATTCATATGGTAATATTTGTTGATTAAATTCTTGCGAAGGACGTTTACTAAACTCAAATGCTAAATGATCATATATCTAGCATTATTGTTTTGAAGTGATCTGTAATATACACATACAAGCAAATTCATAATAGCCCTTCAATCGGAAAGTTTGAATTTTAACCAACCATTTGAGTTGAGAAGTTTTCGAACGTGTCGTTGGTTCAGTATGATTCAGAGACATTTGTGGCATGAGGCGAGCTTACAACACTATAATATATGTGACTTACAATGTTATCTTCGGATGTCGAAATTTAGTTATTGCCATTTCTGGATTTTTGAGATCCCGCTGAAAACGATGGTATATTTTCAAAAAAATGCTATGTTCCAAAGATATGATTTTTCAAAATCTGGTCTCCTGGAAACCTCATTTGAGGCAAAAAATGTTGAGTTCATTTCACCATTACTGCAGATGTTACGGATGTGATAAAACCATTTCAATTTTGAAGAATATAAATTTTAAAAAATGCGTTCACTGTAGAGAAATCTATTGGAATGTCGATCAAAACTCCAAGAAATATAAATCACCGCGTTGCGAGTTGATCGAAAATCAACCCGCACATACCTGGACATGGTAAGGTGCATGCTGCTTGAATCCAAATAGCCCAAATCGTTCTGGGCAGAAGCTATGGCTGCTGCGAACATAATCCGCAATCGATGTCCAATCAGTTCATTGAATGATGCAGTGCCTTACTCGAAATGGTTCAATCGCAGAGCCACAGAGATTTACCTCCAGACGTTTGGATGCAAAGCATTTGAGTTGGACAACAACCGAAAAGGGAAGTTCAAGCACAGGTCAAAGCCTTGAATTTTTGTTGGATATTCCTCCGAGAATAAGACATATCGGGTATGGATTCTAGAGGATAGGAAAATAGAGGTCACTCGTGACATTAAATTCCTTGATCAAGATTTTGTATTCCAAAATACGTTAGAAGAATCTAGTTCCAACTCCCAGGAGTAAACGTTGGTTGAACTGCCTGATACCAATAATGTCAAGAATATCATTTACGATCACAAGGAACCTAGACTACCATCTCGTTACACACAAACTTCCGAAGCAGTAGAACGTAATTTATTTACTCCTTCAAATGGCTGGGAAGCTCCTCAAGACCAAATAGCTCTGAGCGATTCTGACTCTGTTTTGGGCATTGAACAAGAGACGTTAGCATTTAGCCTCCCCGAAAAATCTATGGGACTGGGGGAAGAGCCCGTAAGCAATGTAATATGGTCCCTATTAATCCCACAAATCCTGATACTCCTGAAAATTTAGGCAGTTCCGAGCATTCTAATGATCCTGAAATTCAATCATTGGCTCATTGAAATGAAGATGAGGGGGACGAAGCAAACCTTGTGGAATGGCACTCATTATGGATGTACCAGACAATGGGAGCATCAATTCAAAGGAATGGAGGGATGCAATAAACGATGAGTTTGCGTCTATGTTAAGAAATAAAACTTGGGCAATCTCCAACCGACCGACTGACAGGGACGTAATAACTAGTCGACTTGTTCACCGTACCTACTAAATACAAAGCAGATGGCCCTATCGATCGCAGAAAAGCTAGGTTAGTCGCAAGAGGCTTCACTTAACAACCTGGCTTAGACTAAGACGAAACATTTTCCCCAGTTATTAGGCTGGGTACAGTTTGCCTAATGATGGCACTTGTTGTGGAAAATAGGATGACGATTCAACAGCTAGACGTAATGCTTATCTAAATAGGGATGTTGAAAAGTCAATTTGTATGGAAATTCTGGAACGACTTAGAAATTCACTGAATGATTTAGTTAAACACTCGGATTCAACCATTAGAAAATAAGCACAAAAGATGCTCAAGGGAATCGATGGGAATAAGGTATGTCACCTCAGAGAATCGCTCTACGGGTTGAAACAATCAGGTCGTCAGTGGTATAAGAAACTCCACCATTCACTACTAGACTTGGGCCTAAAACCTACCCATTCAGACCAATGTTTATATATTAAACAAAAAGGTCAAAGACAAGTGGGTTATCGATATGAAAAATCAGTTGAACGAAAAGTTCAAGAATAAAGATCTGGGTATACTCCATTATTGTTTAGGAATTGAATTTGAATGTAAGGAAAGTTATATTAAATTGCATCAAAAGAAATGTATTTCGGATATTTTGGGAAAATTTAAAATGACCTAACCCAGTACACCTTTGGAAGCTGGACTCAAGCTTGAATAGCCGAAGGTGAAAAACTTCTGTTACGTTCACTGGTAGGGTCCTTAATGTAGGTAGGTATCTAGCCGTTGAAACGTGGCAAGATATTTCCCATGCAGTGAGCGTTCCGAGTCAATTTATCGAAGAAAATCATATAAAAGCGACCATTTGCCAAACGACAGATTGAAAAAAGCGCAACTTATAACTATTTTTAAGAGAACTATACATAATTACAGTCGAGTTAAAACATTAATGAGTAGGATTATTCACATTAAAAAAAAAAAAAAAAAAAAATACAATTTTTGAGGAGTACTGCGTTGTTTTGATGGCAGAAGAGAGGGATGTTCTTCAGAAATCTCATCTTCAGAGTCTACTTTGGTACACTCAAATTTCTCCATCATCATTGTATTCTGCAGGATCGGGGCACACAACGTCTTTAGTTGCATCAGTGCAACATGGTATTATTTTTTTACGGTCCATTTAACATGAGAGAGAAGGTTGGGTAAGATAAGGTCCTTTTTGTGTAATTGCAACTACTGCTCGTTTTTGGAGTTTTTCGATATCATAATCAGCTAAACATCAATATGAAGTGACTATTTTACTGAGTAAAGGGTTATTAATTCTTCAGAATCTATAAAAATCTAAAAGTCGATATTTGTGACCATTTTATCGAAAAACGCTCTCCTGAAAATTTTGCTAAAGTAAGACAAGGCCACTTCTCCTAGGACGGGTCACATATATGTTTCGTGAATAGTACTGTGTGAATAAAAGAAACGATTAAACATCAATTTCAATTCATCTGTCAACTCGATTATTTTCGAGTTGTGATCTGTCGACAAACTTCCCCACTGTGCCACTTGGTTCCGCATACTACTGGAAACGCGTCGGCAAGGGTTATTCGACGTTTTTCAACCTTAACGACAGTTTTCTCGTTCAAACCACGCGATCGCGAACCAATGGATTGGGATCAGTCAGACGTTCAACTCGGTTTAACAGGCATTCGAGGCGATAACCAGCAGTTAGTTCTCCACCCATTCGCCTTGTAAGACACCTATAACCACCGAGCTTTTACCTGTTAAAGGAATTGTGAAACCAGCTACGTGGGTTCTTTTTGTTTCAGTTTTTTTTCCCCTCGCCACCCGTTTCGTGAAGCTCGGAATACGTTCTCTCCAAACTAAAAATATAAATAGTCTTGTTTTGTCTATGTCAGGCGTGGCTCGTGCACGGGCTATTAGGTTTCTCGGGCTGGGCAGTGATTGAAGGATGACATCGACTTGTCAGAGTGCGAGAGAAAGAGGTAAGGAGAGTGACTGAGAGAGAAAGAGAGTGAGGGGAAGAGAACGACTAAGAGAGATAGCGATAGTAAGAAAGAGATTGAATGAGTGAGAGAGGGAGTTCTCAACGACAGTAGAATTGCATAATTTCCGATCGCTCCTGTTCGACTCTTGACAAAGCCTTTCCGAGACCGATGCCCTTGAAACTGCTCCAGATAAGAGCGTCTTTTGCAAGCGAGTCGTTGCTATGACTACATTTGATCTACCTGATCCCAAATGCTTTGCATCGTTTAGCATAACAATGAGGTCATGAACAGCTTCGGAAGTCAGGAAAGCAACGGGATAAAAACGTCTGCCAAGTTGGGTGGGCAGTATAGCTTCCTAACATAGTTTAACACGGGCCTATACAATCAGTTGAAGAACAAAGTAAGAAATGATTTAGAAGTCGACGTTATAAGAAATTAATGTCTGCGCATGGGCATGAAATAGTATTATTAGTATTCTGATAGTGAAGATGGGAAACTGTGCCAATCGTTTTGAATTATGCCAATCATATTAATAGTCAATCGCAGTCGTAGCTTTTCCCATTCGACACTACAAGGATGACTATTATTTTTAGCTAAATAAAATTATTAGGTTGAAAGAACAACACTGGTTACCCATGTGAAACCACTTTTCTGGGCTGAGGGATAACGGAATTATTCATATTCCTGCACGAATATTCCTGCATGTGCTCCTTTTCCGGTATTATGAAGCAGAAGCTGTCAGGCTATGCACACAACCGTCCTTTAACCGATCGGGTTGCAGAATACACCAAGTAAGAACAAAGGCAATAAATTGTTTTAAATCATGGCCAAATCAATACTGATCATGCAAATATTAGGAGTATTCCATGACATACGGCTGATTTGAATCTTCGGCACAAAATAACGATAAAAACAAACTATTACCAACCAGGCTGAAATCATTCTAACCTCCCATTCTCACAACTTTTATAAACAATAAAATGCTAGGCATCTAATTGAAATAACGAGAAACGATAAATTTTAACGATGAATATACATTGGATCATAAAAGCCAACCCAGCAATATCATTGAACAATAGTTCAAGTTACCTGCCCAGTTTATTTTTACAGCCTATGAAACAGAAATTAATATTTATAAGCGTTGGTTAAAAATCGAAATACTTTTCTTTTTTCCATTGTCCATCTATTCGTGAAAAAAAAAGTGAATATCAACTCCTACTGGGGATGCAACTACCTATGCGTTATACCTATTTGTATTCCTCAGAACGACACCTGATCGAAGTTTTAGAATAAAGAAATCATTTAACACCTGCTCTGGTTTTACGTGGCCGTTTCATTTCGATTATTTCTCTTTTCTTACGAGTTCAGAATGAATAGAATATTATGGCAGAAACAGAGGCTGTAAAGCTCTTGCTATCTTCAATGACCTAAGAGATTACGACTGTACATAAATATGAGAATCTACTAATGCAGTATGCAATCATATTTATGTAGTGTTTTTGTTCAATCACTCAATATTCATGAAAATGGTAACTTGCGCAAGATTATATGGTTTCCCAATAACATCGGATGACCCAACTAAATTTTTTTGGCAAACTCCAAATGAGGTTTTTAGAATCGTATGCATGATGAACAGTTGGATTGTATTTAGCTGTAGCAGTTAACCAACTACAAGAGGTTTAATTCAAACTCTACCACTTCAAATCCAACTTTTGGTTTAATATTTTCAATAAACTTTGTAATCGACCAAGAAACAAAAATTTTAACACCCCCTGTGCAGGTAAGACAAATGAGAGGCAAATTCAAGTAAATTAATAAAAATTTATTCTACCCTTTAAATCGACTCATTTTGTTCATCATAATAGATAGGTTCTAAAAGATAAGTCATTTGGGATAAGGTTCTTGGGGATTTTATCATCTGGGGTGAGCCACTGCGTATGCTAGCCTGATAAAGTCAAGTGGGTCGAATAAATGTTTTATCTTGGAGTGACGCTACTTGTCTTCAAGTAACGCTGAACCACCAAGGGGGTTTCCCCTCCTATCCCGCGTGTTTAGTTTCCAGCATTTTTGCGTTTCCTAGTTCTTTTCTTGTTCGCTAAAAGGTTTTGCAATGGCAGATTTTGAAAATTTATGAACATGAAAATGAATATAATTTTCATGAATCATGAATACCAACAAGAATTGAATATCGGTGTGTAAAGTTACTTTGCGATAGGGAAGGGAGGAAGAGATGAGATAGGTAGGTTCGGGATAAAACGTCTTACGTATAGGCGGAATAAATCTGTCATATAGGAGACGAGGCGCCTCATGCCCCCGCACATGCGCAGTAGCCTGTTATGTTCGCGATTGGGCGCCTCATCTCTATCACCCTATCGTTTTAGGAAATCTCTATTTACTATACTTAGTACCTAACTCGTAAAGTAGAATGTTTTCCGTTTTTTTTATTTCCTACCTCTGACACCAATAAGGACCTACCAGTGCATTAGAAATAAATGCTAAAGAACGTTTCAGAACTACCCGTTCTCCAGCCCAAAGCATCACCACTCCCAACTAAAATGAAATTATTGATAAATTTTTTGTTCATTTCCAAAACACCCATTAATATATTGGTTTTGTGGAATCTATAAAAAATTATGGTGTAAGATAGGCGTATTCCATCAACATATTATTTTGTCTGCCATAGGTCTAGGACCTACCAACATGTCTATAATTTCAATAAATATTTAACTATCTTTCGAAGAAAGCAAAATTTACCACCGGCCAAATACTGTTTCATCCGGACAACATTGTTCATCCCATCAATCTCCCTTCGAAAGGGGTATGAAAGTCAAATGACTTGTTTCCAACCCGCCTAATAACAGTGATATCGCTGACCATTAAAACGCCGGATTACAGGTTAATAACAGCTCAATTTTATAGGCGTGAACCGAACCTATAAAATCACTGCGATTAAAGAAAAAAATCCTTCAGGAGTCCCATCATTCAAAAAGCAGTTCAAGAGGGAGTTTTTAAAAGCGAGATATCGACGGTTAATAGGCGACCGTTTTATAGTCAGAGATAGTAAAACTGCTTGGAAGGGTGTTCTAGCGGCGGACAACGCGGTGTTCGTGGAATAGTTTCTCAGTTTGATGGTTGCGAAAAAATCGATGGAAATCACTTGCTAAGAACCGAGAAATTGGGAAATATTGGTTGCTAATTGGCGCAGTGATAAACCGTTGGTCGAGCTCCTATTACATCTAATGGTCTTGAAAATGCTGGTCTCGTTGTTTACAACTAGAAATTGCAACTACCTACCTGGGAATCGCCACAAACTTTTGCTAAAATCTTTCATATTTTCCAAGGTAGATAGACTTTCCGCAGGAAGAGGGACATAAGTGCCATACCCTGTTGCATATATTCACAAATGAGCCAATACTTTCCAATATACATTCATGTTTCATTCTTAGCTGAAGTCAGAGTCGATCAGCTTGGATATTATACGCAAGATGAAAGTACCAGTCGTGCAGCAAGACCATATGAGTTATTTTTTCTACCCCATCATATTTGTGTTGCATTTCTTAGGACATGAGCATCTTACGACATCGCATCGTACAATTACATAAATTAACTATCGAATTTATGAAGCAGTTTCATAAAAAAAATTTTCTTTAATAGAAACCAATATTAAGGTTTTTAATATTTATAGTATTCATCGATTTTTCAACACCCAGTTATAGCTATGTTTTACACTTAGCTATAGGAATTCACATAGCTTCACGAATTTGAGTTCATTTGGTATGACAACATTTCATGTGATATTAGGGGTGAAACAAGTAAGCTAAATAGTAAAACTTGGCTATAACGAGGTTGGGGAGATATGCAAGAGTTACCATTCATTCATTTAGCGTTAAACAACACGTAAAAACCGACCCCAAACTCGTATCTTCATAGAAAGTAATTTTTCAAGAAAACCCTCGATTTCAATTAAAAAACAATACATTTAAACATAAAAACATAGTTTCCTCCCCTATTAGCGATGTAAAAGTAAAATTGACTACACCGTTGGAAAGCTGAGATTCTGGCAATTATTTTAGAACTACTAGAAATAGAAATTCACTAGCACTAAAATGAACTACTAGAACTAGAACTACTAGAACTAGAAATTCATTTTTCAGATTGATTTTCACCGATTGAACCAGCTTTAAAAACATTTATAGTGCATTATAGAGATTGAAAATTCACTACTCTTTCCAACGGTATGATTAAATTTGAAATTTTCAGGTAATTAGGGGAGTTATGGCCGTTTTAATGAGTTGAGGTCGGAATCACGAAAGAAATCATAAAAGTGATAAAAATATGTATTTCAAGCGGAGCAAAAAAAAAGAAAAAAGTTATATAGGGCAACTTTTGTTGCGAATGAGTTGTACAATCAATCCCTGGCCAGTGGCAGGTACCAAAAGTTGACACCCAATATACGAACGTATATTATAAGCAGGATTTAGGAATTGTAGGATATGCGACTCAATCGGGAGGCATTTTCCCGATATGCTTTTAAGACATCGACAGCCAGATCGATTTGCAAATTGATTATTATATATTTTTACAACCTGACCACAATAACATAATTTCAGTTAGCAGCGTAAAACTGCCAGCACCACCGGGCATTTTATAACGTTCCTGAAAATCGTAAAAACCAGCACAGCTCGCAATAATAGAAATCCCTTGTGCTGTGAGCCGTAGCTGACAGGCAGCTCATAAATTAGGCGATTAGAAGGAGCTGGCGTGGCGGGAGACATTTTATTAGAAAACCCGCTAAACTATAAACGCAACACCGATACTTTTTCTCAAGCCCTGGGTACAGCCGTAGGGACATAACGCTCGTCGTAATTCCGAGAGTGGATGTCTGTATGTCTGTCGGTTGTATTACAAGATTATTCGTGTCGCCGAGTCACTTTATCTTTTAAACATGGAATTGAGCGGGAAGCTTTGACGGTTGGACGCGGTATGTGACGTAGGGGAAAAACGACATATCGCCCCGCAAACCGCGAATTATCATGCAGAGGACATACGAGAGGGAGACAGATGGATTCTCGGAGAAGTGAGATACGCTGGGAGGCTATTGATTTACCGATGCCTTCATACGGCGATCCATCAGCTTGAGATGCAGGAGGAGAGAGAATGAGCTTCAAACAGCATGACAAGCGCTATCTTTGAAATTAACGGCTTTTTAATGTGTTTTACATACCAGTAAATTGGACAGGTTCATCATCATAACGCCATTGTAATCCGTAGCTCTCTGGAATGCAAAGCGGGGTGAAATGAACCCCAGTTATGTTTCCACTTGATTTTCTCAAGCCCTTCTCATTCCCTCCAGTATCCTTTAGCGAATTTTTGTAAAAAATGATGCTATTGCAGGTGACTCGGAAATTATTTTGAAAAATTTCTTCATTACAATCCGTTTTGAAGCATTCTGAAACTATTCCTGAAATTTGCGCTTTTTCAAACACCGTCTGTATATGATATCAAATGTATGTTATGATGTTAGAAGGAGCGAAACATTAAGGTAGTTACGTAAATTAGTTAAGGTGGGTAAGGTACTTCCGTGTGCCCTTTCAAAATCGGCGAAAATCAAAGAAATTCACGTTGTGTCATCTACCAAGCTGATGTTTGAAAGAACTGCTTGATTTTATTTATTTATTTTTTCAAGTGTATTATATGTTTACCAAGAGAAAAAACAATTTACATTACATTGGATTGGATAACCAGTGTAGATAAACTCGAATGATACAATACACTAAACCCCATGACTTTAAAGCCGCTAGGGGGGGTTAGTCGCAAAAACTAAGTATGCACCGATACGAAAGCAATTGTGGTGGTGTATATATCATACTCAAATATACAGTAGTGAAATAAGACGCTTACGGCACATCTAGGTCAAGGTCATGACCGTGACCTAATTGAACAGCGAACTACCGAAGCCCTGTTATCTGGCTCGTTAATTGGATGATAATGAGGTAATTAGCGAAAAACTGACGGTGTTTCCACCCTCCCCCCGCCCATATTTCAAGTTCATGGAGAAGATGTGCGTATTTACGTTCCAACGTATTTACGTTCCAACGTGCAAATGTTACAATGTATATCCATCAAAATACTTTCTTATATTAAGTAAATTTTGTCATTTATTGTAAGTTCATAAATAACGTAGATAGATGCAATGTGTAAGAAATAATTTAAATGTATGCAAGAGACTAAATTATGAGGAAATCAAAATAGTGTGTAAGGAAAATGAGAAATTACACTCAGTATGGAAAAACTAACCACATGCCTACTAACTAATAGTATAAATGAAAATGAATTCTATAAATACATAGTAAAGATGTAAAATCATATTTTCATATTGTAAAGTGATTGGTATATTTGAGTATATACACCATCACATTTGCTATGGTAACGATGCATACTTTGTTCTTGCGACTAACCCCCCCCCCTCCTAGCGGCTTTACATGGGGTTTAGTGTATTGTATCATTCGAGTTTATATATCACAGGTTATCAAATCCATTGTAATGTAAATTGTTTTTTCTCTTGGTAAATATATAATACACTTGAAAAAATAAATAAATAAAATCAAGTCGTTCTTTCAAACATCAGCTTGGTAGATGACACAACGAGAATTCATTTAATTTTTGCCGATTTTGAAAGGGCACACGGAACTACGAGTACCTTACCTACCTTTACCTTACTGTTCCGCTCTTTCTAACGTCATAACAGACATTTGATATCTGATATTTGATATCATATACAGACGATGAGTCAAAAATAGCGGGAGTGACAGAGAGGATTATTTGCTATCCAGTCCCAACAAGTAGGCTTAGTGGCAGGATACCAATATTAGGTGAACGTTAAGGATACTGACGATAGCCAAATAGTCTTACACATGCCTATATCGTATAGGAGAGCTGTACCTATATTAGACAAATCTACTTGTGAATTCTAGGCACTTTAAAGGTTACTTGTCCATATGAGTGATGTCCTGCTACTAGTGATCGGTTATATTTTTTCAAATATTTTTGGTGAAGCAGTCAGAGAAATGTTGAATAGTAGTGAGAAATAATTAATGTTTACTGCGGAAACTAAGTCGTTTTTTCAATCTCCTGCTCGGTAGATGAAACAACGAGAATTTCTTCGATTTTTGCCGATTTTGAAAGGGCACACGGAACTACCTTACTGTTCCGCTCTTTCTAGCATCATAACAGATATTATTCATGACAATGCCTTCACGTTGAGTGGTTAGGTTTTTAGACGATGCGTCCAAAACCGCGGAGGTGACAGGGGGGATTCTCGGCTATTCAGCCCCTACAAGTAGGTTTAGTGGCAGGATGCCAATACGCGGCGGATGATTTATCACCAGTCGAGGACTGACAACTGACAGGCAGATGAAGGCGTAACCCCGTGCAACTATATGATCCGAACCGCTGGCGCTCAGCTGGAGGGAGAACGGGATCTTGCAAGCTCATCCGCCTTTTTATGATCAGCCTCAAGCTCGTTTCCTATCCTCTAATCCTATGGAACGGACGAATTAGACTCATCGAGCGATATTAGATTAGACCATCGACACTAAATCGATCATAATTTCCACAGGACAGAGGGGGATGCCATATACTTGATATAAATGCATATGTCCACAATCAGTTCTTCGCGACGGATTCCTGCAAGGGTGCTGTATTACGAATATTCCATTATTTTAATGGAGCTGAAGTAAATTTAAATTTCAAGCACATTAAAAGTTATCTTACCCCATTTTACAATACAGCTATCTACTTCTGGTGAGGTATAATAATTAATTTTTACACAATTTTTTGCAAGGGTCAAAAACACCATACTTTTAATTTTTCAGTTTTTTAAATCAAATTGTACGATCCTTTAAGGAAATTAAATTTTTGATCTCGCCTACACCACAAATTATGGTCTATAACGCCTACTCAACATGTTTATTCGTCGTAAACTGCAGAAAAATTGTGTTTTTGGTCAATATACCGAGAACAATGAAGTTGTCCAAAAACGACAAAAAACACGTTATTTCGGTAGTTTTTTGACAAAGAACATGTTGAGGAGGCGTTTTAGGCCTTAATTTGTGGTGAAATTTGTAAATTTCTTATAAGGATGGCGCAATTTGATGAAAGAAAAATGAAAAATTAGAAGTTTGGTGTTTTTGATCCTCCGGGTCAAAAGTTGAAAAAATCTCGAAACATCCATTATTATCAAACCTCCAGAGTTGCTATTGGTCTCATACGTCGCAAAAATATTCGAAGTAATATCACCATTTTTTCAGGTCGCCGAGTGGTGTAATTTGAAAAAAAAATGTTCAACAAACATCGTCATAAATCGGCGAAAACTCACATTTTTTGACAGTTTTTAGGCAAAAGGCACGATAGGGGAGGCTTTTCAGACCGAGCATGTGTGGTATAGGCGTGTTTAGTGCTAAATTTCCAACTAGAGCACATTTTAATTGAACATTATCCTGGAATTTTTGTGATTTTTTCAAAAATACAGGGGCCATACTTCAAAAATCAAACCTCTACATGAAAAACGGGCTTCGGGTTCGGATGAACTACCCTCGAAAACTCCCAGGACCAATAGCAGATTTGTGGGGGCACAACTTTTATTTTTTTTAATTTTTTTTTCTATTTTATTGTTATTATTTATTTATTCATTTGTTTATTTATTTTTATTGTTATGATTATTTATTTATTTATTTATTTATTTTTTTTTTTTATTTATTTTTTTTTTTTATTTTTTTTTTTTTTTTGGGCTGTGTCATTGGTAAATACCTGTGTCATAGGTATTACACACCACCACCACCTATCCATACCTACTCGATTCCTGCCACACCAACGTTTTCCACTTTTTATTTTCGTACTGATAAAATAATAAAATTAATTTCTATTGGGCTTTGAGCTCTGGGTGTTAACATTATACCATACCTGAAATATGGCACATATGAAATAGAAAGTTTATTTTTTTGAACTAGAGGTCCCGTTGCATTTTGTTTTACATATATATTTATGCTGTAACCCTTAAACATCCAGCAGCAGCAACGACCCGGGAGAAAAGGTGAGAGATCCTCGGATGCACGCAATTATAAGACATAACCCAGGTCATTTGACTGAGGACGGTGAGTCGTATTAACATACAATGAAAATAAATAATTAATGAGATCTTAGGAGCGTTAAGTGAATCTATTTAACAACTTGAGCTTCCCCTGAGGTAAATGCTTATTATGAAGATCTGCGACAAGAGAAACACCTCCGGTTCCCCAACGTGGGTACGACAACACGTATAGATTTCAACATGGCAACTAGCGTACATACCAAACCCCAGGTTGGGTGTTCGTAAGAAATCCGTTATTTTTTATGGTGATTGAAGAAATTTAGGTTGGGTTATTTTAATTCAGGGTCCGTGGGAGGGGTAAATTTCCCCCTCCGCCGCACCGAAACCGAGGTTTATTGTGTGGTTAAGGTTGTGTTAGTTGAGGATTTTTCATGCTTCTCTGATTGTGTCATTTATTGTAGTGTGCTAAGCGCTTCAGAGCCTCTTCAGAGCATAGTATGTGAGATAAGTTTGTTTATTTATAAATAGAGAGTCCTCCTTGTTCATCTTGGTATGACCAATTGTGGTTGGTCACGGGTCATTCTCATTTCATTTGCCGCTTTCATGTCCCCGAAGACGAATTCTCACAATTCTTGACCAAAACTAGCGATTTTGGAGGGAAAAGGGTAGTATAAGTTGGGAGATCAATGAAGTAATAATTTGACTGCCGAAAATCCCCTTTAACCAATACACAGTGATGACAAATGAAACCTGAAATCCTGGAAACCCATGAGTGTTACTGTCTCCTCCTACCTAACACCTAAGTAGAAGTTATGTAGTTACGAAACAATGACAATATAGAACTGGCCAGGGTTACTAGCTGCAGTAAGTTGGTCCTTCTTTATTTAGAGTAAGGATTTACATTTTTAAGATTTTCCCCAACCCGTGAAAAACTAGTTTTTCAGTCAGTCCCCCATATCTCTTCTCAAAGTTGAAGATTTGAGACTGTTGTGGAGTGCTTGGAGTTGCAGCAGTTTTTACAGCGAAAGAAGCCTAAAAATATGTTGAGTATTTTTATTTTTAATCATGAGCGTTACACTAGTTACGAGTGTTGTTAGTGCTTAAACAAAATAATCCAATATCAACAAACTTACTGCTTGGTGACAGGTTTCAAACAGTAGCCATCCCCGAGTTTTGTCAGTTCATCATCCTGTGTGACGCGATTTTTACTGGAAATTGTCATGACCAAGAATGGGTAACAATCCTGATATACGGTAACACTAATAGGGTAGCACTCCTGGGATTTAAGCTCAATTACACTGCCTTCAACATGAATTCCGTAAAATCTGAATAATACGTTTGAACGTTATTCTTTTGTACTTACTTGAACACAGACAACAATTTTGCCATCCATTTTACAGAAATCAATTTTTGAAATCTGGTAACACTCATGAGTTGGATATCATGTTTTTTAATACAAAAAAATATATAAAATACATCAATGAAAAACTCACTGTCCATCTATAGAACACAAATCTGCAATGTACAATGAGTAGTATTTGCCGATCTAACCTCATTTTCGAGCACTTTCATATCTCACGTCACTGAGGTTCTCAAACGACCCAAAGCGGCAAACGATATGAGAATGACCCTCACATTACTTGGGGTTAATTTTGCGTTTAAATTGAGAAAAATTAAAATTTTTGTGGAAACTTTTTTTTTTTTTTTTTTTTTTTCATTTCTGACTATATACCTAAGTGTTTCAGCATACATTTGTATTTTTCTTAGTTTAAACGCAAAATTGACCCCAAATAATGTGACCAACCACAATTGGTCATACCAAGATGAACAGGGAGGACTCCCTATTTATAGATACTTAACAACTCATCTCACATACTAAGCTCTGAAGAGGCCATACAAGGCGAAAGGGCTCAGCGCACTGCAATAAATGACATAATCAGAGAAGCCTGAAAAATCTCGCAACTTCAACCCTCAACCTACTAAGGACAAGCATATTGGATCGTCGCCATTCGTCAATACCATGGCAACAAAATTTAAATGGCATCCCTTGGAGAGCTGGAAAAATCCGTGTAACGCCTCTGACGCATGAGCATGCGCAGGAAAATCTCAGGGACAATTTTGGAACTTCGAAGGAAGATCATTCTACCAGTATCGCAAAAGAGACAACACCTGCCCCAAAAGCAGCCTGCCTTCTTGTGGTTGTGGTCTTATGAACTATAAAGTTTACTGTACAGACTTTGTAACTGTGTGAAATTTTAACAGACCCGGATCAGAATCCTTTCAGTGTGGTAAGTCCCCTCACTGAAAGTATCATCGCCTACGATTGGAAGAAGACCTAGCCAACCTTCAAGAATCCATCAAGATCAGTGGCGGAGGACTCCCGATTTCAATCCTTCAACAGCTCAACATTTTCAAGAAAATCTAAGGTTAGTTTAATTTAAATCCATGTGAGGTCCTGGTAGGTACTAGGGATAGGATTTTATTAACATAATTGATTTTGAATAAATACGTTTCGTAAAGGTCTAACATCTGCCTTAATTTTCTTTTAAGATACCTGATATTCCTTCGTAGAGGTCAGGGGCTGAGTTAATGGGAATCTGGGATTAAACCTCAAAATTTGGAAGTTTTCTTAAGTTAGGGGCTTAGCTGGAAGGGAGTTTTAAGTATTGGAGACTAATAACCAATCACATAAAACACCTTCTCAGTACTTGAGTAGGCATATTAATTTCGCTTACAAATGGTGAGAGGCGCATTTTAATATCGCTTACAAAACGTTAAAGCATAGGATTAGTTTCAGAATGCTCCAAAACGGATTTTGATCAGGAAAATTTTCGAAGATTTTAATTTTAAATTTTCGGAGCCATTACAATAGATTTGTTTTCTACAAAAATTCGGTAAAATAAAGATTCGGAGAGCAACTCAAGTAAACTTGTTTTTATACCAAGAGAGAAGAGTCGATGGTACTCAAAATCTGCTCTTCTGGAGAATTCCTCAGCTGCACGTGTTTTTCCAACATCTCAGGTTCCCGAGCTCAAGAAGGATCGAGAGGCCGGACCGTACCAGAAGAGGGAGACACAAGACCACCAGAACTCGTCCGCGAACTTCAACCATACGCAGTGACAGTCTATAAATTAAAGTGCCATAAACAACTTCATTAAAGCATCACCACGTCATATTAGCGGTCACCCCCTTCTCGCCTGCCCGTTCCCTCTCGGTGCAGGACCTTCCTCCTTGGCAGGGAATCCGAGAAACGACGCCGAACGATAAATCTTCAATCCTCAAGCCCAGCCCGGAGCATTTCTCGTCCGCTCTCAGCCCGAGAGTCGTCATGTTTTGCAAAATGTTTTCCCCACCGTGTAACCGTTTTCCCCATATGCCCGAAATGAGTTATCTTCCACGAGTCGTGCCGATATCATTTCACGGTACTCGTACGCCCTCGGTTCGGTTCTTCTTTCGAACTTCCTACGGCAAAATAGAAAGTTTCGTTTTGGGAAGGTCTCATTACTTAACGTTTCGTTTAATCTCCGGCGCACCCTTGGGGATGCCAAACTGCGGCCTTACATCAGCATTTGATTGAATAGAACGAGATTATTTGTAGATACAAATGATTCTGTCAAGCATGACGATTTACTTCATTGTCCGATGCGTGATGACATCCTCAGCCAAACATGCCAGCGTTGCTGGGTTCTTGACAGCTCCCATAAGAAATACGGGATACTACAGTTGTATAAATGAATAGGTTCAAAGATTGAGCCATTTGAAGCTTTGAAGTTGTTTCTTGGCAAGCATAGACGGTATTTGAGTGAGCTCCTTTACCGGGAGGCTAACTTTTCACAATACGGGAACTCTTGAACTCTTTATAAAGGGCCGGTTCTCGTTTACTACAGAAAACCCTCTACAGTTGGGACCCTATGGCCTTATCCACTCCACCCACTTCCAGCTCCTCCATAATGTTGTGAACCATAATATCAACTTAGCTCTCACGGCAAGGAACCCGCAATATATAATTTATTTATTTTTCTATTCTCTTCCGGGACATTTTAAATTCCCAGAAGACGAAACTCGGTTCGAATATGAAAGACTCATAATCACTTGCTTAATTGGCCTGGGACCTGACGATTCTGAAAACCTTTTACGAATTATTTGTGGTGTACACAATGACCCGTGTACACATGTTACCCTTATTTGACCTGTGGTGGTGTTTCCCCTCACTAGGCCAGCATATATATAAAAGAGCCAAGAGGTCACTCAAATATAACACTTCTACTTCTGAATTCTTGAAGTTGTTATTCCTCTAACTCGCATCCTCTAGAACCCATCATTACAGAATTTATATTTAAATATGGTTGATAATTAAGCAGAAATTATATTTTGTTTTCATTATATTGTATTATGAGAGTGATTTGGTGAAATTTGGATGGATTTGGATTTTTTGGAACTGGATTGGTGTGATCGTGCATTACACCAATCTAGTTTTGATGAGTGCTTTGGGGTGAAGGTGCTGAAAATTATGTCGAAAAGTAATGATAGACTTCTGCAACAGTCAGAACGAGCTCACAAGACCCTCTTGGGTGCGATCAGCCCACCCGGCCTCAATATCAACGACTGAATGAAAGCATCAGAATGAAGATCATAATCTTCCTAATCACTGAATGCAGGCAGCAAGCAACAAGGCAACAAGACTCTTCAACAAGTGTCAAGCAACAAGCATCGTCATGCAAACAATGCCCATTCGTATTTTTTCTGTGATCAAGCTTAATCCGCAAAATATCAGAATTTTCTCTTTGTTTTTATATTTATGAAATTTTCTTTCATCCATTAATTTATATATATGTTTTTTCTTCTTCGGATTGTTGGTTCTTGAGGATTGGTCTATAGATAAAAACTCAACTAGGCCGTAGTTTCAATTTATTTACAAATCTTCTTCAGGGCTATAATATTGAGAAAAGAACTACTTCAGTAGGCTACATTTGACATCAAACAGATTTGTGAAATATAAGTGTTACACAATGGAATGAATTATTTAAATAGGTAATTGCTATTTTATGAATAGGCAGTATATTAATCCTATTTGTTCTATTATGAAAATATAGTTGTTATGGAAAAACTGGAAAAAACCTTAGGTGATACAGATTGCATTATTGATGTATGGTGACTACATGACATCTGGTCGTCAGCATTAATTTATATATATATATATATATATATATATATATATATATATATATATATATATATATATATATATATATATATATACATAATTATATAAATTAATGGATGAAAGAAAATTTAAGAAAAAAATCTAGCTCTCCATTACAGGCAGTCCTAAAGGTGAGTGATAATTAATTATTTAGTATACTTATTAATACTGTTGTTGTTTCAATATGCGATTTTTTATTGGATAAATGTTCTCTCTCTCTCTCTCTCTCTCTCTCTCTCTCTCTCTCTCTCTCTCTCTCTCTCTCTCTCTCTCTCTCTCTCGCTCTCTCTCTCTCTCTCTCTCTCTCTCTCTCTCTCCCTCCCTCTCGAAAACATTGAGGAAAAAAGTGGGGGGGAGGGTGTTACTTTTGGGATCCTGTATATCTGTATGCTATACCATCAATGGTAATCATTGTCAATGATTTGGTAATGAATCAGGGTATTTATCTGTTTGTAGTTGACTAATTTTAGGTTTATTAGGTAGGTACGATAGGTACGGGTGGAGTTAGGTTTAAGAGTTACAGGTCATTTGCTTATATTAATCTCTTTCTGTTACATTCATCGAAAATGCTCTCGGCAAGGGGCCCCCAAAAGGGAATTCTGCTATTCAGTACCGCAGCTACGAAACAATCCAGGGAATCCGCATCGCATGTTTCACACGGTATTCTCGGACTTCCGGCAATTTCCAAAGAAGGCTCACGAGCGGAGAAAAAAAAACACGTCAAGGGGAAGGGGAGTTAATCGTGTATTGAAGCCCATGTAAAACACTACACGTCCTCACGACCGTCTCATCCTTCACGACAGCCCAGAACGCAACGTCATCCAATTCTCACCTCCCCAAAGGCTACCGATTGTATCCCAGCTCCTAACCACCGAATGTCAAGCCCTAGACCGCACTTCTTATTTTCGGTAGTCATCCATCACTCATCTTGTTAACACGGTCGCTTCGCTCGCTTTTTTTTTTTTTTTTTTTTTTTTTTTTTTTTTTTTTTTTTTTTTAACTTTCCGCTTGTAAAAGTAGTTTGGTTGGCAGAACCGCGCCTTAACGCCTAATTTCACTGACCCTGGTGCCCTTTCGGGGTCGCGGGAGAGGGAGTAAAAAAAAAAAAAAAAAAAAAAAAAAAAAAAAAAAAAAAAAAAACGTCGGGAAAAATTGGTCGAGGTTCTCCGAAGGTCTTTTTAACGCCTCGTCGATTTATCAAAGGAGCATTCACACCCCGACAGTAGTTCAATAATTAGGATCCCCGTCCAGCTGCTCCTCCCCTCTAATGGAATAATGGCCAACTCCGCCCGACTGAGTGTTTTGAATTGGCTTAAAATCACTGGGCTTACTTCCCTAACTACGTAATCGCTTCGAATCATCGTTCGTTTCGATTATATCCGCCTGGATATCGTTGAAAGAACCCGATCACGTTCGAGATTTATGACTTTTCCCTCGGGTCCGTAGCGCCTCAAGGTGTATGACCGGCCGGGATATCACAATGGGGTTCTCGAATTCTGTTTTTAATCGCTCGATTAACACGTCGGATCGTTTTTATTCACGTCGTTGCCAACAGAAACGGATTACGGGGCGGACAATACGAGCTTGGAGGTTGTAAGAATGCAAATTTGATTGGGCATGCAGCCTATGCAATTTGCAATCGAGGTAATGTAGAACATGACTTAATAAGATTAAAACCAAAGCCTATTTACATGGGAATATGGGGACCTATCCTATGACACTGAATGTGGGCGCAACATGATCAATTTAGACAACGAACAATATTATAGACATTCAAAACATCGCACCGATCATGTTTACGTCAAGCTTGATGAAGAAAAGATCCAAAGCGAAAAAATAATAACGTTCTAAGTATAGGAATGACGACATGAAACTTCTGCCAAGTTGGGTGCGGCACATAGCTTCCTCGTTTACTTATCTTGAATTTATAGGTCATTGAATAGTTGTAAATGATCTTGAAAAATTCCATAGCGGAAAAGAGTAAATCAAGAAATAGCTATAAACGCAATAATTGGTCAATGAAGAAACGAAAAAATGATACTCAAGTTTGCGCATGAGTGAAATATTAATTTGGCAACAATGAAACTAATAGGGAACCATCTACACCCTAGCCCGCACATTCTCTGAAAATTTCATCCAAATCGGATGAAAACTGTGGAAAATCTGCTTGTTACGAGGATTTCACATTTTATTTTATTTTATTTTTATTTTTATTTATTATACACGGGCATGTGCCCATTACAATGTAAATTACAGTGAAATATATATATTTGAAACATAAATTCAGATAGCAACTCGAAGAGCTAAAATTAATAAACTATAAGTATACGGCACATTGGCGTATACGCAGTGGCTATTAATGATACAATCATGTCCAAATCGGTATGAGATGATGGAATCGTCATCCACTAACTATCATCCAAATTCGAGCGAGAGCGGACGATTAAGACGTGAGAAAATAATGCTTGGCAGAATTTATGTTTGCGCATGCGAAGATTTAAGTATTGCGTCATGTTTGATGAAACTGATAGAGTACCTCCCACATTATAGCTAGCACATCCCTTGAAAATGTCATCCAAATCGGATGAAAACTATAGAAAATCAGCTTGTTACGAGGATTTCACATTGGTGCATCCGCAGTGGCTATTAATGATACAATCATGTCTAAATCGATGAGATGATGGAATCGTCATCCACCAACTTCATCCAAATTCGAGCGAGATCGGACGATTAGGGCGTGAGAAAATAATGCTTGGCAGAATTTATGTTTGCGCATGCGCAGAGTTAAGTATTGTGTCAGGTTTGATGAAACTGATAGAGTACCTCCCACATTATAGCTAGCACATCCCTTGAAAATTTCATCCAAATTTCATGAAAATAGTGGAAATAAGCTTGTTACAACTATTTCACATTGGTACATCCGCAGTGGCTATTAATGATACAATCATGTCTAAATCGATGAGATGATGGAATCGTCATCCACCAACTATCATCCAAATTCGAGCGAGATCGGACGATTAAGACGTGAGAAAATAATGCTTGGCAGAATTTATGTTTGCACAATGCCAGAGTTAAGTATTGTGTCAGGTTCGATGAAACTGATAGAGTACCTTCCACATTATAGCTCGCACATTCCCTGAAAATGTCATCCAAATTGGATGAAAATTGTGGAAATAAACTTGTTAGAAGTATTTGCGGACTATAGACACACACAAAATACTCACACATACAGAAAGATAGACAGACACGGAACCGAAATTGTTCAGAATAGTCTAAAGCGTAAAATGCGAGTGAAACTTTTGATTTTTGAGACCAAAAATTGTTGTTCTCCCGAAAGTTAAAACAATAATTGTTCCGCTACGTACCTATAGGTAGACTTGGAAGCAAAATCCATCTTTAATTTCGGGTTTCTTCCAATATTTCTTTCATTAATGCACCAACAACCAATTTTCCATGTTAGTGCTTCATTATTGGTTACTTGAGTTGTGTATTAAATTTGGACAGGGTTATTCACAAACCGGCCAAGCGCCATAGCAATTTCGCGAAAATCGTGATCGGAATTATTGTACGTTTTCCTGATACCAAGGCCGCTATACTTGCTCGATTGCCTTGACATTGTGTCCCCTACTGTTTTTTAGTGTGTGAAATCGATTGATAATGTTGATAGTAACAGGTTAATGGTGGTTACATGATTTATACGAACCTCAAATACGAATAAAAAATCATAGATTGAGTCGTGCACATGTATACTGAACAAACTCCAAAAAACCTTTTCAGACAAAAGCTTTTTGCACAAACCGACCAAGCTGTGTTGGTTGGACGGTTTGTGCGAATTTACTTCTGCAGTTTTCACACTATTCACAAAAGAAATCCGCTATTACTTTTCATGGATTGGTGTGGCGCTTGGCCGGCTAGTGCAAAATTAATGTAAAACTACTTTCTTACGCTTCGCACAAACCGTTTATTGACCGCAGTTCGTACAAGACGCTACAGAGGGCGATGTGAAATGAAAATTATGAAAGTTCTCATCAAGACGAATCCATAAGTACCTAGGTACCAACAACTAGTTTTCGACATTTTGGCACATGGCCGGTTCGTGCATAACTTCGTCAATTTATTCCTGTACAAACTTGAGCACACATGTCTTAGGTACAATTATTTTCTTCTGTTCTTCGATGAGTATAAGATGCTCTTCAGGAATGCTCAATGGCGGCTGATGGCCACGCGGAAAGAAATGCCTTCAGTTAAATGGTGAGAAAGGGAAAGAAGGCTTGAATGTTAAAAAATACTCAATACAGGGTTATGAAGGAACACTAAGTACAGCTATTGTAGTGAATTGTTTGCTATTGTGAGTAACCTAGAGTATCTACCGGTTGATTATATTTATTAATACAATCGATAATAGCTAGCTGTAGCTTGCAGTCGAGTGGTACAGCCTACATCCTGATATGTAGGTAGGTACCTACCTTCGCCAGGTAACATCAATGTAGGTGCTGTGCTAACCTTGTTATTAGCTCCAACTTATGATACAGTTGAAAAGGAAACTATTACGAAATGTCGACGGCTGAAGCTTCAGGAATGACAGCCCGCAATTACGCCCGCTGCGGCATTTGAGATGATAGGTCTTTGTACGAGTGTTTTAAGTTCAAAACTAATCACGCCGGCGGATTGGGGAGTTTCAAAGTGTTGAAATGGCAAAAAGTAAACGGTAGCGAATGTACGGCATCGGTTTCCCGAGTAAGGGGAGTAGTGATAAACCAGATGCGAACGCGGTGTACCTACTTGGGGGTCGTTGGGGTTAAAGACTTGGGCAAGTGGAGTAGGCATCAGAGGGGGTACCTGGTGTTTGTGGCTCGTCGAAAGACGTGACCTCTGTGGAGAAACTGCCTAATCACCTGTGCCATGCAACCCGCTCATTATGGAAACAACCGTAAGGGAAGATTTGTGTGCAAGAAAGCTCACAAAATTTATCTTGGTCAGCATCTGCGACAACCGAGCACCACTATGAAACTGATGGTCTTCGGAGACTCGGTGGACAAGTGATTTTGAATATATCACCCTGTTAAGTGTCATAGGTAGATAACCCTCAACGTAACTCATACGCAAGAGTTATATTTGAATTGCAATAAATAATTAAAATTACAAAGAAACCCACGAGTAACAGAGTTCGTACTTACAAGACTACTAACAGGCAAGAGCCCTGAAGTTGCTAAAAAATATATGCTCACGATCATGTTCATAAAACTAACGTTGACGCTTGGAATTTTCCCCTCGGTCTCATTAGCTTCCTGATGGATGAAATGGACAAGTTAGTGCCGTTTTCATTTCCACTCTGGTCCCGCCCTTTCCATTAACGTATTTACTCATTGTCTAATTTTTACTACCGATTCATTAGTATTGCTTCATTTTGAGTGAGAGCTGATTATAGCAACTAACAGTGTAAAGATTAAAAATAAATAATAATAATAATTACCTATATGCAAAAGACAAACTTGCGTGTCAGTTGCTCGTTCGTTTCTGTTTTCTACGTACTTGGTGTGAGTTAACAAATCTCAACTATCCATTAAAAAAAATTTTATTGTTGCCACAAATTGTACACATGTTGAAGCTTCGCCGTCTACTGTACGGTTCAGTAACGGTAGAAATGATATTTTGATGTACTATCTCCAATGAACGGTATCTTGTGCATTAGTCACGAAAATGCAGTTGGTATTATTGCTTGCAAGTCTACCTATAGGAAGCGGAAGCTTTGTTTTCACTTTCGGGAGAAAAAACATTTAAGGTCTCCAAAATCAAATTTTCCGTTTGCATTTTAAATTTTAGACCAATCTGAACAACTTAGGTTCCGTGTCTGTCTGTCTATCTTTATGTGTGTCTGTCTGTGAGTGTGTGTGTCCGCAAATGCTTGTAACAAGCTTATTTTCCACAGTTTTCATCAGATTGGATGAATTTTCAGGGACTGTGTGGGCCTCGGTGGAGACGGTCCCCCGATGAGTTTCATCGTTTCCGACTCAATATTTCACTCTGCGCATGCGCAAACGTATATTCCACCAAGAAATATTTTCTCACGCCCTATTCATCCGATCTCGCTCAAATTTGGATGATAGTTTGGGTGAACTAAATCACTCGCGTCGAAGTTTTGGAAACCCATTTCAAAATGGAAGTTAGTTAAACCCCCCTCCCCCCCCTCACTAACTTCCGTTTGATAGCCGATAACAATTTTATCATCCCATATCAATTTCAATCTTTTTTTTTTTTTTTTTTTTTTAATGAGTTAGTTATTCAATGTGAACAATTTCAAAAATTAGATTCATACACTGAAATAGGCTTCGATTAAAGAAAGAACAAAAGCGTGGATCATTAGGAAGAGATGAGAAGAGAGAGGGGAGGATGAAAGAAAACACCCAGAAGAGATACAAATCTTGGGGGGCAAGGAGTCGGAACGTTGAGCTCGGGAAGAGCTAGCAGTTCACCTGACGAGCGGGTAATTGGAGGGAAGTGGGCGTAGTCCTGTACAGGAAACTCGGGGCCCGCCGGAATCACGGCCTCGCATCCACCTGCTCCCTCTCAAATCCCGCGGTTAACACCAGAAAAACTATCTTCCTAGTGAGCACAGTGCGATATTTACGATCACAGATCACTGATAATGGATTTATAAGCGTCGTCAAATGATTGGAATAGGTCGAGACTAGCCAATAAACCATAAGTAAACTCAACGGGCAGTGGATACTCCAACACTCAATATCATGAGATCCGAACCTGCCTCATTATTTCCCGTAATGAACCTTTGTAGACCAAGAAAGCACTTGTTGATACGCCTTTCAGCCACTAGGATGCAGTCTTTTAAGGCCCGACGGGTAAAATTATAAGACATGACACATGCGTTAGTATCCAATCTCGTTCAGCTGACAGGTTGGTTTCTAGCGCCAATTTTACCCACCTGCCAATGGGTGGCGAGGTTTCGAACTTCAGTATAGTGGGTTGAATTAGCCAGACCACAGACTTTCTATCAACCAACACAACCTAAGCAGCTCACCCGATTAAAGAACAACAAACAAATATTTGATTGATCGGCGTTGCATAACTTAAAAAATAAAATGTAATTAAAGCAAATAAGAAATTTTATTCGTCGTGAAAATTAATAATTAACGACTTAAAGCAAAGACGCGATGTTTACCCGCACCATTTCGTCGTATTCGATACACACTCAAAATGTCAGGGGTAAGGTCTACCTCACTTCATAAATAGATTTTACAACTAGGTAAGGTAACGTCTGACAAGAAAATATTTTTCTAAACGAACAATTTTCTGAATTTGTGGCAATTTATGATTTTTTACACTATGCCATCGTTTTATTAAAATGACCGTAATTCACTTAAGAAAGAGTTTATTCACTGCCTCCCTGATGCAAAAACAAAATTTTGTCTGGCAGGACCAATGGGTAAGAAATGAGCTTGATAAGCGAAGTTTGTAAAATTTGGAAAGAATAGTTTTTCGCACGTTTCTATGACGAATTTCATCTGCAAGTTCGCCAATTGTAAACCTGCAAGTTGCCTTAAAATTTGAGCTTTCCAACAGTGTACGCTAATTAGTTTTGAATTCAATCAGTAAAAATCGCCTTCGTAGGTTAGAAAACACGGATTTTCCAAGGGTATCAAGTTTTCATAAGAATGACGTATGATATTACTTTTCACGCCGAATCAAAATGATATCATATTCGGATCGCCCAAACTCTTCAAGACCCGGGTTGAACCTGGATTCATAAAATTGACCGTGGAGAATATACTAAAAACGTGATAGTTAACGTATTATGTAAAATGAAACGTCGTGACAAACAAAATATAACATTAATCAAACCGCAGTGACAAAGGTACACTGTGTTTAAATTAAAGTGGCGATACGGATTATTTGAAGAATGCACAGAGCTTGAACGTAAAAAGTTGAGTCAAATTAAAATAGAGGTACATCATAATATGTTCATTTCCTTGAGCGTTTCCTCTAGAAACCTTAGTTGACTCAGAAGCTATACCAGTGATTTTTATCTATCAAACGAAAGAAGTAACAGCGAGCTATAAACGACTTTATGGATCGAGGAGTGGCAGTTTATCACGTTCGCTGGGACGTGTAGAGAACTAGAGAATCGACCGCAGCTATTTTTGTCACTCGCGGGACCCATTCGCCGGATACGCGTCCGCAAGATAACGGACTGGTGACGAATTACACGTCGATAACATCAAACACTTATTCATACTTATTTTAATCGAATGGAATATAGGAAGGCATACCTCGTTAACTAGCTTGAGTTTCCGTTTAAAATTAAAAATGAAAAAAACGTACCTATGCCACAATGGGTGTGGCTCGTAGCTTACTTATATCCATTATTGCATTTAAAACACAAATAATGTGTTAAAACTGATGATTATTCATTTTTATTAATTTGAGTGATGGAAATTGACTTCAGTTCTAAACTTTGTTTTTAAAATGATAATATACCTCATCACATCATACATGGGGAATCACCCCATCCTCAATCAGACTGATAAAAATAAAACTACATCTCTAGGAACACTTTCACTTAACCACTAACCAATTATCTCTTCACTTAACTATACCGCTTTGAATCAGGAATCTTAGACTTCTCAAAGTGATAGTTTCATGATGTACCTTTCATATACGTTCATGAAATCGTCACTGTGATTAGTCTCAGATTCCAAATTCAGAATGGGATAGTTCAGTGAAGATATAGTTAGTGGTTAATTGAAAGTGTTTCTAGAGATATAGTTTTATTTTGTATCAGTCTGATTGATGATTGGGTGATTTGTCATGGATCACCTGTTCCAGGTTCCATGCACTTCCTCCAAACCTAGCCTTCTATATAACCTGGTGGTGCCTTAGATAGCCTTTTTTTCTGTTGTACGGTTGGCTATATTGTTTTGTCCTACTTATTTTCCTTGTTGTTAAGGTGATTACGCAATATTTATCTGGAGATTTCTCCAGTGGTTGCAGAACTCTGCTGGTACACTGGGTACTACCAGTAATTACTTCACAATTGGTCACCCATTGACACAGATTCCCGAAATATATATGTACATCATAATTTTAAAAATAATGTGTAGAACTGAAGTCAATTTCAATCACCCAAATTAATAATGGAGCTATACAGAATAAGCCGATGACAATACAATTCGATTATTTATTAATTCATTTTTTTATATATTTTTTATAATAATTCAAAAGACGTCTTCAAAGTTGGGTGTGGCATAGCTTCCTCGTATCGGTGAGATGAATGTGTAGATCATAGAAATGTTGTAAATTATAATATGATTACGCAGATGGTTAATATGGTTGAGGGAAATGGTAGTGATGGAGAATTGATGGATTATGTTTTCAGACGATTATAGGACGTGAGAAAATAATGCTTGATGTAACTTCCGCTAGCGCATGAGCAGAGTGAAATATTCATTTTGAAACAATGACACTGAAAGGAGGCCATCTACACTCTAATCTACACATTCATTAAAATTTTGAATTTTGATTAATACCAACAGGGAGAATAATGTGCCTTACCAGTTATGTTACAGAGAAGCGAAGATACATACCTGGAACACAAATAAATTGATTTAATAGGAGGATCCTCCACTCAATTTAACAAAATGAAGATGCTTTTGTGGAAAAGTGATAAATTAGCGATATTGTCTGATTCAACAAACCAACGAATATATACTCAATTATAATCCAAAAGGGAGGGATTCTTCCATGAAATAGTGAGGAAGACAAGCACGTCATTCACTATAATTTGGACGAGAACTAGGAAACTCATCAACAGGAAACTCATCAAGAAAATCGTGGAACCCCATTTTGATCAGTTTCCACGTTGGGTGGAAACTCGTCAAATCTTCATGAACGAGCGACTCATCAAAAAATGGAATCCAATAAATTTATCCGATAAATTTAGTTATGAATCAGTATACATTTTTTTCGACTAGAATCCAGCGCTGTCGAGACACTCCTCAAAAACTTCCTTGAAGGGAACTCATCGAAAAGGAGCTGACGGGAAACTTGTCAAAAATGGTGGTAGTAGTAGACGGATATTGGTCTACTTTGGGTCAACTACCTGCCATTGTTACAACTCATCGCCACCATGAATAACTACCTGGCCAAAAACCTTATAATTGTTGGGTCTGGCAGACAGGAAAGCCTTCCGAAGTTTTGGTTTGATGACTTTCCTTTCGGTGAGTTTCCCCTTAGGAGCGTTTGACCAGTTTCCACAGGGGAAAGGAAAGTCATAAAAAATAATTGTCAACTACTTTACATCTTCCAAATTTTGATCCGATTTCTATTTGAAATTATTTTTGAAACTTTCCCTTCCATTCAGTTTTGACCAGTGTCCCACCCAAAGGGGAAACTCCTCAAAAAGCCTCGACCTCACGATTTTAATGAGTTTCCGATTGATGAGTTTGTAGGGACCCATTTAGACTTCTTCCGAATTTTACCAATATTTGTGTCACGGGGAAGCATAATTATTAATAGAATATAGCGTTTAAGGTGGGTGGGTGTTGAAAGCTGACATTATAAAGACACCAAATTTAGTGGATTGAGTTGTTGGGCCGTTTGTAATTTATTTCCAAAAACAGAAATAAAAAGAAAGTTCTGTAACCGTATAGACATAATTATCTACATAAGAATAAATATAAAGAATGGGAGTACTGGTATGAGGGCGAAAGTTATGCGGCTTCTTCCTTTATATGTTTATTCACACAACTACTTTCGCCTATAAGAGGCCCCTTCAGGTTCTACAAAGTTAAACAATATAGTTTTTTTAATGGTAGATACAGAGGGTTGTTCATATTATACTAATTGTTAACTAGATGGTAAAAGCATACTTACAAATAGGGGAGGACATGATCCATACAACGCTGTATTTTGTCAAGTTTTTCAGAAGATTTAATTCAGTCAGCTATAGTACGTCTATATGGGTCTGGAATGATGAATATTAGGTAAGTTTAAATAGAGAGTTGTGTGATAGGGTTTAGTGAGTTTCATATATATATATATATATATATATATATATATATATATATATATATATATATATATATATATATATATATATATATATATATATATGACTGAGGTTTAGAGTCTTACCAATCTCTTATAGGCGAAATAAATATATAAAGGAAGAAGCCGCATAACTTCCACCCTCATACTAGCCCTACGTCGACCACGTGGGGTCCTGGTGGACCCCATGCGCACCTTTCCCCCCCTCCCTTATAGCCACTTTGCCCCTCACTGCCTGCTCCTCGAGTAGCTTCCTACTCAGTACTGCTCCAGAGGTTGGCGAGGTAGCAATGGTCCTCCAGGATAGTGTACCTTTTGAATTCATTTTTGTTTGATGAAAATCGTTGTTGGGGTCTGAGTAGACCCCACGTGGACTTCCATGAAAAAAAATTTGCGGCACATTGACACACATGTTTTGTCTTAATTTTCAATCGTTTGAGCATACATACGTAGTGGTTACTTAGTTCTCCTGTTTGCACCATGGAAAAAACTGGGAATGTGAATCAGTCGTTTTTTGTCCATACTACGAGTAGTAGACAGTGAAGAGGAGGACGAAATCTTGCCTAACGAGGACTCAGTGTCCGACGAGTTCTTTGTTGTGAAAACATGAAAAATACCAATCGCAATGTGACTGCAAACAATTGGTTCACGTCATACGTATTAGCGGAGGTGCTCACTAAATGTAAATTCACTTTCGTAGGCACCATGCAAAAAGGCAATATGAAAAGGCAATTTTCGAAAAAGTTCTGTGTTGGCTGAAGTTCCGTATTTTATTGAAAAAACAATGAGCATTCTTAGAGTTTATATGCCTAAAAAGTTGACTAAAGTTTATATTTCGTTCTGATATAAATAAAAGACGAACGTTTTGCTTTTTATTCCTTTCTCTTGCGTTTTTGGTTTTCTTAGATGAGGAAATTCTTTGGCCCATGTAATTTCGGAGCTACAAGCTGTAACTTTGCTACCATAGACACGATATTAGGAGACTATCCTCGTAGACACCTCAGAATTGATTGCATGATGTTTTGACGCTAGTCCCATGCAACAATAGGGCAGCACAGCCAGAAATGTGAGTGGGGTCCTGGTGGACCCCACGTAGGCGACTATTATTCTAGCTCCCACGTGGTCGACGAAGGGCTAGTACTCCCGTGATAAATTATGGCTACCAACACGAATACCTATATAAAGAACGTCAAGGGAGTATCGTAGTTGCTTATGACTGTTTGTGATTGGTCATATCGGAACTGATGCGACACTGGAAAGGAGCAGATTTTCCCAGGAGGTTAACAGTTCCCATCAAACTTGTGTTGTAGACAGGAGTGAGTGGGTGTAGGAACAAAATCGGCAGTTCAGAAGCAGTTCATAATACAAAGTGAACGTGGTCGTCCCCAGCCATTCAGCTGAAGCGCACTTCCCATCATCCCGATTCTCACAGCAGAGGAAGGTCCCAGTAAGCCATGATGACGTTTGATGGCGTGCGCATCAGTTGCAGTCAATACCCTGAGTTCGTTTGTTCGCGTGATCACTTCCAAAAGAATAACAAACAATAAATATAAGTCGCAATAATAACGACCGTTCAACTGTGTCGGGATTTGCATACGTACCGACCGAAACGCGTTTGAGGACTTTTATAGCCGTGCGCGCAGCAATCTAATTTAAAGAGCGATATTCACTCGGACGACCCTCTGAATTGTTTATTTAGCCCTCTGTCATAGATACCTGCATGCGATCTATCAACTAGAAACTATCGCGTAATCGGATCCAACACCTCATCGAAGTGACAGCGAGAATTCATACTAACTAGATCAAATCTGAATGTCTCAAGTGAAGCGCTTCTGATCAAAATCTATTAGATCCATAAAATAAAAACCCAGAGTGAAGCAGGAAGAAAAAGAAGAAACCATGCAAAAATTGAACCAAAGATGGACAGAGGATAGAAGAGGAAGGTGGACTGCACGTTTAATCCTCTAAGTGAAAACTTGGGTTGAAAGGAAACATGGCGAAACACGATATTACCTGGCACAGTTCCTACACAGCTATATCAGAGCCTATTTTTGTCAAAAGTAGGAAAGGCGAGTGCGCCCAACTGTGTGCTCTGCCATATTATAGATGATGAGGCACACTACATATTTTTTGGGTATACACGATGGGAAACCCCTCGAAATGCAGCATGACCGTATAAGCAATTTTTTTTATTTTTCTAATCATATTCTGTCTAATGGTTTAGCAGTTTTCACACTTAATTAGCCGAGAAATTGTTATCTATAATTGAATTAATCAAAAAACTATTTTTAAATAAGGCTTGGCTGCGCACACCAATTTTAGATTTTGTAACAATTTTTTCAGAATAATTTTTCAGAATATTTTGATGAAATTTAATTTGGTAGATTTTTCGACAAATTTGTCCTCAAAATTTTCTGAATGCTCTAGGTGATTAGGTTTCTCTAAGTAACCGATTTTGCTAGTTTCATTGATTTTTATTGAGGGCGTTTCTTGTAATTTTAGCAATTTAATGTGCTCAAAAAGTTATATCCAACAAACTCATCTCCTTTTACTCAAACTCCTTTTTCAACTACCCTCTATCTAACCCAACACTGTCCCAGTCCCTATCTATCCCCCTTCACTACCTCAACTTGCCGTTGGGGAATAACTACACTTTTCAAAATGCTCTCACGCCTACCCTAATTGTCGGACCTCTACTTAATTTAAATTTCACAAATAAAGAAAGTGGTTCTCTAATCAAATCCCGAATTTGAGCCCTTTGAACGGCTTGAAGGGCTAATTGTGGCAATACTGTAATATTTCTCCTACTACATTTTAGCTTGTCTGCATTGTATTCAAAAATTAAATATGGGATAAATCTTGTCCTTCCGGATGAATATCATTCCTTTCTATTAAAGCTACAGTCTCTTCTGTCTAATAGTTGATAGTTTCTGACGGTGATAGTTTCATTTCTTCACTCACTCCCCAAAATTCGAAGATTCAATCTTCTCAGAAGACGGAGGGTCCAACGGCACATAAACACACAGCTCATCACCACCAACACTCTCCCCACGAACCACCACACTCACACGCAGTCAACTTTCCATCATAATTTTCCCAGGCGGCTGTTAAACTCTGGAACACGTTCCATAAAATCTTCTTCGGCCTCTAAAGGTCACTGAGAACTTATTGACATAGCAATAGAGTAATGTTCGTGACCTTTTATGCTTAAAACTTAATTACCGAACTCAGCTCGATTAATATTAGCTGTGCCTCAATAATTTCGTACAATCCTATCAACCGCCGGTTTTAGACTCGAAGAAATTTTTTTCTTAATTGCGCGTAAAAATAACTAACGTCCAGTGAGTGAAGTTGATGGAAGGTACGGCAAAGGTCACCGCGGATAGAGGCTATAAAATTTCCTATACCTAATGTAAAACATCGATGTTTAAGAGAGTAGGTATCTGTATACTCAGACGTTGTGTTTTAATGGGTTTCAATTTTCCTTGAGTTGAGAATCATAACCACCCACCGAGTGATTTTTCTACCCTACGTTCACGGAGTATTAAAGAAAGTTGAACGTGGTGATCGACGACAATGTTAACATGTTCTGCACATGTATTTTCTGAATCGCTTGGTAATGACATAATATTATACATACCTAGGTATTATAAACCGACATTATAAGAAACCGCAGATAATAAACCAGTCTAGTTCGTCTTGATCTCTAAAATTAATGAAGCGTTGATAGACACAATATTGAATTAATCAAAATCGCAAGATCCTAAAATACATTTTTAAATAGTAATAGATAAACTCAATTGAGATGTTGATAATGCGCATTGAGAAATACTATACGAAACAACACATGCTGCTACATGCAAAACCATATATGGCATTAGCATACATGCATTTATGATATGAGCAACCACAGAGTGAGGTGATTGGTCTGCGTGGAGTCCTTCAAGCTGTGTGCCATTTTGGCTCTTTTCTAATCCAACTCCTCATGGAAGACCGAATCGATCGGATTGCCGCTGACCTTACATCTTACCCACAGACACCTGCTTAGTGCAGGAGCTCGAGTTTTGTACTCGTATGATGTGGGAGAAGTGGGGATGATTTTACCATCCACACTTCCTGGAGATAGCAACTGGCCATATCCGTCTAACCCTCAGATAGTGGTTTTTTGTTGTGAGAGATGTTGGAATGAATAATCTATCCACTACTTTCTGGAGAACCACCACCTCTGAGTGCAGAGGCTCGTGTTCTTGTGTGTGGAAGATGTTGGGGGGGGGGGGGGGGGGGGATTTGTCCTTCCACCACACTTTCTATAGATAGCTACTGGCCATACCTGTCTTATCCAAAGACAGAGACCTGCTTAGTGCGCATACCACACCACTTTCTGGAGATCTCCGGAAGCACCACGACTGAGTGCGGTAGCTTGTGTTCTTGTGTGTGTACGATATAAGGGTGATCTGTACAGCCACCACTAAATGGAGGCTTGCCCTGTCCTTACGGACCTCCAGGCACAACTCAATTGGTTCTTGAAGATCCCGTCATTGGGTAGAAGTTCTATAACCGGCACACCAAAGGTTCAGTCTCTGCTGTTTTGCCTGAGAGCCACTTCCTATGAAACTGATTTCTAGACAGGAATATATTTATATGCTTATTGTCTTAGCTTTACTTCAACAGACATTTATCCATCTTTAGAATCAACAAATTAAGAAAATCCGTTTTTTTCGTACAAAAAATAAAAACAATCTTTTCAAAAGAAATCATGAGACCGTTCAGCACTTTTAGAGGAAAAACAAGTTCTAGAAATAAAAAAAGTGCTAAACAATCACTATGTGGGCGGATAAATTCTAAATACCGTTAAAGTTACATTTAACAACTGAATAATTCCTAGAAAAATTGTATCAACTATGAACAACAACTTTCAGAATTTTTTTCTCAGAATTACACTAAAAATGTGATAAAAACGAAAAATCTATAAAAACTCTTTCTTTCCGTATTTGATAGTTGATAATATACAGATGAAGTTCTTCAATTTCAAAAAATCTGACATGGATGTTGTGTGAAAAAATATAAAAATTCGATCAATTGGTTTTTCTACACGGATGCATTCCATCTACAGAGACGTTTCACAAGAATTTCAAGTTCGCGCGTGCGCAGAAGCTATAATACAATTAGAATCGATGAAACCTATCAAAGAACATCTATTACTCTACCATCACGTTCCGATTGAGGAATGAGAACGTAGAGCATTGAGGAAGTTAGCCAGTAATATTTTTTAGAAAGATCAGAAACGCGAGATTCAATTGGATTTTTGATTTTATTGTTATATCTAATGTTTTTATCGTCCAAAAGTGATCATAAAGCTATCGTAACACTATAGTTTATTCGGGAGTAAAACAGCTCTGATCAACTTATAATGGTCGGAAAAAGAGCTCCCAGCTCTAATAAACGATTTAAACCCCAAGAACACTAAACGAGATTTAATGATCTTCCGTAAAGCCGAGACAATTTTTTTTTTTCTTCGCCTGTCAGTGGCAAATCAATAAAAACAATCAGAAGGTACATTTTTCGAGAACGCTCCCGAATCGATTGTTAAAGAAATGTCAATAAAACTTCTCCTTTTGCCACAGCGTTGTAATTCTCAACTCTTACTACGCTGTGTAATTTGGTATATATCTGGTGGTTGATGGCTTGTTGGTGGTCAGTATTAACTAGGTATATTATTATTTATTTTATTTTATTTTATTTATTTATTTTTTTAATATTTAAGCTTCATCTCAACCAGAAGGGTCATTAGCGGCAGGTGTCTAAAGGAATACTGGAAGTGGCACGATTCTAAGGGGAGCCATGTTGCCATCCTTGACTAATATATTAATATTATTTTGGAAAATTCTAGAGCTTTAGGATTGAACATAAACCCTTTTAGAAAAAAATATATCGTTCCTTTCGACATAAATCTATTTGTACATGGGGTCTTTAAGGAATTAAGTAAATACAAATGAGATGGACTTTGACATTAGGATGGCCCGTGATTTGAATTTTTGCAGGACCGCCATTTTTCAAGAAAACCGAATCGACCCGAAGTTGGTTGGCAACGTTCATTCGCCTTCGGTCCCCCTAGCAACTCAAATATTTACACTTATGCCAGTGTTGGGCATAATCTTATCGTCGAATAAGAATACGATTGTAATCGCGATAATTATGCGTTGATTCTGAGTCAACTGCGATGATATTCGTATTCGTGTAGTCGTATTCGTCTGTCAGCGATTACATGCCACTCAATTCAATAGGGCGTCCTTCATATGATATGCGAAGCCTTGCTAAAAATTACCTAGCTTCAGAGGGACGTCCTTAAAGCGAATTCAACGATTGGAGCCCTGCCTATTTGTCTCAAATCTATTTCAATAGGACGTCCCTCAGAAGCTAGGTAATATTAGCAAGGCTTCGCATACTATAGGAGGGACGCCCTATTGAAATTGATGGCCGTAACGCATTTTTATGGGTTGTATTCGTGTAATCGTCGACAGACGAATAAGATTACACGAATACGAAAATAATCGCAGTTGACTCAGAATCAACGAATAATTGTCGCGATTACAATCGTATTCGTATTCAACGAAAAGATTATGCCCAACACTGACATATGCACATTTATCCACTCGCGCCTGTATCGGGGAGGTTAGCCCTGTAGTTCCGGGCGGTCAATGTGTTTTCGGATTTGTAAAACATCAGGAAAAGATGATTAAGGATGGTTAGGGGTAAATAATAGGTGGGGGTAAATAATAGGTAAATAATAATAGTATAATGATAATTCTTATATTTCTCAATTGGTAATAATAATAATATTATAATGATAATTCGTTACTATTCACTCTAGGAAGTTGGAATCTGACAGGGAGCCTCTCTGGGACATCGAGAGACGAATGAAAGTATGGGCTCTTCATCAGCTGAATGAGCTAAATTCTCTCCTTTCCACTGTACTATCTCGAAATTTGCCCGAGAGCCCTCTGGGAAGAGACAAATGAATTTACAAGGTACTTCCTGATCAGCTGAGTGAGCTGCATTCTCTCCTTCTCACACGAACTAAATCACTCGCGACGAAGTCGTGGAAACCCATTTCAAAACGGAAGTTAGTGAAAAAACGATGTCTATTTCCACGAAAAATAAAGAGTTACAATGTTAAATCGATTTCGACGGTTAGGCCATCATCAGTAACAAACAAGAACTCCTTTCATAACTCCTTTTTTAATAACTCCTTCTCACTGTAGGATGTTGAAATTTGACAGAGAGGCATGAAACATGATCCAAATTTTTTATTTTTATAATATATTTTAAATTTTTAGGAAATTTAACTTTAAATCACGCACCCAACAAAAAGAGTGACTTCAGTATATTATAGCTAATGAAATATCGTATCATTTAGAACAATACGACCTATTTACCCCCCCCCCCGCCCACCTCTATTGGCCTATTGGCACTTTCATATATTAAGTTTGACTTTCAAATACGTTTTTCAAAAGGTTTACACCCTTGATTGATTGAAAATTTTGCAGGAATTCGAAGACACACGGACAAACACGTTCACACACAAACTCATTCAGACAAACTGACACGAAACCAATGCTGTTCATGGCCCCTCATGGCCTATAAAGTGAAATATTAGTGAAATTTTGATGTTGGCAGAAATTGTTACTAAAACAGTTTCTCCACTTCATGGAAGAACATTGACTCTTGGATAAAATGTTTGCGGTTAGTGAATGTGCTTTAACCAAGGTGATAAATCAGCTGATCAGGCTATCAGCCTGTTAAGACATTCGTCTCTTAATGTCCTAAAGAGTCTCCCTATAAAATTTCAACTTCCTAGAGTGAACAGTAACGAATTTAGCACACTCAGCTGAACAGGATAGAACCCGTTTTGATTAGTCTCTTATTGTCCCAGAGTCTCCGTATCAAATTTCATCTTTCGAATTTTCCATAATTTTTCACTTGGTTAATGAGACAAGCAGTAATCTAGCCTATCATAACGTACCCAAGTCACGTTACTGTACATCGAGGATTGTTAATACTTCATTAATGATGTGTTGGTCAGCTGCTTTGATTTTCCGGACGGTTTAAGCAACGTAGGATTTCAGCATAAATTGAGATCTTTCAAACGAATGGTGAATCATATCCTTCGAATGTGAACTGACGGAGTTACATTGCCCTGGGAAGGGATCAGTTGTAAGCGGGAATCTTCAGAAAATTATGAAAAAGGTCGGCCCTCATCCCAAAAACGTATTCAAGTTAAAAGTAACGTCAACAGAAATTTAGGCTTGAAGAACAAGAAACATTCACTACCTAACTTCGTATCGCTCAAACGTATGTAGATACAGGTTATGTTGGAATGCACCTTCCCATTCTATGGTTATAAATACCTACCGTTGTAGAATACGCCTGTGGAGTGAAATAACGCGAACCAAATCATGATCCCTAACATTGATATTGAAATATTATATAACAGAGAAGTTCTCAAGGTATAAGAACATATTTTTTGTATTATAACAGTGACAAGAGTAACAGGTCAGTAACAGAGGACACCGAATCAATCATTTCTCCTTAATTGGTTGTTTCCCTTTACTGTTGGATCATTCCAGAATCGAGATTATTCGATCGAGATTCGATCGTATGACAACCAATTAAAAGCTGGTTTCTTTTTTTCTTGATATTTTATTATCCTCCACAAACAAACTAATAAGAAAGATATATAAAGAATGATTGGTTTAAGAGAAAAAAAAGGGTGAGGAGGAATTGTCCACCTTAACTTAATTAGTATTGGAGTCAAAGGTAGAACCGGCTGATCGTATTTCATTTTTGAGATGGAGCTAGTGGGACTCGTTAACTGTCATCGTAAACGTCTCAATCCAACTATATTACGATTTCGCGTCCACGACGGCTGTGCATAATGTACGCACGAATGGCCAACAACTGAGTCCGCATGTGTGTATAACTTCTCGAAATCGGAGGGTTGTTGTTCGACGATCTGATTGGAAAGACTGATAGGGTGAGAGCATTAGTTATAACCCCCTAATAATTGGCCATCCGATTTTCAAACCTCGAAACGTCGAAACATCCAAACATAAACTTCGGGTGGTTTTGAGACCATACGAGTGATTTCCCTGGCTCAAGTAGTAAATCCAAATGGCAGATAACAAACTCGCAAAAAACTCGGCGTTTCGCGCCTTAGGGGGGGGGGGGGGGGGGCAATAACTGGTACTAAAACGAAGAAGTGTCCACAGTTATAGGCCACGTCGCTAAAAATTTTATAACAAAACAAATTCATAAAAATTCATAAATCTATAAAGAAATAATTGCTGATCGATCTCGCAAGAAGAAAAGTAAGATCGCACTGAATTAAATCCTCTTAAAAACCTGCACGAATAAGGCAATGTTTGCTTAGCGTTTGCAAAGAAAAATACATCGCAGCTTCTTTGGTTGCACTGACATCAAAGACTAGGTTTTTGAACTGGTAGTCAATATGATTTATCTTACACCACTACCATCTGGATTAGTCATAAGACGTGGAAAAATTATGCATACGATCTCAGAGACCTTGACATTTTAGAAAACTAAGTTTAAAAAATGGGTTCACAATAATTAACAGGGGCACAAGGTAACAATATGAACAATAGAAAAATCGTTCAGAAACGGGCATTTAAAAGGAAATGATGGCCTAGAGTAACGTTGGATTTCATTTTTGAGATGTTTGGCCATTAAAATCAAGGAAAGAAGTAAATACAACTTTGATTCGGTTTGGTGTGATGGAGTACTTCCTTACGAGTCAATAAATGGTGCTGTTATCCTACTATGTTTAAACGGGAGGTACCTGTATCTTATGAAGTTGACATTTTGCCTGAGCCGACACCAAGTGGAAGGGGAACATACATTGATAGACGACAAGTAGTCTGAAGCTACGAATCAAATCTAAATTAGGTACTTAACCAACCAATTGAACCAATTTCAACGAATGATTCCCTGAATATTTAATCAAAATCGCTACTTATGATAAGATCATGTTGAAATTGATAAGGAATCCTCAAATTGTCTTCTCTCAGCTATCCAACAAAATTGAGCAAGATCGAACTAGAGCATGAGAAAATTATGCATGATGGAATTTCCGTTTTGTGCATGAGAAGAATGAAGTATTGGCTTGGGAACAATGAAACCATCTACAGCCTAACTCGCACAGGTCCTGAAAATGTCATCAAATCAGATGAAAACTGTGGGAATTAGGATTGTTATAAGATTTTGTGGACACAAAATAGACATTTTTTTTTCTTTTTCACAAATCTCCCCTCAAAGGCGGAGGGGGCACACCGTTAAAGTACAAAATGGAAAAATAAATAAAAGAAATGGAGAGGACGCCCAGGTCTACCCGACGCCAGCCCTTGGGATCAAGGAAGTTGAAGGAAGAGAAGGGAGAGTGGGATGAAAGGAACTACTCCTATAAAACGAACACCAGTTCATGTAACAACCCCTCAGGACGAGGGTGGTGATACCACGGAGCACTCCCGCTGAGATGCCCAACTAGAGTAACTTCGTAGCACTTTTACCGCACCACACCCCGCGCCTCGACATGGTCGCGGCCATGACCTTGATGTTATTGGTTGCCACTCCTTTTAGCTCAGATATCGCTTGTCGCAGATCATTTGTATCATATTTACTTGTCTTAGCCCGCCAGGTCTGCTCCATGTCCACGCTGCCACTGACTACCTGGACATCCAGGATTATGGCAGACCCATCCGGCTTGATGGCAATGATATCTGGCTTCTTGCCCCGGTCTCTCGGCATTTGATTTAGTCTAAAAAAATAAACAAAACATACGCACACACATACACACACCTAAACTTACACACAAATATACAGACACAGAACGAAAGTAGTTAGATTGGAATTAAACGCAAAATGCAAGTGGGAATTTTGATTTTGGTGACAAAAAATGTCTCATCTCTAGGTAGACTCGGAAGCGAAATGGGAGTTGATTCAAAACTTTCTGAACTTCCACGAAGTACTTATTTAGTTACATTATTAGATCAAATTGAGGTTCAGATCATAATCTGGAACAAACAATAACTTCATTATTGATGATGACCTAGCCGACGAGCCGTTTCTGTTAATTACGACGAACCGTATGATGATTCTCAATCGGTTTGAAGGATCCACTGGCAGATGTGTGGAAATGAACCTCAAACGTCAGCAACCTGATCCAGTCTAAACATTCTTGATCAAGAATAAGAACACAGGTTCAGAAGGTAGTATGATACCTCGCATCCTGTCACGACTGTGAGTAGCCACCCAATTTTCGAGAAAGGGTTATGAAAACAAGCGCTGAGCAACGCAATCAACCGGCTTATTTTGCGTGTTTCTGTTCATCGAAGACTCGAAAAAAAACTCCTTCTTACTTTTTTTCTGGGCCCATTGAGTCGGCGTGGGCGCCCAATAGGTCGCGGATCCATATCAAATCCAACATGCGCGGATTAGGTATAGCCGGAGGCGCCAGGCGCCAAGGGACAAAAGGCCTCAGGGCGGCTTTCTCAAGACCTGAGTGAGAGGACAGACATATCGCTCAGCAGCCCCGTCGAGGAAATACAAAACGAACAAAAGCCGCCTTCGCTCGGCTCTGGAAAACCTCCAGTTCCCAGATGAGGTCCACAGGCTCTTATGTTTCCACAGGCACAAGATCCTGATTGGACTCCGTCGCTGACAGGGGGGGATGCAGTCAACACACGCTGCCTTTGCGATTACTTCCGAAAGTAACCGATTATTTGCTTGCCGCTTTCGCAACATCATAGAGATCGATATCTCTGTTACATGCCACAACCTAAGACTCGGTATAGGTATTTTCCCCACTCCAAAATGACGTTTCTACGTACCTACGCCAGTTATCAGGAAAGTGAGTAACCACCACACCGCGTTTATCTGAGAAACATTGCGTTATATTACTTAGTTTAGAATTTAGTACGTTTAAAATGAATTCCGTTGGTCGAGAGTAAGGAAAAGGCAGGAGGTACAACCTATTAAGTGTATACAAAGTGAAGGGGATTATAGCTAATCAGATGAAGTGACGGCAGAAAAATAATCACTCAATCTGGGTCTGTAGTCTATAATAATCCATATAGAACAAAAAAATTGACATTAATTTTTTTTCGCTAAACCTTGGGTACTTTCTATGAAGCTTTCTCACCTAACATCATGTCCTTCAACAATAGAGTTCAATTAATAGTAAGAAGATTGTAGGTAGATGGAGGACGTCGACCGAAAAAACATTCGGTGACTTACCATGGCTAGAAAACATCATAGAACCTCTGATATGGCTTAGTACATATAATCCTTCTACATATTACGCAAGATCTACATGTCTGTTTGCCGAAGATATTGCACTCCTAAGTAATAAATTGAAATTTATTAAGATAGTTGTATCTATTACAATTTTAGTATTATTGCATTTTGATTGTTGTAATTTGTCGGAGATGTCCAGATGACTCTCTTCCAATGTTTCAGAGCTTTGCTCCATGTTTGTAGGATTTCAGGAAAAGATTTGCTGCAAAAAATTCTAGTTATTACTGAATTGTTGTTACCTATGTGATTACGGACTACATACATAGCGTTGTTGATAATATGTTCATGAGGACCTGGACAAAGAGGATTTTGGTCAGAGAGAAGCTTAAGATCATGAGTTGAAAGAAGCAGCAGGTTCTACAATAAGGTGGTAAAATATCGAATAATGATGGTGGCAATGTAAAATGGACTGATGTCATGGAATCATATCACATAGATTTTTGAGATTTTGAGAGTACGACGTTAATTTCAGATTCTGAAACTATTTCCCTTCTTAACATACCTACTTCTATTGATCTTTGATCGAATAAATAATCTTGATGGAATAAATAACTATTGAATGAGGAATTTTCGTCTGTTGGAATTTCACATTTTTGACCATAGATTCGGATTCAGCGCACTTGAAAACCACCCCGAGCTGAGGGTTCCCCCAAGCGGGAGGGGGCCGTGACGTCATTGTGCTAAATTTTAAGATCCTCAGTACTGTTCAGACACCCATCTTATAGCACCTTTTTGGAAAGCTCTCGCTCGGATCTTTCTATTGAGCAAATAAACAATAACCTGAAAAATCCCCATTGAACTGAATCCCGAAGAAATAGTGCGGAGGTCATCGTAAAATTGGTGGCACCACCTTCAATCTCGAAATTCCTTATGACTTAGGTGGTAAAGAGTTTTAGCAGGTTCGGGTATGAGTGATAAGTTGGATAGATGATAATTCTTCGCGCCAGTCGAGCGAAGAGGCACTCAACAAGCAATCACTCCCAAGTAGCTGTGGTGTTGAAACAGCCAAGGTCGTGCGCGGAGCGGCCCCGCGGGAACAAACTCAGGCGACGAGGCCGTCCCGAATCCTAACGTTGTCCCACTCAATGTTAGTAAATGCCCATGCCTTTCTATTTACCTACCGCCGAAGAAGCTCATGTGCCAATTCACGCAAGAGGTGCTCTTATAGGTAGGTATATAATATCTGAAATACCTAACATGTAAACCCTAACCTAAAACGTTCCTGTCATGCAGCATGATCGTATCAGCGAATTTTCGTAAATTATCGTACTATAAATATTCTGTTACATTGTTTCGAAAATTTAGAAGTTAAAGTGAAAAGATATTGTAAACTACCACCAATTTTATAGCAAAAAACTCGTTCTTCATAATAATGTGCTATTCAAAATGAGATTCGTGGTGTCCAGACTGTAAAATTCCTGTCCACTGAGACGAATTCTCACTTTTCGGTAAATAGATATCCAGAAAAAGAATTTACGACTAATCCCAGCTCAATAGAATGGCCCAGTCTGAAGTAAACCAAGAACACATATTGTAAAAAAAATCTATTTTCGCTTCATCAAACAAATGGTCGCCCAACTGGTATTTTTCAAAAGTTTAAAAAATTGTATAGATCATTGAAAAGCTGAGTTCATGCTGAACAATTTCATTAAAAAATATTTTAAAATGGTTCATTATTAAAGGGTTTACAGCCAAAACTTCACTGAAAAAAGTAAGCGATTTTTTAAAAATTGTGCTCAAAATTAAGGGATTACTGTGTTTTTTGTTTTTGATTGGGGTTTTGAGGGTTGAGCTGAGTTGGAGGCGTGAAAGTTGGTTGCTAACAGTACAACTGTCACAAAAACCCTATAAAAAAATAAATAAAATTAATTACTTAATTAAAATGGAGTTCTCAGACGATTTTTGTTCGTGAAGACGGATTGAAATGAGAGACAACATTTTTTGCTATCCGCACCGTCCTGTCATAACTTGGAATATCTTAGGTATATAAGCATCTAACATTCACTTTAGTGCGGGTTAGTGGTCTGAATTAGAATTGGTAATTGTGGTCCTGTCATTGACTTGATGGTACGGGTAATTTTCAAAGTAAAAAATAGTATGCAGTCTCATTTCAATCCACCCTATCGAACTTGAATCGTCTGAGAACAGTCCATTTTTTTTTTTTTTTTTTTTTTTCTCTCTTTTGTTTCCACTGTTTTGTGACAGCGAAACCAACTTTCACGCCTCCAGCTCGGCTCAACCCTCAAAACCCCAATCAAAAACAAAAAACACTGTGATCCCTTAATTTTGAACAAAACTTTTTTTAAATCGCTAACTGTTTTTCAGTGAATTTTTGGCTGTAAGCCCTCAAATAATGAAACACTTTTGAAGATGTTTTTATGAAATTGTTCAGCAAGACCTTTACAACACCTATAAATTTATATAAAGATCTATAATTTACTTTATAATCATTTTAAATTTCATTTATAATATTTTTAAATTTATAATTTAATTTTTAATTCATAATAAAGACCTATAAATTTTTTGTATGACCTTTTTCAATGACCTATACATTTTTGTTAACTCTTGAAAGAGACCAGTTGGACGAACATTTGTTTGAAGAAGAAAATCAATTTTTCGCAAAATATGCTTGGTTTACTTCAGACTGGACCATTCTATTGAGCTTGAATTCGTCGTAAAGTCTTTTTCTGGATGTCTATTTACCGAAAAGTAAATTCATCTGAGTGGACGCGTATATTACGATCCGGCTACCACGAATCCGAAACCAAGTTTTTTCGACCGTGGTCCCTAAATTTTTCACAGTAGCGTAGTTATAAATAGTTTATATATACTCATCGATTTCAATGTAAATATCAAACATATGGCACAATATATGGCCTCATATACAAGTGTTTGAAAAAATCTGTGTACCTATACGTTGAACGAACTTCTCCTTATCTCTCTTGCCTTTTGAACGACCTCCTACATATCTATGAACTATGACACTGACCGTTTGAAAAGTGGAGGGAAGAATCGCTTTCCAAAAATGACTACACAACAGTGAATGGCTATTACCAGGAGGAGGTAAATGGGTTATTGCTAAACTGTTAGACATCATCCCTCGTCACTATGAAGATGGCTCGGGTGATCTGCGGTGTTCAATGAATAGCCGCACAAAAGAGCGACTCAGCTGAGTCTCGGATAATGCGTGGATGCTATCGGAGATCCCCGAGCCGAAGGTCCGACTTTCTTAAGTGACGAAGCAGTTGTCAAATGATCTATTGTTTCCCAAGAGAATAAGGGAAACCAGTGACCCGGAGCAACGCAAGGATGGTCACTCCTCTGGGACGAAAAGGTCCAGAAAAGCCATAAAAAAAAGTACTCAGTCATTCAGCATGACTTATCGAGCGAATTTTCAAAAAAAATGTGGATAACATTAAATTAGGCGCCTGAATTCTTATCATTGAGGCCAACCACGTCCTGAATAAAACTGGGGAGACAGCCGAGTGACGAGATCGCAAAGCCAATTTCGGAACACAGCCGAACTCAAAAATTTGGTCAATTATAAGAATGTTTAACCTAAAAATTGATTTTTCCCCACACTTACGAATCTTAGAGATCTGAGAGTGGTCGCACTCGACTCAGCGCTGAAGAATACATGCCCTTTTGTCGAAAATCCGATGTTTTAGCCTTTTTTGGCCATTAAATTGTAAATTTGAGCCTGAAATTTGGTATTTTAAACAGACGATGTTGATAAGCGTGATGCTTCCAGATTCGTCTTTTTCAATCAGTGGTTGAAATCAGAAGTCCCTTTTAATCGACCCACCTCGCCTATCTGCCCAAGCAGATTCGAGAAGCAATAGTAGACCGGGATGCCCACCCAGTTTTCCTTCCCCATCTTAGGGAAAAGATTTGAACCACTAGAATCGAAGCAACCCATCCTCTGAACAAGAAAAACCCATTTCTGACAACCAATGCGCGGGGGGAGGGGGGGAGAGGGGGGAGAGAGGGGGGAGATAGACATTTTTAAAATTTAAAACTTTGAAGTTGACATCAGTCGTTCACATTTTTTCTCATGAAATCAAAACTACCACGTCAAACAAAATCTGAAGCGGTGTACTAAAATGGTTCAGTCAATTGGTGGACAGGTGAAGAAAAAAGTATAAAAGTTGTTTTTCTCTTCGGATCTATAAGACTATCAACAGGACTTACGATATGAACTGTATACTCGTATATACCAGATACGAAACAGTTTCGACGGCCTGATGTTGCTGACTTCAATTGAAAGCACTGGTCCCCGGTATTCGACTGACGATACGTAACAGAGGTACTTACGTAAATGATAATTTTACTTTTGCGACTAGCGGAAATAACCCTTCAGATCTAATCCTACTCTCAAGTTGAGATTTAAGAAGGATGTTCATTACGAAAGTTGGTGCACACATATTGGGCCGATTTCAACCTAAAGAGAACCAAGTAATGTTATCCCTAGGCCTGGAAGATCCTTAGGAAGGATGGGGGCTAAATCGCTTGCATTGCTTTCGGACGATTATTCTCTTACCCAGTTCTAGCGGCGGTCGTGAGATTCTTGCCCTTTACATGTTGAAAGAAGAAAAAAATGCTCTTAGGGAAATCCAGCCGTCAGACGACGTAGATAGCGAAATCCTCGACGAAACGCCTAGTTATTTATAAATGGGAGGGTTTTATAAGGTCGTAACGGAAGGTCCACGAGTCGCTAGGGCGTTGCTGGGGCTTTTTACGGCGTCGTACCTACCGAGCGTCCCGAGAGGTGAAACGCGACGGCATCCGGGCGTTTGACAAGATTCTCTCTAGGGCAGTATGCCCGATTCTTCCACTGACACGGCTCGCTACCTACGGGAGATATTCCGGGAGCTTGATCGGCGCTTCGCGAATGACGAGGATCCGAACTAGTCAAATTGAGAGCTGATGCCGAAAGAAGCGAGAAGTACCTACTTCAGATATCCAAATATCTAAGAATAAACCTTAAATCCCGGTTTATGAAGGTTTTAAGTCGATGCACCTATTCTCAATTTTCCTTTGCGATCCCATCACATGGCCATTTCCTAAGTTTTATTCAGGACATGGTTGGCCTCAATGATCATAATTTAACTGCCATTCAACCATTACCATTACCATTCGCTCCATTAGTCATTGAAAATATTGGAATATCATGAAAAAATAACCCACTTTGAAAAAGCCCAATAACCTTGGGTTCTTTGATGTGACTTATTGTAGAAGCTTAGTAGCATGCATTTACCTTTTCCTACGAGGAACGAGAAAGACTCAGTTCATGTACTAAAATATTGTGAAAGTTGAGTATGATATGTTTACTTGGTGGTAATTACGAGCTTTGGACAGGGGATGCTACATTGCCTTTCTTGGCCATCATTACTGACCCAGATGATTATGATTGTGCCGTCATTTAGTCTGTCAATTGCCTTAAAAATTGTTGATACAGCCCAGAGAAGGAGAATAAACTCCTACGACGGCAGCTACCACAAATGGAACAAGCAGACAGTGAATGGTCCAGGAACCTCGATTTTACCTCAATAAACCTCAATTAAACCTCAATTAAATCCTTAATTAAAACCTTAATTTTATATTAAGGGGAGGAAATTATGTTTTAATGTTTTTCAATGAAATTGTTGGGGTTTTTTCGAAAGATGACCCTCTGTGAACCTACGAGTATGGGGTCGGTTTCTATGTATTTTTTCTCGCTGGATCGAATGGAAACGCTTGCAGATCTCACCAGCTACGTTATAATCGAGTTTCACACTTCAATTAACTAGTTTTACCCCATAACACACATACATTTATGCGTTACAAAAAAACTAAAAATTTGTGAGTTTAAGTGTAAATCTCGGTTATAACGGAGTTGGAGAGATCTACATATTATGTTACCATTCGATCCAGCTTGGAAAGATACGTAGAAATCGATCTCATACTCGAAGGTTCATGAAGGGTCATTTTTTTTAGAAAACCATCGATTTGATGAAAAAAAAACCACATTCTTCAACGTTAAAACATGATTTTCTCCCCTAAATAACAAAGTAAAAATAGAATTGGCTATACTGTTGGAAAGAGTTTTATATGAATTAGTTTTCTTGAGATCTGCCAGTTTCCAGGATTTTTTTTGTTTTTGAAAAAGTTGTAACGTTTTAAAGGTTTTCAGAAATTTTATTTCTCCAAAATTGTCTATGTTTGAGCTGATTTGAAGGTCTTCGAATGGCACTTTTTAAGAACCCAAGTACACTATTCTTATAGGAAATTCAACGCTGATTTTGGAAATGAGGGTCAAAAGTTGACATTGAATGAGGCAAAGTGGAGAAGTTTGAGTTTAAAAGGAAAAAACACGGTTTTACTGAAAAAACTTTGAATAATCATATCTCCAGTACGGATTGAGATAATAATATGCGGTTGGCAGCATCTGACTCCATTTTTGATGCAGACTTACGAAGAAAAAAAAATGTTCGTCACTTATCCGATTCCACCCTGTATATATATATATATATATATATATATATATATATATATATATATATATATATATATATATATATATATATATATGAGTGTGTGTGTGTGTGTGTGTGTGTGTGTGTGCTGGTGTGAATGTACATAAATACATAAATATATGCAAGGAAGAATGATGAATTTCATACACAGAATGATTCATCACACATTGTTTTTCTAGAACACTGAAAAACTATAGTGATTTGTGAAGAAGGCGATTAGAGGCGCTTTTAACTTATTACAACTATCCTGCCTAGATAAGCTATCAGAATGTGTATGAAGGTACCTAACGAAATAGTTGTGTGACCCATTTCCGCGTCTAGTGGAACCTCCACAATCGGCCCGCATGACGACGGGTTGGCACGGGTGCGGGATCGCGGTGCGGTTAGGCGGTGCGGGAGGGAGGAACCCGAGTGGCCACTGGATCAAGGCCGATGCTGATATGCGGCCGCGAGATAAGCGCACGTACATCGCTTGCGCGTGGCCGACGCATAGGCGAGGCGCGAATAGAGACGAAGGTTGGTGAGGTGACGAAGGGTGATGCAGCTCACGGAAGACCTGGGGCCTATTTCGTAAAGCAACAAGTTACAATTGTACAAGTTAACAAGTACAGGAACTTGTAATGCACGGTAAGCTAGAACAAGTGTTTCACCAAAACAAAGAGTACAAGTGTAGAAAAGTTGCAATTGTAGAAGCTAAGTTTACATACAAGTGTAGCAGAAAAGAAAAAGTCCAGTCATGCAGCATGACCCCATGAGCGAATTTTTTAAGAAAACTTCGATTGTTTCGATTTTTGAATGATTTTTCAACTTTGAAATTTTTGAAAACTTGATACATATTCTTATAGAACATTTTAGTATGAATATACCACATGTTAGTATGCTGAAAAAATTATTTCGCACAACAAATCGCAAAAAACCGGCTATTTTGAAATTTTCGACTACATTTTTGAACATTTCAAACCGAAGATGTAATCCGATCATGCTGGCCAACGAGCTTGAACTTTCGTTTTGTGTCCTTAACATTTTAAAATTTGTTTGAAGTTTCTATCACAATTCTACGGACAGTTATCGTCTTGAATAACACATACATAAATATATACGAATATATACATACATTCATACATAAAAAAATGTATCTGAAAAACTTCAGAATATGATTCAGAATGGCCTGAAACGGATTTCTGCATAAAATGTTTTCAAAAATTCACATTCTACAAATATTGAGGCGAGAGCAATAGCTTGATTTTCTTCAAAAATTCGCTAAAATGGCGTGTGGGGACAAACGAAATGAACAACGTCAAAGAAGGATGCCGAAATCGGTTTTGTCAGCGAATTATAATATAAAAATGGTGGTTACACGATATGTGGGTACACGATAGGATGTTTATCGTACATGACAAGGTGTACTGATTGGAAGACAGACAAATTATAAACTGAAATATGGAGAAAGTGTGTATTTAAATTCAACTTATTCAGATGGCTGGCATAATCGGATTTTTCTCCTTCGTTCAGCGGAAATGATTAATCAGTTCATCAAGTCTTAATGCTGCTGGGTTAGGAATGTCATCTGTAACTTCGAGATGATCTTCACACTTCACTTTGTTCTTTAATGATAGGGAGATCCTCAATACCCGAACAGAAAAAACTGCACAGGGTCACGCATCATGTGAATCTATCAAAGGTCTCGAAAGACATCCTAAATCTCTCGTAAAACTCAAAAATATCCTCGAAATGAGCGTTTATTAGGCGTCTTCTGCGCTGAATGCGTCTTTCTTGTCTGTATTCTTCAGCAGAAGATGATTCCCACATAATAAACACTGAAAAATGGTCAACTCACAATGCTGGGGCAAATAAACATTTATATGATACAATCTCAATTTCGTAAGTAGTTTCACCTTTAAAACTATGCTACTTTACTACTAATATGTAAGGGTACAGCTGAAAATTGTTCTGAATATTAACCAAACAAACTACAGTAACCTCACTAAGTAGTTTATGTCCCATGCAAAGGTACTTAGTTTGTTTGGTAGAATAATTTTCAGCTTATAATGTGAACAATTTTTCAGCTCCATTCGTACATATTAATAGTAGAGTAGTGAAGTTTTCAACGTGAAACTACTCACAAAATTGAGATTGTGTCGCATAAATGGGTATATGGATCGAAATGGATCATGAAATCACTGCAGAATATTAAACGAAGAATTATTGTCGTCTTGTTTAGATATTAGATGCCACCCACTCTGTTCTCTTTCATTGCCGTCGTAACAAACCACAACTTTTCCGGTAAATAGTTATTAAAATGAATTCGAGATCATTTCATACCTACATAATTATTACTTCAACATTTATTTCATGATTTTGAGGTACGATATTCTTTGAGACATTGGATAATACGACTAAAACTAATGTGTATCAGACCTATTATAAATTCCTCCTAGAGGTTTTCTCTATTTTTTTTTTTTTTTTTTTTTTTTCCGTATTTTAGTTTTTTGTTTTGTCTACTTTATGACATTGAAACGATAATTTAGCTCATATCAGATCGTCAGACAACAATTTGTTGTTAGCAAACGTAAATGCCTAAATTTCAAAAACTTGTCTTAAAAAAAACTGACAAATTGTTTATTTTTTATTTTTCTATTTTTTTATTATTACCTCAATTTATTTAATTTATTTCTATTTTTCTCCCCATCCGAGAACACTTTGTTAACCATAAACTAGAACACTACTTGAGAAATTTAGGCAAAGAAAAAACTATGAAAAAAGGTAAAAATTTATAAATTTTAAGGAGTTTCTTGAGCATAATCTGATAGTTAACAATTTCTGTGGACGTTAATTGCTTGAATATACATCTATATATACATATGCATATAATGCAAGAATTGAAAAACGATTAAGGTAATTTGCTCACATGGTCATGCTTCATCACAGGAACTCGGAAAAGTTAATAAGGTCCCCACGTCCGTTGTCATTTTTTGTTAAGGAAACAACTCAGAAGTATTTACCCCGGTGTGTTTTTTGTTATTATTACCTACCTCATTTTATTTATTTTATATTATGTCATTCATTTATTTTTAATTTTTCTCATAATTTAAGTAACTAGAAACATTTTAATAACCATAAATTAGGACACCACTTGAGACATTTTGGCAATTAAAGACTTCTAAAAAACTGGTATGAGTCAATAAATTAGAAAGGAGTTTCTTGGGCATAAACTTGACGTTCACAACAATTTCTATGGACGTGAAATGCTCGAATTATCATACATACATGCATATAATGAAAGAATTTAAAAATAAAAAAAATTAATATAATTTGCTCATATGGTCATGCTTTATCACAGAAACTTTTAAAAGTTATAAAGCCCACACCTCCGTTTTCATTTTGTGGTTTGAAACAATTCAGAAGTAGGTACTTACCTTGGTGGAGAAGAAATACAAAGCTCTGTAGAACGGAACGAAATTCATGGCGAGGCCGTGACGCACCACGGTCAAACTTCCGCGACGATGTGACCGCCCGAATAATTTTGATGAACCATAATATTGGGAGCTTATTTTAGGGCGTTACTCGGTGAAATAGTTAACGGTTGGTCGAGAACAATGGGTTGTAAACCCACGGTTGAATTCGCCCGAGTCTGCCACCGTCTAATACCTGCTCGTACAAGTGACTTCCATGAAATGTTGTCCATAATACTTATTGGGGAGACTGTCGAATTATGGACGCCTTGATTACCTTATAAAAGCCGCAAATGAGCGGATTTAACAAGTAAAGAATGAAGTTGACGATTAGCGAGGGACGGTCGATAATTCAAACTTTCTTCTAGGCCGACGCACAGTGGTAAATTTAGCCAATCTAGGTGGGCAATAGTCAAAATTTTATTTTCGTTTTATCCTTTCCTCACCTTTAGGGCGGAATTCATTGACAAAGCCTGAGTGTGTGCGTTCACTCACACCAACTCAAATGAAGGATTAACCTCCACTCAACGGTTCGAATTCATAGTTGAGTGGGGTGATAAACTTAGCAGTTTGGAGCACACTCAGATTACACGAGTTTTGACAGTGGACCCAGGGGACATCCAACGCTTTTTCAACTTAAGTGGACAGCTCTGACAGTACGTTGTAAGGGAAGTTGCCCTGGTTTGAGAGAAAAGAGATGGGGATAATTCCCTCTCGCATGACGGGATAATTCTACAATAATAATAACAACAATAATATCAACAATGCACTGTTAACAACCAACAAGTTACCTTGTCGCGTATTGCGCCGTCATTGAAATCGGATGGTGCTACAACCACCTCGGATGGTGTTGCACCTTGGACTTCATGTTTCAATAGGACAGCAACTAGGCAAGTCAAGTTACCCATTTTTTAGATTGAACGTTGTCTCTAATTTTGAGATACCCAATTTTGTTTCTGGCATATTTGACAGGTAAGCTTTTAACCTCATGAAAATAGAGCAAATCTACTGCCTTTGGTACAAATATCGAAAAAACTCAAAATTTCGAGTTACCTAGTTGTTGATCTAAGCCCACGATATATACATATTCATGCATATATATGCATAACTGGAACTGTATTTAAATTTTATACCTAATAATAACCTGTTTTTCCCTCTTTTGTACATAAGAGAGATCTCCCTTCTTACAGAAGGTTGACATTTACTTAGGAGAGCCTATCCCTCGTGGACTGCGGAATCCTTCTTTTGTACAGGAGGAAATAACTGAACTGAGTGTTTTGCGTGAATATCGTACGTGGAAGTCCGAAACGGGGGCCATAGCTCTAATCGGCGGTCTGACCCTGCCCATGTGAACTACCGTGAACACGACGAAAATGGCGCGGGCGGGGAAATAGCTTCCTGTCCGCGAGCCCATTTTGGTCGCTTTCAGATCGCTTTTCTTCGAGCCCCATTGTGATTCGAGCACGTGGCGAGCGCCTGACAAGCGCACTACTAACTCCACCCGTTGCACGCCTGAATATGGTTATATCGCTTGCAAAACACAACAACTTGAAATATTTTCCTTGAATGTTTTACATTTTTTACGAGGCACATACAGGGCGTCCTAAAAGCATAGCCTTCCGCTTAACTTTTTTCCACAATTGAAGCGTGGTGTTTAGACGTAAATAGTATAAAAGGAACATGACTGAATTAAAGAAAAACACTTTGCTCCGATAACCTATGGTTAGATGAACATTTAAACCAAGTTTATAGTGTAACGTAGTTTGCGCTATAGCTGTCATAGATATTTAAAACTATGTAAGTCCCTTCTTACTTCAAAAGGGTGTATGCGCCATTGGCCAATTTCATCTAGAAACAATATAATGGTTCCGATGTACTTGTATCTGCTTCATATCACTGGTCTTGGCACAAAGACCTGTGAATAGCAAAAACAAGAGTTTCATCTTTTTTAGCACTTAGACTCTTTTGCACTTCCACGCTTCAGTTATATTACGCATACATTTGAAGGTGTACAAAGGAGTAACTCGATTTTCTGTCAAAAGTGAGCAATCTACCTAATCTTATTCAAAGGTATGATGTGCATAATATAGGAACTGGGAATGAATTAGAGAAATATGAACATATTTTGACATTTAACAAAACAGAATAAATAGGATTCTAGGTTATAGAATAGGAAAGTAATGATGTAACGTAACCTTGGAGCTAAAGCCTAAACTATGATCTTACTTCCTTCACTTTAGAAGGTAGTTCTAGTTTTCCACAGTGATGGTGCAAAGGGAACTCTTAGCATGGATGGTAGGGAAGATATCACAGAGTAAAAGAAGCCATGCAACTAGAAGAACCCTCCTTGAATCATGGAGTGACCAGAAGAAATCGGTTTGGCTAATGGAATAAACCGAAACTCCCATAGCGGAAACCACTCATGACGTAAATTTCATTCTATGAACATTAGGAAAGTGGAAACACTGTCTTGGGGCAAGGCCCCGAATATCTTAAGAAATATCTCTTTATAACCTTTCTTTCCCGTTCCTTGCCCTTTATTTCCGTGTACCCCTTCACAGTCTAACCTGAATTGATGAAATTTCTCTCTCGATAGAGTGATACCGCAATTTACATATTTTATTGTTGGTAGATGGATTGGCATAAACCTATTCCTTCTAGCATCCACCTTGGAGCCACAGCATGGAGCTAAATCCCCCCCCCCCCGGCTGCCCCCGTGTAGTCGCCGACAGACGAATACGATTACAAGAATACGAATGTAATCACAGTTGACTCGGAATCAACGAATAATTATCGCTATTACGATCGTATTCGTTTTCAACGATAAGATTATGCCCAACACTGAGTATGTGGTAATAGCGCGTAGATAGGTCATTACCCTAATCTGAACTCACTACCCTACCCTCGATTTGTTAGTTTAGTTAGTTCAGTTAGTTAGCATTTTATTATTATTTCGCAACACCTACCTACTAAGTATGAAACCTGGCAATGCAGTAAAACAATATTTTTAATATTAAATGAGTAATTTAGTAGTAACGAATATTAGTTTTCATTACAAAAAGAAGAAAGAAAAAACGTTTGCATGAAGTAACTGTAATTTTTAAATAGTGTTTACACTCATTTTCTTCAATTTTTTTTAGGGGAATTCGAATTTGTCGACGAAAAAACTGTACCTGTGGAAATTGAAAAGTTTCGCATTCTAAGAGGGCGATATGAGTCATGACTCATCCCCATTGAAAGTGACAAAATAGTTTCAACGTTGCTAAGACGTGCAGGGTCCCGATGTAGTCCAGAGCCGCTTCGAGGTTGGACATACTATATTAAATTTATTCTCTGAATGCTTATATTTAATTATTAGATTATTTTCATATCTGTTATTTTAGTGTAGTTGGAAATGAGTACTTACCATGAAGAAAACCATGAACGCTCGTACCTGAGGCTTGGGGCGCCTCACCTCCTCGCAGGACCAATAAACGGAACGGCGGAGTGCGGCGAAAGAAACGCCAGGTTAGCGTTTTTAGGACCTGCAACGAAACGATGAATTCAGCTCAGAAATAAACTTTTTATATTCAAATAAAACAGTCTTTAGTGTTTGAATGCAAATTAAATCAATTTCAGCATTTTAACTGCGGAAGTTAGTCACCCTCCTCAATTGTTATTAACATTTAGTGATGGAGACCACCTGACGAGATGTAACTACCATTCGAATAAGATGCGTCAGGATCAAAAGGTTCGTATCGTTGACAAATATATCAAGATTTATCACCTGCATGTGCCTATTTTATACGAATACTAATATTTACGTATGTTGTGAACTACAACACTCAACAATTTCACATTCAAATTCGAACCACTACAACCACCATTGTCGGTGCGAAACGAGTTGCACAGATCAAACTCGTCATCAATAACAGCTAATGATTGGCTCGAAAAACAATGAGCGTTACCCACGAATTCATTTTATATTTTTAAATTAAAGTAGACTCCATTATAAGAAATTGGATACCATCCGCACTTTCCTACTTTGAGTAGTTTTCTATCTATGATTTGATTCTTTCTATGATCTTTCTATGAGTTTGAACTGGTGATGTCACACTGGACGGCAAGGAGGTGCTTTGACGTCATCAGCATGCGAAACTTTGGAAAATCGTACAATTCTTAACCAGGCGACAGCATTTTCGGTGAAATTTTCGATTTTTACTTAACTTCAAGCAGTGCCCTCTGCCTGTTTACCGGATAACTAGTAGACGGAGCGTAAAATAAATAAGTTCAACGTGTTCAGCGCATGCAAAAACCCATAAAATGACCCAAAAAATTGAAACGCGTCCTTCAAATCATCACCTCGGCACCAATTTAGAGGTTGGTTTACGATAGCGGTCGATAACTGGCCAAAATCGACCCAGGTAAAGTGGTTAGGATTAATAGTTTTTGCTAAAAATTTAGGAGGGTCATCCTGACATACCGAGGAAGCAAAAAAACAATGGGGACAAGAAATCCCAGAACTTTTTTTTTTTTTTTTTTTTTTTTTTTTTGAACCACCCTACTGTAGCATAGTGTAATAAATAAGTTTTATCGTAATAGATCATTTTGTTCCTTAACTTTACTAAAAAGCGTAAAATTGTGGTGTCCTGGTGCTGTAATGCAGTGAACCCATTGGGAGGCGCGAAGCCTACAGTTTCGATAGTAAATAATTATGCTATGAATTATAGACCAGTTAATTATAGAGCGGTGATTTGCGTAGTATTGCTATATAATACAGAAATAATACCTATATAAACCTTTGTGTAATAATTTGCAGCATTTTATATAATAGTATAGATAAGGGACAATCAACCTACAATGTATACTACGTCAAGAGACTTTCTACACTACATTCACTTACCTATTTGTAATTCTAGTTCACTGGCCATAATCATTCTTTCAGCACCTATCAAAATCATTTGTACATACAAACTTACAAATTTCAAAGGGGAATATACTCGTTTAGTCAAGTACCTAATAAACATTAAAAAGGAGATGATTTCACCGTATCACGAATCTTCGAAATCGAGTTACGACGGAATCACAATTCAGACCGTTGTAACTCTAGCGTTGCCTCACCTCGCGAGCCGTACTTGACCGGAAAATTAATTTGATACTTATCATTAGAAAGTTATAGCGATCGCGCCTCCGAGATAATTTACCGGACTGCGGACTCTCAACTGCATTTTTTCGTGATACCTCGTGATCGTTTATATCTCGCAAAAACATCCGCGAAAAAATACTGCAGGGACTGATGGCGAGGGGGGAGGGGGGTAGCCACGGAACGAATGCTAAATAGTTGAAGGAACGACCGTTTGACCCCTCGCGTATGATTTTCGACCTCCCTAAATTATCGGGGGAACCTCCGGCCTTCAGGTGAAATTTCCTTCCTTTCACTCAACCGCAGAAACGTTGGGCATTTTTGAGCGCTCTCATCTCATTAGGTTCTTCTCGTGGATTTGAGTAGAAAAAAGTAGAAATCGAATCATGATTGATAAGTCAGAGTTACAAGAAATTAACGTTTGCGCACAGATTACCATTAATCCAACGGCAATGAAATTTATAGGGAAATGTCTAGGAGCTAAACCGCACGATCCTTGAAAATTTTATAGAAATTAGTCCATAAGTTTCAGAGTTTTTTTTTGTCAATTTTAGTTTCGCGCATGCGCTATAGGTAGTTATTACTCTACCAATCGCGATATAATTCATAGGGAATTATCCTGGAACATATATTATATTCAGTCGTAGGTGGAAGTAAGCAATTACCTAACAAGTCCAATGAAGTATACTCGAGGCATAAATGTTTCGAGGATGCTGAAATCTTTCCTAAATCGATAATTATCAGAAACGCTTGCATACGACATTATGCAACATTAACATGTTTTGATGTAAAATGTATGTACAGTTGAGTAAACTAAAGTTAGTACAAGTAGCCACGCTGTAGTTAAGTACATAAATATTGTACCCATGGTATTCTAACAATGTACCTACCTATTGGTTCTGTGTTAGAAAGCCCTTACTCCCATCTCTGAAAAATGTAATCAAAATCTTGTAAAAATCGAACTACATGGTTTTCATTCACTCCTATAGCTCATGCGCAGTGTACATGTGCTGTCACATATATTCAAGTATGACAAAATCTACTCGCAGACATGGAAAAAATAAGGATGCATTATGTTGAAATTAATCCGTAGGGAGGAAATGGATGCAATAATACGATCAGATTCACCATCTTTTGGGGTATTGGTATTTTAAGGTAGTACAATAAAATTGTCATCTCATTTAGTAAGTAAATACTCATTGGTAAAATTGTAGGTAGAATTCGTAAAAATCTTTTGGACGCCTCAAGAACCGTGGACCAATTAATTAATCGAAATCTATTTGATGAGACGGCGTTGTACGACCGCTAAATTGTTTTTCTGCCTTCAGATCTCCGGGAAGAGTTGCGTAATTTTTGCGCGGATGAACACGTACGGACCTGCGCCGGAACGAATCTGTATCCCGTAAATTATGATATCCTCCATCTGTGAAGTGTGACGTATGAGAGGTCTTTAACGTTATCTCTGGGATCCGAAGGGAAAAAAGATTTCGTCATTACTTAAGTTCGAACCTCCGTCGTGCCTCGTTGTTTTCCCACTGCATTGTGCAATGGGAATTGAGCCAGGTCAAGATTAGGCCGCCTTTTATCACTGTCAGTCATCAAGGTCGAGGGAGTTGTTAAACAATACAGCTGTGTGTAGGTTTATTCGCAGTGAATGACTGCAAACTTCTCGGATGTTAACTCTGGCAACCAAGAACCCCAAAAAAGTTCCAATAGCTCTATCAACATGATGCTACATCACCATACTTTTACTTTTAGATAGATAGGTAAATAGTTTTATTTTCATATTATATGCAAATTTAACAGTTGTTCAAATGCAATAAACAATACGACATGATTGTATTAACCGTCTGAGGAGTTTTGAACATAGAAAATAGCTAATCCTTTCATAATAGAAAAACAGAAAATTTTTAAATCCTTTCCTCTGATCAAATAATCTAACGATTTTACTATAATTAATCTAACGAGTGCTAGAAACCAATTTGCAATGAATGGGTTACCATCTACTATCACACTGCCCTTCTCAAAAATTAAAATATCTGACCATGAATGAACTTTTTGTAGTACCACGCCTAACTACAAAGCTTAACAACTGGGGCAGTCCAATCCGGCCTGTTCAGTTTTTTGAATTGTTGTTTCTATTGACAGAAATGGCTGGCTAAATGCGAAGATACGGAACTTTGACAGTACAGGGCTTTTACACAGAAAATGGAGGTGTCCTTCCTCTTGCGGAGAGTGCACGTACTACACTCCTCTTGGGCATTAGTAGAAAACGGCTTGCCATTTAGGGGTAGGAGCTCGGTTCGCATTTCAAATATCCACCTCAAGGCTTGCAGAGACATTGTCGTAGAATCACCCCTGAGACTGGCACACTTGGCACTCCGATAGAGCTCTTGGTATAACGTAAATGTCTCAAAGTCTTGGGCTCTCCGCTTAAAATAATCCCTATTTCTACTTGTGAACGCTTCCATTGTAAGATCCACATCCTTTTTTAGGGGAGAAGCATCAAAAGACAGTAAATTAAAATTTAAATCATTCATTTCCGCAAGCATTCTCCAGTTGTCCAACCAATATATACCAGCTTCTATTACCTTCAATGCCAGAATCTTTGACCATCGGTTCTCAGGCATTTCCTGCCACCTTGGCATGTACAGAAGATGGAGAAGGAATAAAACTTTCCAGAAGTCAGCTGGCTGAGGTTACAATTGCTGTTAATAAGGTAATTAAATGGAGTCTCCTTGTATCCATGCAATGGATACCATAAAGGAGTCAATATAGGTGTCTGTTCCAGATTTACATGTACAATTTATAGCAATTACAGGGGTAGGATATGCTGAACGCACTGTTACTATTGGTGCAATGTAGGTGATATACTATTCATTGGTAACTTATACACGTATATGATTTTTGTTATTCTTATTATAGCATGCATGTACACATATATGGAGTTTATGTTTATATGTTACTAGCCGCTCCGGCTCGCTCCGCTCGCCTCCACGTCCAGCCGGGGGGCAAGCCCGCAAAGTGTGGCATATAGGGAATGTTGCTCGCTTCGCTCGCAAAGTGTGGCATATAGGGAATGTTGCTCGCTTCGCTCGCAAAGTGTGGCTGTATACATGGAATGTATTACAATTGAAACATGTAGGGGATGTTGCTCGCTTCGCTCGCAAACGGTAGATCTCTAAGGGTAGGTTTAACTTCTGTGGGGGGTGCTGCTCGCTTCGCTCGCTTGAGGAAGTTATACTGCCCACCCAACTTGGCAGACGTTAATTAAAATAGAAATTAAAAATTTTGTCTAAAAAATAAAAAAAAAATTTAGGGGTGGACTACCCCTAACATTTAGGGGTGGACTATCCCTAATATTTAGGGGGATGAAAAATGGATGTTGGCCGATTCTCATAGATACCGGATAAGCACAAAAAATTTCATCAAAATCGGTCAAGCCGTTTCGGAGGAGTATGGCAATGAAAACTGTGACACGAGAATTTTATATATTAGAAGACTAGAATATGTTATATTTATAATTTTTATGTTAATATAATCATAGTTATTTATGGTTTCTTATATCTAGTTACAGGTTTTGGTTATACGAAAATTATTATTATGTATTAGTATTTTACAGGTACATTTTATTATTCAGTATTAAATAGACCGCGGAACTGCTCTCCCAAATGAGTTTTCCGCTTATGTTATCCATCAGTTTATTTTATTGAATTTTCGTAAAAAATGAAGCTATTGCAATGGCTCCAAAAATTCTAAAATTCCAGTCGTGCAGCACGATCATATGAGCGAATTTTTGAAAAATTATCGTACATTATAACTTTACATTGTTTTGAAATTTGAGCACTTCAAGTATTAAAAAAGTTTTAACTATCTATTTATGGCCGAAAAAGATAAACAAAATTATTTTATTCTGCAATTTAAAAAATTTTTCATGCAAATATTACCGATTTTTACAACTAGCGAACGGCATTATTTCAATTTTTGACTGATTTTTCAACTTTGAAATTTTTGAAAACTTGATACATATTCTTATAGAAAATTTTACGCTGATTCCGAATATACCACATGTTAGTATGCTGAAAAAATTATTTCGCACAACAAATCGCAAAAAACAGGCTATTTTGAAATTTTTGACTACATTTTTGAAAATTTCAACCCGAAGATGTAATCCGATCATGCTGGCCAACGAACTTGAACTTTCGTTTGGTGTCCTTAACATTTTAAAATTTGTTTGAAGTTTCTAGCACAATTCTACGGACAGTTATCGTCTGGAATGACACATACATACATATATACATATATACATATATACATATATACATACATACATACATACATAAAAAAATGCGTTAAACTTCAGAATATGATTCAGAATAGCCTGAAACGGATTTCTGCATAATTTTTTTTCAAAAATTCACATTCTACAAATTTTGAGGCGAGAGCAATAGCTTAATTTTCTTCAAAAATTCGCTAAAATCAAAATTTTCCAAAATTTTCTTTATTGAAATCCGTTTTGAGGCATTCTGAAACGAATCCTAAACGCTTTTTCATATATATATATACATATATATATATATTTGTCGTTCCAGACCATAACTCTCCTCAGGATTGGGTTAAAAATTCCGTTCTAGCTCCAAAAAAATCAAGCTTTCCAAACAAAAAGACGAGTTCGTTGGCCAGCATTTTTGAGCACATTGGTCAAATTTCAAAAAAGTCCAGTCATGCAGCATGACCCCATGAGCGAATTTTTGAAGAATATTACCGATTTTTACAACCAGCGAACGGCATTATTTCGATTTTTGACTGATTTTTCAACTTTGAAATTTTTGAAAACTTGATACATATTCTTATAAGAAATTTTACGCTGATTCCGAATATACCACATGTTAGTATGCTGAAAAAAATATTTCGCACGACAAATCGCAAAAAACAGGCTATTTTGAAATTTTTGACTACATTTTTGAAAATTTCAACCCGAAGATGTAATCCGATCAAGCTGGCCAACGAACTTGAACTTTCGTTTTGTGCTCTTAACATTTTAAAATTTGTTTGAAGTTTCTAGCACAATTCTACGGACAGTTATCGTCTGGAATGACACATACATACATACATACATACATACATATATACATATATACATATATACATACATACATACATAAAAAAATGCGTTAAACTTCAGAATATGATTCAGAATAGCATGAAACGGATTTCTGCATAATTTTTTTTTCAAAAATTCACATTCTACAAATTTTGAGGCGAGAGCAATAGCTTAATTTTCTTCAAAAATTCGCTAAAAGAGTCAAATAAATTACTAAAAATATCAAAAAACCACTAAAAATCGTTAATATTATACTTTTTAGCAGAATGTTGCTCACATAAAGTTTATTAACTATGAAATAGAACATTCAAAAATTGTTGTACAAAATTGTGCTGAAGAATGTAGCTAAATTCCATTAAAATGGGCCAAAATGAAATTTTTCAAAACTTTTGATTTTAAAATTGTCCGAGCCACTGCGACAGCTTCATGTTCTACAAAAATTCGCTGAAATCAGGAAATACGGTAAAAAAAGGTAAAAATTCAACAACTCTTTTTAAATACCAAGCATATTGTTATTTTTAACGGGATTTTTGGCCATCAAATTGGTAATTAACTATTTCTTCTCACTCAAAGTCTTCAATTTTCAAAACAATGTAACAAAGTATAGTAAGATTATTTACGAAAATTCGCTCATACGAACTTGCTGTATGACTGGTTTACTTTTTAATATGTAGATATTTGTGACATCAAATGAAGTTGAAGAATCCAAACTCTTGCATTCCCTCAACCATCGACTATTAATATAGCAACATAGACTTATATTTTGAAGTCTGTTCCTAGAATCCAATCCATAACGGAACATCATGGAAAGTAGCACCAAAGATATGGCAGGCCAAGTTGATTGGAAGTTGATTTTTTCTGAACTGAAGTATTGAAGTCGTGATCGAAAGGTGGTTTTCATGTCCATAAGTAATTGATGCTCGCGGCAAATAGCGTGTTACGTAAAGGAAGATGAGACTCATCTGAAAGGTGTGGTTCGGCTCAACTTGGAGCGGAATTTTACCTGTTCCATTAACAACAAACTGATCACATAACGCAAACAACTTAGTCTGAAGCGAGACACCTCGTTATTGCAACACCGATGCATGTCACACCTACGGCAATGAGCACATTGTTGACAATCCTAACCAATACATGAGCCGTTTATGTATAAAGATAAATTACCCTATTACGGTACTGCTTCATAAAATTTTATATTACAATAATTAACCTCCATATAAGAAGTCTCTTCCGTATCATGATCCCTTACAATTTCTACGGAGAAAAACTAATGCTGCTAAGTAAATAATAAAATATAGATAGCGTTTATGCCTTAGAAAGTATCTTCTTCAATAGAAGAGGGGAAAATCATAAAACCTTAAACGAAAATTACAGCTGTTATTCATTTACTTCACACAACACTTCCTCGCTGTACTTTATATCTCGCATCTACGAGTACCTATATAACAACCGTCCTGATCTCTTCCATTCCGAAACATAATTTCCTGTAAGCCAGTAACTTTCCACTAATTCATTACTTCCCAACCTATTGCACGTCTTGTGAATGAGGAAATAATTTCTCCTAGCAGTTTACTCTGTTCTAATCAGAAGCTCAAGAAGCGTATTTATATTGCAATTATATATATAATGCAATAGTAGAGAAATATGTATAGTTCTTAGGTGTGTAGGTACGTAGGTACTTAATCGACTGATATTTTTACGCCTTATGAATATGGTCACTTTACGTTGTGTTATTGTGGTGTTATTAGTTAGGCCATTAGTTGAGGTGGATGTGATAATTAGTGGAAAATGATTAGTCTAAAACAACTGCACCAACCTCGACGCTCAGTAGACATCCACGCCTACACTTTACCACTCTGACGACGAATTTGAAAACTTTAGACGAATATGTCAACATCTGCTTTTGATCTACAGCTCTACTCAGCATCTAGTGATACTATCTATGATGTATTGTTTGTATTAATTGAACTTTGAAAGAAAAGTAGGGGATTGATTGGGATTGATTTTGATATTTTCTCCAAGTTTTTGGATTATTTCAGTTGCTATATCCCTATCATTTGATGCGAGAAGGCAATCATCTACATAGATTATCATTAAAGCATATAAAAGCCTTCATGCCATTTATAAATACAGGTTCGGAAATGATACTCTTTAAAACTTAGTTTATGCAAGATCCCATCATACTTCTTATACCACAAGTTAGATGAAACTTTCAAACATTACAAGGATCTTTTGAGAGAACAAACATATGACTCTTTTGTTTGTTGTGGGACTTCTGTTAGTTCGACAAATCCTTCTGGAATGTTCATGTAAACAGATTTTTCAATGGCTACATGTAGGAAAGCAGTGGTAATATCTAGCTGGTAGAGGTGCAAGCCTGGATTATTTACTATAGATAGGAAAACTCTCACGTCACCTAACTGGGCAACTGGTTCAAATATTTCAGGAATCAAGTAGTTCAACTCATGAGTTAGCTCAGTTCATGTTTGAGTATTCGGAAATACACAACCGTCTTATTTACTACCAAACGTTGTTTTATTTAAACATTTCAACTGGCGACGAGGATAATACGAACCTACTGTGTAATCTTGTGGTTTTCATTACGAATCTTAGTTTACCTTTGTGGTTTCAAAAGGTCCCTGACATCGGACTCGTTAACTACTTATGTAGGTGAGCAATTTTCATGACCACCCCCAAACCAGTAAAGTTCTCAAAGGAGTATTCGTTACCGAAAACTAGGCAATCGAATTCATTACGTCTATTGGGAACCAACTAGCGGATGTAAGCAAGACTCTTGCCAAATCTCGCAAAATATTAGTTGATTTGATCACACTATCAATAGCTTTTTAACCCGGGATTGAAAGCTACTGGTGTTCCACTCAACATCTGACTTGAGAAGAATATAGTTTACGAGTCATGGGCAGAGCGTGCAAGGTCGAGGCGAGGACGCGTCGGAGCGTACCGAGCGTCATACCTGCACGAACCTAACAGGAGTAATCATAGTAGAATTCCATTGTTATCACAAAAAGTAATTATCAACCCATTCTCTGCAACGCGCAATTGCCTATTAATAGAGAGCTTTGACGTACAATTTCACAAACTACGTGTGATGAACGACTGGATTCGTCGTTTCAAAGGCCTGCACAATGCGGGACTAGCCTCCCCCCACCCCTCTCACTAAAGGTGTATTTATTAATTAATTTGAAAAAGGACACAGACACAGCTCATTAACAAATTGATTACAGAAAATAACTTATCTTTATATATAATTCCGAACGGTCTTTGAAATTGTGAAGAACTTCGCGGTCCGATTTCAGTGTTAGACGGCTCATTCGAATCAGCACGGCCCCAAGTTTGTTGCAAAAGTGTCGCCGTTCGTCTCTATACCCGCCTTGATCGTGTTCTAGGCGGTCCTTATCAACAAGAGTTGTTTATTAGGCTGTGGCGGTAACAACAGTTGCCATCAATTCATGGTCAGTAAGAAACGTAGTGTAGTTACTAACATCTAGGAGAGTTATTTCTGAGACTTTATAAATATATAATTCCACGGTCTTTATATATAATTCCGAATCAGCACGGCCCCAAGTTTGTTGAAAAAGTGTCGGTAAAACAAGAAACGTAGTGACGGGGTCTTTTCTGATCAGCTGAGTGAGCTAAATTCTTTCCTGTTCACTGTAGGAAGTTGAAATTTGATAGGGAGACTCTCTGGCGAGGACCACCTCAACTGGTGGTATTTATTTTATTACATTATCTACATTTTGATTGTTATTTCCTCTTTTTTAATCATTTATTAACATCGCCTTAGCTTTGCACCAGGTCACATAACGCCGCAAATAGGTAGGACTTATATAATTACTATAATGTGCTGGGTTCCTGTTAGGTACCTACTACTGTTATACGGACTAGATTAGGGCTTTCCAAGCCCTAACAGGCCTCTAGTATTGTATAAATTACAATGGAGACTAATATGTAGATAATATATAACAAACGAGACAGTAAACAATCGATAAATATAGAGAAATTTATACTTCAGAGAACGAGCTAATATTTAATGTACAATAAGATGCAATACAACTAATTTATGGGGGCGAACTGAAATTACAAAAATAGTAATCATTCTATTTGGACATTCCGGGGTTTGGATTTGAAGAGGTTTGCCGAGCGAAAAATTCTGCCAAGTTGGGTGAGCAGTATAGTTTTCTCGCATATTGTAACATGGACTTACAGAATTAGTTGAAGAAAAAATAAGAGTCGAAATGATTGAGACGAATAAGACGAATTACCGCAATCCAGGATGAGGGACTGCAAAGTTGACCAATGCAAGTAGCGGCGCGGCGGTGAGTCAATATGACTGTGTTCAGCATGAATGCTACATCCGCCAAACGGCAACGAGTTATGGGGCTCTGTGTACCACATTCATTATTCAAGATGTTAAAGTCCACCAAATCCTGCGGGATACCCAGTTCATAAGAGATAATGCGCAGGAATCTACGTTGTACTCTTTCAATAGAGTTGATAAGGCACATACGCTTATAATATGGACTCCAAACAATCGATGCATACTCCAAGACTGGGAGTTCATGTGACCTATACAGAGTAGCTATCGCTGGCACATAGTTAAATTCGCTGGTATTTCTCTTGATAAAACCCATAGCTCTCATTGCTTTTGATTAAGTGGCATATATGTGACCGGAAAATGTCAGTTGTGGGTCAAGCAAGACTCCCAAATCTCGCAGGGTAGATAAAAGCCTAAGGCTATCAGCTCCGATTGTATAATCATGGATATATGCGTGCTGAGTGCGGTGGAACTTCATCACAGAGCATCTCGCAAGGTTCAACACATCTACCCTTATTTATAAGAATGAAACTCCGTCTGTTTGTTTGTCTGTCGTGTCTATGCACAGCCAAACTGCTGAGTGGGGGGAGTCTACGAGTGGGGGGATCTTCTTGGGATTTTCCGAAAAGGGGCATAAGCGAATTTAAAATTTTCTAATCCCACCCGAACCATGGTCCGTAGGGCGGGAGGGAGGTCGAAGTAACGGTTAATGTGCGCTTATTGAACTTCCCCGCTTCCCCTCCCCCTCTAAACGGGCGTTGAAAATTCCCGAAAAATACCGGTTTCGTAGGTTTTTGAACGAGAAAGACGACGGCGCGATTGGATCGCGAAAAAAGTATCGGGAAATGCGTCAAAAAAAATGCGAGAGTACGGACCCGTTTTCTCGAAAAGTCCGCCGAAAAACTTGGTTTTTTTTTCGATTAAAATATACCCCATAAAGGTACGTTTTTCGGAACGGTTTTCGCGGGCGAAATACAGCTTTGGGTCCGCCGAATCTGAATCCGAAATCGGATATCGAAAAAAGTGACGGGAAGTCGGTCAAATTGCGAGGAGAACAGAGCCGAAGCGATTAAACTTAGAAATTAATCGAGCCCGCCGCCGTTTCATAACGTTGCTTACCAGAAGGGACTCGATGACTCAGAGGGTATCCCATTCGCCCTTCTACGCTCACAAAATAATGGCCTATCTTTAGACAAATAGAACTGGAAAACAAATACTAACAACCAACAACAACAACAACATCTGACTGTTCTGTTAGTACTGAAATGTTTTTAAAACTATACTTTTCGTGGTTGCACATAATGTGCCGCTTTTAATAGTCATTTCCTACAGAAAAAAACGTCTGCCAAGTTGGGTGGGCAGTATAACTTCTTCAAGCGAGCGAAGCGAGCAGCATCCCCTACACACGTTAAACCTACCCTTAGGGATCTACCGTTTGCGGGCAAAGCGAGCAACATCCCCTACATGTTTCAATTGTAAGACATCGCATGTATACAGCCACACCTTGCGAGCGAAGCGAGCAACTTAATGGGGGGGGGGAGGGTCCAGGGTATTTCCTACACATATACAGCCGTACCGAGCGAGCGAAGCGAGCAACATCCCCTACATGCCACACTTTGCGAGCGAAGCGAGCAACATTCTTACATGCCCCACTTTGCGAGCGAAGCGAGCAATTTAATGGGGGGTCCGGGGGGCTGGACGTTGAAGCGAGCGTAGCGTGCTGGAGCGGCTAGTGTATCATAACCATTGTAAAATGTCTAGAAATGATCACTGCAGAGTTATCGAATATTATTCTCATCACATCAATCTCTGCTCTCTCATTTAAGTTCAAAACGGCTACGTAGGAAATTCCTTGAACGAATATGGTAATTCTTCCAGAAACCTTCGCGTTACCGGAGATTTCACATCAACCTCGGCGTAGCGCAACGGCAATCCGTGTCTTTCTATAGAAGCCGACTCCGCCAGATGATCGCTCCCTAATTGTTCCTTCGGAGGGGCCGTCAATTGTTTCTCGGAACCTCCTCACTCCGTCTTGGATTTGTGGGCGGGAATAATTGCGGAGTCGACACATTCTCATTCGGCGTTGTTAGCAGCACGTCCTTCCAATTCCCCTCATCCCGCGAGTCTTGATTGCCGGCGGCTATAGAGATATCGAGCTGTAAGCGTTCAACTCTACAGCCAGGACTGCGACAATGAAGTTCATTTCCAAGTACTACACCCAGCCTATCTGCTTCCTCACTACCGCAGGTAGGGAAGCTTTGTGTTCGTGATTAAAGTCGAAATTTTTTTTGCCGAATTGACCACTCCAAAATCAAAATTTCCATTTGCTTTTTGCGTTTCAGAGCTTGCTGATCAATTTGGTTCCGTGTCTGTCTGATGTCTGTCTGTATGTGGTAAGTCCTTGTCACACCCAAAACTATACGAAGCCTCAATCCGAACCTCATGAAATGTTCAGGCATTGTGCGGAATATCTCCGAGATGGTCCCCTACAATTTTCAGCCGTCGAATCAACAATAGCATGTGCGCATGCGCAAACGCGAATTTATCGTAACGTAGATTCCTCATCATCGGTTAGTCCGATTTCGTTCAAATTCGGTAGGTAATTGGGTATATGTTGTAAAAAAATGCTCTATAACTTATATAGCGATTGGTGGAGTAAATACACTGCCAAGGAAATGGCACATGAGCTTCCTCGTGACCATTACGTCACCATTAAATTCCAGAAAACTAGAAACGACCGGTTCTAGCATCAGGGAATTAATAAGGTGGGAAATTGGAAGCTGAATGGTACACATAATAAATGAAATTAATCAGGCAATTTTTGATTTTAATATGGGACCATCCAGGATGTAGTCCGCATGTTCCCTGAAAATTGTGGAAATTACGGCTGTTGCAAGGACCGTTACAAGAATATTTCGTTCACGCATGCGCAGAGCGTACCGCTAATGCAATTATGATGATTTTCTTATGGGACCTCAAGGGACCTTACCCACATCATCCCTGAAAATCTGACCGAAATCTGTTCAACATTGACCGAGTTATGACCGTCACAAGAAATTCAATTTAGCGCCTGCGCAGAAGCTGCCGTTGATTCAATCATGATGAAGTTGATAGGGGACCATCTAGAGCTTTTAACCCGCACGATCCCTGAAAATTTGGTTAAAATCGGATCAAAATTGTGGAAGTTATGGCTGTTACAAGGAAATGTGGACGGACAGACAGACAGACACGGAACCAAATTTGTTCAGGAGGCTCTGAAACGCAAAATGCGAGTGGAAATTTTGATTTTGGAGCAAAAAAATTGTTTCATTTCGAAAGTGAAAACAAAGCTTCCGCTGCCTTGCAGTCTCGGAAGCAATAAACATTGTGCATGCGCGAAACTAATACCGATTTAGGGGTAAAACGCCGAGTTTAATGGAAAAATGTTGATTACATTTTCAGGGATCGTACGGGATAGCTTGTAGACGGTCCCCTAAAATGTCCATTGCCGTCACATAAATAACCGTTCAAGGTCACGTGCTATTGGGTAGGTACTTTAGAGTGACGTTAAGGGCACGTTAGTGGTCACCAAACTCTGTATTTCCTGCTATGCATGTGACGCTGCTCGGAGGTTACGTGACTATTTGCGGAGGATCCGACTGGGACTCCCCCACCAAAAGCGGCGGATCAAGTCGGGGCGCTTTATCGGGAAAGTGAAGGAGAAGCTTCGCGTCCTTGAGGTCATCTCCGCTGGCATTGAGGCCGGGCGTGCCGCTAATGGCGATGGCGCGGGCCCCCATCGCCGTACCCATCACTTTCACTACATCACAGCTGTGCACCTACGACTGTAAAACCAAATTAATTCCACTAGAGGCTTTACGACCTGACGATAGTAATGAAGTTCCCTTCCAGGGACTCGGTGTCACACCAAGATATAAAAGATGTGATTTCCCGGACGGAAGAACAGAAGAAACTGTGTCTGCTTTAAATTGGAATGAGAAATCCCGGCAAAGCAGGATGGATTTATCAGCTAGGGATAGTAAAAAGAATCGATTCTTTAAAGAATCGATTATTTATCAACCATTTTAAAGAAAAGATCGATTATTTATCTATTATTTTTAAAAAAGAATCGATCCTTTTGGATTATTTTTACTTTTTAGCGAATTTTCTTAGAAAATGAAGCTATTGCAATGGCTCCAAAAATTTTAAAATAAAAAATTTCAAAAATTTTCTTCATCGAAATCTGTTTTGAGGCATTCTGAAATGATTCCTGGATTTTAACGCTTTTTTATATGTATATATATATATATATATATGTATATATATATATATATATATATATATATATATATATATGTATATATATATATATGTATATATATATATATGTATGTGTCATTCCAGACGATAACTCTCGATAGAATTGAGATAAAAACTTCGTTCTTTCGCCAAGAAATCAAGCATTTCAAAAGAAAGGATGAGTTCGTTGGACAACACTTTTTGAGCACATTAAATTGGTCACATTTCAAAAAATGTACTTAAAAAATCACTAAAAAAGGCAAAAACCGCAAAAAAAAAAAAAAAAATCTATGTTATAGCAGAATGCTACTCGAAAAAATTAATCGAGTATGAACTAGGACATTTAAAAATTTAGGCACAAAATTGTACTGAAAATTTTACTTAAATTTCATTAAAATAAGCTAAAAATCGTTAGAAATACTTGAAAAAATTGTAAAAATCCACAAAATCGTTTGTTCATTGGAATATTACTGACAAAAAGTTAATTTGCTATAAAATGTATAATAAAATTTTTATTTGTCCCCAAAGTGCTCAAATTTCAACAGAATTTAACATAAATGTAATATGACCATTTATGAAAATTCGCTCATACGATCATGCTGCATGACTGGAACTTTTTTTTTTTTCAAGTATCGGAGAATCGATTCAAAATTTCGAGAATCTGAGGCCGATTCTTTTCGATTGCTGGATTACAGACATGATGAAAACTTCAAGTACCTAACTAAACAACTCGTAAACTAGTTCCGCTATCTGCTTTACAAGCAGATACCATGTTACATGGATATGTCTTTGATTGGGGATTTCATAACGGTTGTCCTCGAGAGTTGTAAACAAATCCTTTAACTTTAAACAAATCCCTGGGCCGCATCCCGACTAATTCCAACAAAACAACGGTTTACTTATAGAAATGTTGAAAATAACTGTGGAGAGAAGCCACTTCAATGAGTTGTTGTTAACAGTCGACTGTTGTCAAGAGGATGAAAATGTTTCCTATGGAGTGGAGTAAATGATGCTATTGCTTTACGTTAAGAATATTGTAACCGGCTTATTAAAATTGTTTATAGTCCAATAAACTTAGTTTAGGAATGTAGCCAGGTACGTAAGGAGAGGGAAATCGGTAGCTTGAGATGTGAACATTTATCACATAAATCAAGCGCTTTCCAACGAGTGGCGAACGATTTCTGTGCGATGAAAACTGCGGAAGTTCCATTCCCCTAGCAACGGCTGGGTTTTACGTGAAAAACACTGGAATTGTGACACAAATTTTGCATCACGGAAATTTTTGGTTGACCCCCCAAGCAAAGCAAGCATATCGAGCAAAGAAATATCCATGTCAAAACCAACTCCACAAATGTTGGTAATTAAAGTTGAAGAAGAATTAGGTAAATATGTTTACTGTAGAAATAAAAGTACTTAAAGAAGCCTTTGTTTTATGGTAATGGTCGATGTTTTTGAAATATAGTTAGGTACTATTGTTTCATAAGCTTTGATTCTTGATATCCATATCGTTAAATTTTCTCATGTATGAACAAATAATAATATTGCTGGATGAAGTCGGTAAAAAGAGCTCAAGGTGATAGAAAGTTCATGAAAGATTGCATATTTGCTTGGAGATAATGTACTTTCTACGTTATTGGAATTTAAGTACCTAATACGAATACTACGTACTAATACGAATATACGTACTACCTCTGGCTCATGAACAACATAGTTAGGTACCTACCTATCCCAAGTTTGGAAGATTTATCATTGAAAATTGTGAGCAATTTGGGTACATTTTTCCTTAGAAATTTAGTTGGTTAAAAGTAAAAATCATTTTAGTTCTAAATCCACTAAAAAAGTATCGATTCGTGAAAAAATCGATACTTTCTTAAAGAATTGATACGATTCTTTTTTATTGAATCGATTTAAACGGATTCATTTTGAAGAATCTGACATCCCTATTATCAACCAATTTTCCTATTTGTTTATATTAATAGCTAAGTAACCTTATTTATAGCTGGACAACCACAAAGTTGTCTTCCGCAAACCAATAACAGAATTCAATCTAAAGGGTTATTTCTGCTGGTATTAGGAGTAAAATTATCGTTTACATGCCTGACGGTGGGTTCCGTCGTCTCAAGCAAGTCGAGTACCCTTTGAATGTATATTAGTTGGGGTTATAAGCCTAACTGAATTCCCTCTTCAATAGGCACATTCTAATGTTTTGGGCGCGTACGATCCTACAGGATTAAACACAATATCAACGTCAAAATTCCCAAAAAAATATTGTAGTTCTTCATATTTTAAAAAAGGCAAATAAGCCGAAATATTAAAAGTAGTTTGTGGTGTAACTTATTGGTTTTTCTAAAATTTGTGTTTATTATACATGCTCTGGTAGAGCCACTTCATTGAATTGAATTATGTATAAGCTGAAAGCTTGATTTTTTGGTGTAAGAACGGGATTTTATCTCAATCCTAAGGAGAGTTATCGTCTGGGATGACGTATATATAAATATATATGAAAAAGCGTTAAACGCTAGGAGTCGTTCCAGAATGCCTCTAAACGGATTTCAATTAAAGAATTTTTCGAAATTTTGATTTCTACATTTTTGGAGCCGTAGCAATAGCCTCATTTTTTACGTAAGCTCGGTAACAAAGGGGAGAATAGAAGCGAATTATTTGAGAGGACGCCGGCAGCCGCCCACCTCGGATGTCACGGGGGTTCTCGTGCAGCCCCGCCTCAACTGATCTAATATTAGACCGAAGTGAATTGGCAAGGTCGGCATTTCGGGCTGCGATAGCGATAGGGTTTTGCGGAGGAGGGGTGGACGGAGGGGAAGTGGATGTGCTGGAAAGGGGGGGGGGGGGTGACAAAGGGCGCTTCCTAATAGGAGGCGAGGGACAATGGGGGTCATCCTTGGCGGGCTATTGTCGCGGCGGAGGTCCTCCCGCTCCCGGACGGCCGCCAGCGGGGCGCGGCTCCAGATATCAACACCGCGCCGAACCCCGCGATCGGGCGAGCGCGCGGAATCCTGGTTGCTCAGCCTTCACTCAAAAATACCACACCTACCATAGCAACTGATACCTACGAAAAGGTTGTTGTGTCCATAGTGCACATACGGACCTTTCCCGTTATCCTTCCGCCGCCCTATGATACCAATCTACGAGTATATACGTGTCAAATATTTTCAAGTTAAATTAAACGTTATCCAAACAAAATGAAACCTTTTCCAAGTCAAATGAAACCTTTTCCGAACTAAATTAATTCTATCCCAAACCAAATTGTAATAATAAGCTATAAATATATAAATTATTAATTTATATTAATATAAGAGGCGAGGGACAGTGAGGGTCATCCTTGGCGGGCTATTGTCGCGGCGGAGGTCCTCCCGCTCCGGGACGGCCGCCAGGGGGGCGCGGCTCCAGATATCAACACGACGCCGAACCTCGCGATCGGGCGAGTGCGCGGAATCCTGGTTGCTCAGCCTTCACTCAAAAATACCACACCTACCATAGCAACTGATACCTACGAAAAGGTTGTTGTGTCACTAGTGCACATACGGACCTTTCCCGTTATCCTTCCGCCGCCCTATGATACCAATCTACGAGTATATACGTGACGACGCCGAACCTCGCGATCGGGCGAGTGCGCGGAGAAATAGCGATAATAAGCAATAAATATGTAAATTAGTAGGTATGAGCATTAAATTTAATAATTACTACATTTTTGAAATTCAGTCAGGGATTGAGATTATTTTCAAAGAAGGAAAACAGATACTCGTTAGTCACAAAAAACTTTTCGAAGGGTCCCATCAAACTCATCAAACGGAAACTCATCAAAAACGTGAGGTCGAGGCTTTTTGAGGAGTTTCCCCTTTGGGTGGGACACTGGTCAAAATGGAAGGGGAGAGAAAGTCGTCAAAAAGAATTTCAAATAGAAATCGGATATAAGTTTGGAAGATGAAAAGTAGTTGACAATTATTTTTGATGACTTTCCTGTCCCCTTTGGAAACTGGTTAAAAGCTCCTAAGGGGAAACTCATCGAAAGGAAAGTCATCAAACCAAACCTTCGGAAGGCTTCACCGTGTGCCAGACCCAACCGTTATAATGTTTTTGGTCAGGTGGCCATGAGATTCATGGTGGCGATGAGCTGTAACATTGGCAGGTAGTTGATCCCACAGTAGACCAATATCCACTTTTCGAACAGAGATGGGTAAAATATTAGTAGGTGGAAAGTCAAGTTTCAAACGCAAATGTCAAGTTTCACTGAACAAATTTCGATGATTATTTTTCGCTAGGTGAGCCGTTGTTAATAGTAATGTTGACTCAATCACTGGAGAATTTGTTTACAAAATGCTTTCCTATTTACATGCCGCTGGTTAGGGGAGCATGTTGCAAAAAACGCCACGTGAATCGGTCACTTAAAGCTCAGAGCGAGATTTTAGCTCACTCAGCTGATCAGGATGGTCCTCCTCACTTTGCTCGTCTTTTGATGTCCCAGAGAGGCTCCCTATCAAATTCCGTCGTCCTACGGTAAATTGGAGAGATTTGAGCAAGATTTTGCTATCATTATGATTGATATTACGGCTCGTGGTCAGCTGATCCTCACCAATTAGCAAGGCACAAGTTCCGACATGATTATACATCATATCAAAATTTGGTCCAAATCGGACCAGCGGTTTCGGAGGAGTAGTGAACACATTTTGTTCATAAATATATATATATATATATATATATATATATATATATATATATATATATATATATATATATATATATATAAAGAAATCTGAAAATGAATGACTATTATAAACGTGTTCTTCACCCTCTGAAACGCAAAGAAAATGCACCCCCACCCCCAAGTGCCGCCGTGCCGACGGCTGTAATACGAGTACACTTTTCTACGAGAAGTTGGGTAAAAAGACATTACGTCCATATTTAAATTGGCCAAACTGTTTCTCCATGCCACACGGCGTGGCAAGTAGGCACTTCACATTCTACATTTAAAGAATTGCTCAAATTGACATGTCTCTTACAAGGTCGATATGTACTCCAAAATAATAAACCAAAAATAAACTAATTCAAAGAATTTGCAGTTCGTCAACTTTTTGTCTGGGTTAACACATGCGATTCTCAAAAGTTTGGCAGATTCTCATTCCATTTGGCTGACTATCGCAAATGATGTCGTTTAGTTTGGAAAGGTTTGGAATAGGGTTCATTTGGTTTGGATAAGGTTTTACTTGATTTCAAAAAGGTTTTATTTTATTCGGTAAAGGTTTCATTTGACTTATAAATGCTATATTCAAGTACAACTAACCTGAATTTCTACTAAGGGACTGGCTATTTGATGTTACGTATTTTTGAGATGCAAGCTAGCGAACATCTTGACTTCCAAACTATACACATCATTCTGAACTATTTATCCAACTGATCGATATTGTTCTTTTTCCGTTATGTATAGCTATACAAACATAACGTATATAGCTATATGTTGTATAGATTGGTGGACCGGATGCTCGCAAGCTCGCATCTCAATAGTACATAACATTAGACATTAGACGATAGGACCGGTCATTCGAGGGGAACTTTCACTAGTACACATTTGTACTCATGGACTTACGACACTGGTATGTATCCACGTATCTTGCCAAGGTATTCAATGAAGTGTGTCTTCTGCCCTTTTCCAGTCATTTGCAGGTCACTTGAAAGTCACTTAAAAGCAATGCGCATATCACCTAGTCCACATGTGCCACGTTAACTTACTAACAATTCACTTTCAAGTTTGATGGATTTCACCAGTGAAACGGTGAGAGAACAAATAGGTACACACAAAAAACCAAAGAACGGACATTTACAGCATACACAACAACTACTAATGTACAGAGATGATACGTATGTACTATACATGTAGGTACGTATTATATATGATAGGTAGATATACGCACAGAGATATACATACCTACCTAATACGTGATTGAAACGGCTAGAACAGAAAATGTTACCTAAATAAATTATGGGCGCGTCGTCATTGAACCTTATCCACGAGACCAATAGATAGCCGATAATCGTTATACAGAGGAGAATTATTATGTCGTTGTGGTATCGGGAGAGAAGTCAGTAAACAAAAAGTTATGTAAACCCTTCTGGAGTTCAAACGGTTGGTCGTACAATTGTCCAGGTGGTATCATTCGATGCATTTAACTAATTTCAATCTGAATCTTACGTTAAAAACCTCTTTTGAATTAAAAGTTGTTGAGATCTCGATTTTTTAGTATTCCAACCTCCAAGTCTCCTTAGGATTGACTTAAAGAGATGCCAAAGATTTAAGACTCTTGTGGTGTGATTATTACCCAAGTTTCATAAACGTTGGTCCTTTGGTTTGGGAGACAAGCTCAGGAAGGCGTATGGTGAACGTGGACAGACAGATTTTTCTTTTATTTTTTCGTTATTTCGTTGAAAATTTTCAGAGGGTAAACAAAATTTTTTTTAATATCAAAGGATTACAAAGGTTTACTAGGTATTGAAAGTATTTGAAAGTAATATACCAAAACACCAATGGGAGTCAAGGGAAAATAACCATAAAAATGGTTTTATAGTTTAAGGTAAGGTAGGGATAAAGGGGGGGATGGTACGGAAACTGACTGCAATTTCACTGTTTAAAATCTCTTCGGTGATTTTTAGTTGCTCGCAAATGACTTGGGAAGGGCTGAAAGTGCATTGCAAACATATAGGTACCATCATGTATACTATGAAGCCAGGAATTATTGGCCTTAGAAAAACCAACTGCAGACATTTGGAAGCACATTGCAATGGATTTTCGAAAGCTGCGGTTGGAAGAACGATGGAAAACTCTATCTGCGGAAAAACTTAGTACCTCCGGTTCAACCACACAAGCAAAGATCAATTTTACTCGGTCCAACACCATTCACATAATCCGGCTATTATAACAAACAACTTTGTTTAATCAGTCTCGGCATGAAAATCGAGGAGCAGCACAGCAGCAATTAGCACTACGGCTAAGGAAATGGTTCCGTAAATAATCTTATTTAAGTTCACTTGGAAGAGGTTTGGGATGATCTCTTAAACGTGGTGTGTGACAGTTCCCGCGAGATCCAAGGGAATGCGCTGCCGTCGCTCCGTTGTTTCCCATCGGGCGTCGAGCGCTTGTTCCCGTGTTTTCGAAAGCCTGCGTTTGGCGATGGATGGGTGATCCTAGAACTGGAAAACCTATCTTCTCCGAACGTAGCACATATGCTATTAGTACGAGTTGTATCTCTTATGGTACTATCACACCCCTCTCTATCTATGAGTGTGGATTTAGGCCCCCCATTGCACCTCGGGGGCATCTAAGTCCATTACATGGTAGCAGAGCGTGGTTTGGATTATGTACGGCTGACGCCTAGTATTCCGATCCACTATTTTTGGGGTGTTAATGTTTCAGAAGAAACATGGCCCGGGGTTTCCAGAAGGAATACCCAGTATACTCCCTTGGATACATAAATACTTACATTGGTTCTTGATTATTAATTTCTCAATTTATCCCCTCATATTCGTTCTATTTAACATACTTAATTTTCAAGGGAATTGTTCCCGAACCCAGGGCATCCTTCCCTATTGCATAAGTCCCCATAGTGGGCACCTTCCGCTGTAAGTCTCCAAAGTTGAGCAAGTTAATTCCCCAGGGCATAGTTCCCATTTTCGTAAGTCCCCAAAGTGGGCAGCTCCCTACTGTAAGTCTCCTGGTTGAGTAAGCTATATTATTCCCGATATTTCCAATCTTGGATTTGGGGTTAACTACCTAATGAATACTTCATATGAAGATTCATTGACAATCCATCCTGTTTTAATTTCACCTTTTTATCCTCAATCGCCGATGCAGCTATTTATTAGTGAGCATCAGTTCTCAACCAGTAAACTATCCCACCTAGTTTACATACTTGCTCTTCAATCAAGTATGTTTTTCATGGGGGGGAGTGTGACAGTTCCCGCGAGATCCAAGAGAACGCGCTCCCGTCGCTCCGTTGTTTCCCAACGGGCGTCGAGCGCTTGTTCCCATGTTTTCGAAAGCCTGCGTTTGGCGATGGATGGGTGATCCTAGAACTGGAAAACCTATCTTCTCCGAACGTAGCACATATGATATTAGTACGAGTTGTATCTCTTATGGTACTGTCACATCCCTCTCTTTCTATGAGTGTATATTTAGGCCCCCCATTGCACCTTGTTTTTACAGCTGAAAATGGACAAACCCAACCCAGCGCTTGCATCCAGATCACCAAACTATGCACATCATTCTGATCTTTTTGTACATTTAGTCTTTATATTTTACTGAAATAATTGATTTAGGATATTTTAATTTATTTATGAGATGGGAGCTTGCAATAAAAATCTAGACCACCAAATCATAGGTACCTACTCATGATTCTGATCTGTTGCCAGACAGAAGCGCTGGTTACGGCTGAAAAGGGACAAATGAGCCAGTGTATATAGGATGGAAGCGTCGGTGCTTCGTCCCAAAAGACGGTGTAACATCATTTTGAACTATTGGTCCAACTAGATTATAATTTACTAAAAGGATTGATTTACGATTTTTATTTTATTTCTGAGATGCGAGATTGCGAGCATCTAGTCCATCAAACTACACACATTATTCTGAACTATTCGTTCTCATACTGTTTTCGCCTTCATCATTAATTTGTCGACGTTAGGTACCTTCATAATCTCCGTAGCTTTTGGGAGTTTCCATCATTCCTTAGTTCAAACCACCGGTGCCTTTGTCTAGGATAAACTGGCACTTTGGGAAATATTTTAACAATACGCCAGAGTTCTTGGGTCGCAGCCCTAAAATAAATGCCATACGACAAGATCGTCGTAGCCCTAAAATACTCCACACACGTTTTGAAAACGAATATGACAAACTAATGGATGCGTTTAAAATTTACTAAATACCAAAGTTTACACCATCGGTCGAAGCGTAATACTAATTCTGAAGAACTGGAATGCTATACAGGCAAATTACAGTGTACATCACAGTATAGACATAGTGCATAACAGTAAGAAAAATTAGACAGTTTGTCATGCAATATTTTTCTCAATCATCTACCCACTAACGCGCATCATACGGTATACTTTGATATGTCTTAAAGGTTTCCGTGCTATTCATAAACAACATACAAGTAATGCAATAATAATACAAATATAAAGATAATCTCTCCATATCATCGATGAAACAGTGCACGGTCTTTTACACACCTAATAATTTCAACACAGAATGTTCTGTTGTCGCGATGGGTAAGTACATAACTTAATGACGTCATCCAACTCAGAAGCATCAATAACCTGGATGGAGGTAATTCAATCATTGTAATTTACTATATCAATCTAAACCGGAATGATTCTCCAGGATCCAATACTCATCAAGTTGAAGTCGTTTGGATTAATTGAAAAACATCTTAAAAAGCTCTTAATTGACATTCAAATTGAATCACTAGCTTAAATCCCGACTCTTCCGACAGGTTTGACCTCATTATCCGTCAGATACCCATCTCGATACCTCTCAAAGTCCTTGAAAGGGAGAAGAAAAAAATACACTTTACTTTCAATTCCTCTCCATTAAAAGGGCCCCGGTTCAACTAATGAAAGGAACATTTAGTACGTAACAACAGATGATCTGAGATCACAGGCGAG